>ML779074.1:296223-320096 GCA_009831015.1 Picea engelmannii | reverse complement strand
ATTTTCACCTAATTTGAAATAAAATTTATCTAAAAATATGACAAAAAAAATAAAAAATAAAACATTTAAACTAAACTATGACATAAATAATCACTGGTTTAACCAAAATGTTTTTTAAAATTACCCACAATTGACCTTCAACATTTGGCTTATTGTAATTAAGCTTGAAAGTAAACACTCGGGATAAAAGCTCAAAAGCTCACCCCTAGAGCCCTAGTTACACCTCATTTTATATGATTAAAAATATAATAATTTAGTGTTCATCTTTTATTTATTGTAAGTACCAGGTGAATCTATCCGTAAACAGCAACAGCACCACAACCGATATCTACCTGCAGTATTGAATGTTGCCGTTAATAGTATATATCATTCATCCAATGATCTACAAACCACTGAAGACAAACCTTCAATGCTGAGTAATAGGTTGGAATGTTGCTTTGTTAGACTAATCAATAGTACCACTTATCTCATGCTGGAATGTTGTTTTATTAAACTAGTCAACAATACTACTTATCTCATGTGATGTAATAAGACTGTTATAACGAGTTGTCAGAAAGTCCTGGATAAAGATTGGGATAAATGGAACTTGGATCGTTTCTCATTTTTCAGAGTTTTTTTTTTTTTTTTTTTAAATCAGCTTTTAATATGATCTTAAAAATCCGATGGGTTGGAATTTGTAAGTTCATCCTGTGTAAAGTGCATTCTTAATTTCAGAATTCCCACCAAAATTATTAAAATGAAAATTTATTTAAATAACACATAAATTTATAATTCCAGTGATTATTAACTTGCCCATAAATATGAGACCATTTGAATTTCCCATATACAACTCCACTTCAAGACAAAATAAAAACCTATTAAACATTAACATGAAAGGCAGTGAATGAATCTACCAAAATTGAAAGGTTTGTAAAGATGATAAGTTTGTAATGTAACTAGAAGTTATTTAATTCTTTATCTTTTTAAAAATTCTGATAAATTTAATTTTAATAAATATTAATTATCATATTATATATATATATAAAATTGTGTGTAGATTAATTGACAATAGATTTAGACAATAAATTTAGAGTGCAATACTCAAATTTTGCAAAACACTCCTTATAACATTACTAGTTAAAACCTTACAAAACCATATGTGTATTGTGCTTCCATTCCACCAAATACATATATAAAACTTTTAATTAAAATCATAAAATTGTAAATATGAAATTTTGAATATCAAGATAAAAATGATAGTTAATCTTTACTTATCATTTATTTATAAAATCCATACTAGCACTCAAGGTAATGCTTTTAATAAAAAACTAATTTTATATGTGATTATGAAGTTTGAATATTTATAATAATTATAATAGTAAAATCTTATCTATATTTAATATCATTAAATATAAATTATATTAAAATTAATAAAAATATATATTATCAATATTTATAGCTAAGTTAATTTTAGTTTAAAAAATTCTTATCAGTAAAAGGGTAACCTTTACGGGTATACTTTTAAGTTTGTAGTTAAAGTAGATGGATTTTATAGAAAGTTTTAGAGAAAATAAATATTAATTACAATATTTTAGAAAGAAATTGTTTTTTGTAATTTTATGTTTTAAGTGTATGGATATGGTTAAGTTGTTAAAATATAAGAGGATTGTTTTATAGATGTTTTATAAATTAGAGGATCCATTTAATAGAGTTTATGTGTTTTTTTATGTATTTGTACATTCATTTGTATATGGACATATGACTATTGTCATATTGAGGTTGAAAACAAATGGGTTGGATCATGAGTGCATGATAGGATCATCACAACAACAATTTGCTAGTAGAGATGATAATCACTCACTACAAAGTGTCTAGGGATCACAATCACTCATGGCAATCACTCTCTACAAAGTGTCTAGGAATGACAATGAAAACAATTGGGTTGGATCATGAGTGCATGAGAGGATCATCACATCAACCATTTGTTAGTAGGGATGGAAATCACTCACTACAAAGTGTCTAGGGATCACAATCACTCATGACAATCTCTCTCTACAAAGTGTCTAGGAATGACAATCACTCACTATGAAGCGTTAAAGTTAATCTCTCCCTTCAAAAATAAATCACAAAAAACTAGTTAATAGGGACTTACCTATAATTTACCATAATCACCTCCAAAGGATTGTAATGATGATCGCTTGACATAGACAATGAAAGTTGAATAAAATAACTATTTATATAATTGTATTCCATTCCCATCACAAATTTAGACACTTTTAATGTTAAACTCTAAGACATATTCCAAATAAATTTCTTAAATACACATATAGTTGAGACAACTTAAAAATAAACTCTCCCATAAGTTAATGAAAAACTCTCTAGTGTTTACATCTTACACTTCTATCCACATGTCATTTTTCATTTTTTTTTTATCTTAGCTTGAGCATTTACCTCTTGCATAGCATTACATGTTATTTCATATAAAAAATGGAACTTATAGATTTATGCTCACATCGAGCAATAAAAATTAAATTAAATTTGTGGCATCTAAATTGAACCCTTCATACAAAATAAACTAAACTCAATATTATTATTACTAGTTCCATCATCTCAAGAAAATAATCTCTACAATTTCACACTCCATTGTGTTGTTAAATGGTTACCTTCTTTATCTTAAGATCTTCATCAATAAATTTATCAAATCTCACCTTGCAATATTGAACATAAGAATAACATGAACTAGGTCATATCCTTCATCAATTCGCACTATGTGACTAACCCATCCCTAAATCTAGCATACTACCAACTATATGACCACTTATATACAAAGATTAAATTGTCACATTGACACCATATATAAAAGGAAGAGTATAATTCTCAAACATGATTTGATTCTTCATACCTCTATTTCATACATGAAATGAATAATAAAAGTCTCAAGCATGATTTGAGTCATCATGCCTATGTTGTCTCTAGGATTCAGAGGAGCTTCAATAAGATGTTCATGATTCTCTTGGGGAGAAACCCATTGTATAACATGTGATGCCAAATCTTCTCCAGGTCATCCCAATTCTTAAAAAACCATTCTTAATAGGATATTTCAATGTAAGGATACATGTTTTTATAATGCTTAATCACTCGAATATGAATCTTTGGGGTCCATGCAAACAACTCAATGATTATATGTCAACAAATAGTAATGGGGAACACTACCCTTATAACATCAGACCCTATAGATTTGACCTTAACCACTCCAATAGTTGAATGTCCTTAGTGCTAACCATATTATGAATAGTTTGTGTAGTATTAGTATCAACTCCACGTCCCTAATTCTTCACACTATAATAGAATTGAATATTTAATCAATTCTATGTGCAAGACAAAGAATGGAGACTTAAAACAATTTTTGAAGTTTTAGTTTTAAAGAAAGTGATATATATGAATCCTAGATAAACCTACCCATATTCCATTGTGTTGTAATCACATTCACATTTATATCATACATCTATTTAGGAATTAATGGTCGATGGAATATTGTTGATTTCCAAATAGGTAAAGGTCTTCAAAAATATTGTTACTTGATTTTGATGGGTATATATTAAATTTATTCATGGAATTGTCGAACAAGATTACATAGGTTTGATTAATTGTTGCTGATTTTTCATTTCCATATTTGGATCACAGAAAGTGGGGCACAAGTGGTCCAACTAAGAATGGCAAGTTCAAATAACAAGACATAAATTCTTATTGGAGTTGTTTCTTTTACTTTTACCCATACAAATGGAGAAGTAATTTCCTTAGGGGTTGTCCAATAATGATGACCTTTGATAAGTTGATCATTTTTCAGAACAATATAAGAGTGTAATTTCTTGTTGGGGGAGTTGGTTGGACCTTTGTGTTGTTAGACATTAAGTTTCAAGCTCAATTTTCATCTCGGACAATAGGGACACAAAGGTGGCCTTTCTAGACCCATAAATTCTATGAGTATAGTTACCACTTTCACTTGAAATAACATCTATTTCACCTTCATATTGTGAGCCTTGGAAACAACATCCTCATAGGAATTGAGTATTTAAGACTTTGAGGGCGAGCCTTGGAAACAATGTCCTCATAGGAATTGAGTATTTAAGACTTTGAGGGTGAGCCTTAGAAACAACGTCCTTGCAAAATTGAGTATTTAAGACTTTAAGGTTGATGCAAACATGTATTTGACATATGATAATATTTTGACATGAAAACCCCTCCACAAATATTGAATCCTTTTGATTCTCATCCACCATTGTCATTGGCATGTTGTTGATTTTTTTTCCCAAGTTTCTAAATAAAGTGATTGCATTTTATATACTTCTCCAATTTTTTTTATCATAATATTCAATCCCACCTACTTCCTCACATAATCTAAGTGCTTTGACACTTGTTTGTACAATGTGTTATTGTCACAATGGGAAATGTGACAAGTATATGCCAGATAAGAAATTGTGTAGTGTGGACAAACTGTGAAACCCGCCTCTCAATGAATGTCACTCACTCAAGAATGAGAATGGGATCGAGGGATTGATGTCATCACTAGTGATATATTCCATGTGAATGCACCGCTGCCCACCCTAGAATCATGGCATGTGTAGGGATTCCTATTCTAGATTTATGCATTTTAAATTCCATTCTCTCTTATCCTTCCATCATTATCAAGCAAGAGCATTCCATTTTCATAAATTTGGAGCATATTAGAGCCATTATGTTGTCACTCCTTTCAAAGATGAGCTTCACCACTATGGTGTCATATTGAGCATGGGGAGAATTTGATAAATTTGTTGAAGTTACAAGAGAATTGTATACCAATGATTCTCACCTTTACTACTTCATAAGACATTTGTAGATTGGCAATGGTGTCTATAAATTCCAGATTCATGGACAACTCTGACACTCTCTACCTTTCTTGAAGATGCAACTAGATCCTACCCATAGAGTTAGCATTGGGTGTCTCAAGATGACACAAGTTTTAGTTAGTTAGGTTAGGTTATTAGTGTTCTTCTTGTTATTTTTTAAGTTGTTGTTTAACGTTGTTAAAGCAGACATAGGAATCCTCTGCATGCAATTGCAAACACTGCCAAGTGGATGATACGTTGTCGATATGGGAAACAATGCCAAGGTATCTAAGGTATGAGTCTCCGATACCAAAAAACTAACTTGTAACAATGCAAACTAGATTAATATTCAAGAGAGATATATTGCTTTGCTTTGTGAATAGAAAGGGAAATTTGGGGATGATGGGCTGGCATGTGGATGAGGATAGGTGGTCGGTGGGCATCACTAGCAAGCTTGACTCCTCATGTTGCTTGGATTTGTTCTCTTCTTTGTCACTCATCAGGTAAGTTGGTGGGCATTAAAGGATTGAGGAAACTTATTTGGGATTTGTCTGTTGTATCCAATGTTATTGATATTAGAGATTTTGTTCATTGTGTATGGTGGTTGGATTTATAGGACATCAGAGGGCACATGAAGAAAGTGTATAAAGAATTCAACGCATTGGGGGAGGAGATTATTGATGAACAAATTGAGAGGACCAAAGAAAATAGGTGGGGAAAGTGGGAATAGTTTTGTAGACATGATCCTTGGCATATCTAAGAGGGTCGATGCCACATACATAAAATTAAGTAGAATGGATGACATAAATGCCCATCTTCTAGACATCTTGACTGTTAGAATTGATGATTTTGCAACTAATTTTCCAAATGGAATATTGGAGACATTGACAAATTTGTTGTGATAAAAGAGAGTGCAAGAAGAGCTTGAGTTGATGGTTGGAAAATGTGGCTTAAAGTTGTGTAATCTTCCAAGTCTCGAGTACCTAGAATGGATGGTGAATGAAACTATGAGATTGCCTTCACTAATTCCATGTTGCTTCCTCGAAATAAATGGAGGCCTACACTATGGAAAGTTACAACAATCCTAAGTTTGTTGTTTGTGGCAGTGGCATCCCAATTGGTAGCCGTTATAGGATTATAGAGGAGAATGGAGCTAGTTGTTAGGGTCTTACCAAAATATTAGTGCATGGATGAATACAATAGGGGAAATTTGAGGTCTAAAATGGGCCAACTAAGAAAAATAATAAAATAACAGTTAAAATAATAAAATAAGAGTTATGAATTTTCAAAGGGAAAGAAAGAAAAAAATATTTTTAATCGTATTTTCGATCTATCTTCTTATAGGTTTACTCAAATTTCAAATGTGGACACTCGCTCGATGTAGAATTAAATTCCGCATCCAACGAGTACCCATTGTGCATATTTTTGATAGAGCCATAGCGAGATAAAGTGGAAATACATGAAAACAAATGGTTGTTTTACATGTATTTCTAGTTTATTTCGTCGTGGGTCTATCAAAAGTATGCATATTGGGTACTTGTTGGATGAGGAATTTAATTCTACATCCAATGAGTGCCCACACTTGAAATTTGAGTAAACCTATAAGTATATAAGTCGAAACTACAATAAACGAATGTAGTTTTCTTCATTTCCCTCATGTAACATCCCCATTATAATCCCTAGTTTAATTAATGCTTATATGGATATAATATGTGGCTACGACCAAGCGATGTAATATGCAAATTGTATTTCAATGTTTTAATAATAAAATGTGATTCCAACTACTAAAGGGCACATGGACAAGAGATGGGGGCTGAATTAATCCACAAGAGAGGGAAGTGTCTAGGATAATGGCCAAGAGGGGGATCAAAGGGGGAAATACCCATGTATATTAATTTAACCTATTTTTCCTAAACTTGTGTATTGTATAAAAACATTCTCATTTCTGATTGAGTGTTCCCAAAGCCAATCATTGAATACATGTAAGAGGGTGGGTGCGAGTGGTCACATCCTAGAGTTATTGGGCACATGGGGGTTGAGTACAATCAGCTTGGGGAAGAGTGTGAGTCAAGAAAGGCAAGCCGCAAGAGAGGAAACTTGTATGGGTTGGGACAACAATTTTTACAGACATCAAGTTTATTGCATGGGAAGAAAAAGGGGAGACCAAGAAAGAGAGTTGGGAGTGGGTGCAGCCGTGGAGGGCGAACTCTGGAGTGTAACTGGAACAAATTGGAGTTGGAGAAATGAAGAAACAGGTTCTCATACCTGAAGAGTGAACTCATGTGTTAGTTGCACTAAAACAACAAGTGTTTGATGTTGGTTTGCTGATAGTTTTCTTAGCAGCAAGTTCCCTTGAGTTACCAGTTGAGAGATTCCCAATTACTTGCGCCAGAGAGACCCTCATAAATGAATGACACATTCCTTGGGTTAAATTTGATAAACATATGATACATCCCTTGGGTTATCCTTGATAAACGAATGATACATCCCTTGGGTTAACTTTGATAAACATATGATACATCCCTCGGGTTATCCATGATAAACAAATGGTACATCCCTTGGGTTATCCTTGATAAATGAATGGTGCATTCCTTGGGTTGGGAAGGTCAGGAGGAAGAGAGATGGTAGAAAAATCAAGATAGTTGTGGGAGAATATCAGTTGGGTTATGAGTTTTATGAGCTGCAAGTGGACTGTGAGAGACCACCCTCTTTTGTGGATTACTAGCCTCAACTCGGGGGTGACTGGTTGTTGAGATTTGGAACAGTCAGTCTATGGTTGGGTGGAAAGTTCGTCCCAAGTTGTTGGTTGCACGATTCTTGTTTAAAGATAAGTGTTTTATCTTATTGCTGAGTTATTTACATGTGTTATTGTTGTGCATGAACTCTGCGTAAATGAGAATGACTTATATGTTGTTGTAATGAGTGGTTCAGTTGCATTTCATGTTGATTATTATCATTCTTTAGATGCATATGTTTTATGGATAAAGACAGTAGCTAAATCTGTTTTAGATTTGTAGCTGTAAGCTATAGGAAATCAACCAACAGTAAAATAATTACTTTAGTTAGTAGATGTTTCATTTTTTTGTGTATTCTGCACCGTAAGGTTCCTCGGTTGGGCAGGGGAACGATTACATTATGGTACCAGAGTTGCAATAAAGAGATTTTTATGTGGTGTGGCCCATCCTAGGTGCTGGGTACATTACAAAGTGGTATCAGAGCCCAGTTTTCAACACTGAGCCTGGATGGGTCGAGTTAGCAGAATGTTGAAGCGAAAGTTCACAGAGAATTAATTTTGGATTATGTTTGCAACTTGTTTATTTAAATTACTGCAAGTAAAAAATTAAGAGAAATTTCACGGGTAATGTGAAGAATTGCGTCTCTTTGGAAATTAAAAAAAAAAAAAATTAGAAAAATTTGGGTATTTTTCCGTATGATGATGTCGGCATAAAGTGGAGGCCACGTGTCAGATGATATGGTAGAAGAAAGACATGTACTACCACTGTGGAAGGGATATGTTGGATGGGATGAAAGTTGGCAGGTGATGTGGGCCATGTGGCAGGCCAACTGTCAGTCCCATGAAATCGCGGTAAGATCTTGGAATTTGTCTAAGTGTTAAGTCCGCGAGTCCGCGTAGATGGAAAAATGGTTAAGTGTTGAGACTTCTCGAACGAACTTGTGAAAGGAAGGTTACAAGATTATGAGTCCGCGTAGAAGTGGAAAAATGGTTAAGTGTTGAGACTTCTCAGACGAACTTATGAAAGGAAGGTTACAAGATTATGAGTTTGTGAGTCCGCGTAGATGGAAAATGGTTAAGTGTTAAGAATTTTTGGATGGACTTATGAAAGGAAGGTTACAAGATTATGAGTCCATGAAGAAAAAAAAAAAAAGCTAAGTGTTGGTGGCAGGTTCATGGAAGGTGTTGGAACACTTAGAATTTTAAACTTTTATTCTTTTGTTTTTGCCTCTTAGAAATAAAATTCCACCAAAAAATAAATTAGGAAATTGCCTTTTAATTTAATAAATCCTTGGTCGTTATATATTAATAAGGCGATTACAATATCACTCGTCGATGAGTTGCATTAAGTTGATCGAACGGTTCTTATGATCTTCGAAATATAAAAGTCGCTTGAATTTTAAAAGGAAAGCCTTTAACGGTCACTTCGGAGCTTCGCGCTTCGGGAGTTTAAACAAAGATTGGGTTCACAATCATCGAAATGTCAAAATGTCGAAGTATTGGATGTCACAAAAAGTAAAGTGTTTCAAAGAGATAATAAAAAATTTAATAACTTTAATTAATCATGATTAAGTATCGATTAATCACTCCGCAATTTCGGTCTTCGGGAGATTTCTCTCGTGCTATATCCAAAACTCTCGAACCGTTGAACTTCCAAAGTACTTAAGGCTAATAAAATGTTTAAAACATGATTAATTATAACATAAAAGTGATTAATTAGAGATTAATTTCTCTGGGAATTCGCCCTTCAGGAAATTTCTGCCCTGCCACATTCAAAACCTCTGAACGTCGAACCGTCGAAGAATTAATGACATTTATGATTGACTAAAGTTAACGATTTGAATAAATATTGTGAGTCGCTAGGTAATAAATTCCATTAAATTTTTAATAATTTCTCTATCAGTAAATCAATACGAAGATTGATAGACTTTATGAATAAAACATTTTGAATTTCAAGTCATCTTACCATTTGCAATTAAGAGTTTTCATTTAGTAAAGAGATTACATACCTCTCTTGTTACATGAACGATAATTTCATTTCCCTGAGGATTATGGCGCCACGCAAAGATGCGAAGAAACAAGATGCACCAGCAGATAATTCCAATCCAAACATAAACGTTCTACCAGACACCACTCCGCAAATTGCGGATACCATCAAGTCTTGGAAGTAGGTTTATGATATCTTAGAACATGAGATTATTAACTGTCTGGAAGATTCTACCGAGGAAGACGATGAGTCCTTCTCAACCAAGCTCAGATTGGTAGCTCAGTCAGAACTACACAAGATTGTTGCACGACCTAAGATTTTACCCTATAATGATATGATAAGCTGGGCTCTGGAGCACGTCGACATTCAAACTAGAAGCGTTATCAACCACCAAAAGACCTTCATCGACTCTTTTCGACCAAAGAACCTACCAGTAATGTATAAACTTTCTTCTACACCCAAATATACTTACAATGCAACATTTCTCCTGGATTTTGAGAGAAAAGAATGCACTCAATACGGTAGAAATGGTCATGATATAATCAAGACCTGGTGGGGACATCCATACAAATTCAAAACCAACGCTCATGGTATGTATTCCACAACATCCTTAGATGCTCATATATTATATATATCCATGATTCTCTATCATTTATTTGGGAAAAAGAACCATGCACATTTCTCAGTTGAGTGGGTGTCTATAATGAATGAAGTAGCCGAAGGCTATACTTTCAACTGGGATAAATTGTTGTATGACAACCTGGGTAAGGAGATTATTGAGTACCAATCATTGAAATCAAAAGGGCAACTTGCTCCTTTTTACATGTCTGCATATATCACAGATACCATTTGCTTCATGACCCCATTCTCCCTGATGAACTGGAGTTGGACCCCAATTAGTTATGAGCCTATACACTTCTACCACTCCAAACTATGGGAAGAAAATTCTAAAGATTTCTTTTACGAGATTTGTCACAACGTAGTGGTACCTATTCATATAGATATCTATGGCCACCCGCCACCCATGATTTCATAGAAGATTATGGGAAACTTAGGCACATTTGCAGACTAGTACATTGAGGAGAACTTCTCTTACATTAGATTTTTCGGTTGCTCCATTCCTCCTCATTCCCTTCCACAATTTTTACCTGAAAGGATGGTGTGCATAGAAGTGGCATACCAAACACTAGCAGGAGGAATCACCAAGGAATTGAAAGCGTCCCAGAAAAAGGTATGGCCAACTTTTCCCATTCAGGTTGGTATGTTTACATTGTTAGATTTTGGTCATACCAAAGTCGAGGTTACAGCCTTGGAAGATGTCAAATTAGTTGACATTGAATTCAAAAGAGATGATCCACATAAGGTGGTAGGGAATCATTTGGCTCAATACAACATGAAAAGATACATCCACGAAGAGTTTCCTTATGATGAGATTTTCAGGGGAGCTAGATCCTATGAAGAAGTTCAAAATAGATTCCAGACTCTGCCTCTTGACCAACAGGTTGGTTTCCTCAGCTTCCAAAAGCATAGATGGAAAAACTTACCTAATATTTTACAAGGAGATTCAAGGCCCATGCCATCTTCACATGAAGCTAAATCCACAGAATCTTAGCCAAGTTGCTCAACTAAAAACAAAGTTGAAGAAGTTTTGAAGAGTTCGGATGGGTTATTTAAAGAGATAAAAACATCACTGCTAGGTCTAAATGATCAACATATATTATCCCAGTTTGAAGATTTCATGAATCAGGGACAAGTGTTTCCCCATTCAACAACAGTTACTTCTGCTGGCACCCCAAGCAAAAAAGGCCTAGAAATCTCCACCTCAATTATCTCTCTTATTCCCTCATTAACTCCCTTAGCGACCAGTTTTGGAACTCCTCGTTTGGAGGCCATTCACATAGATGAACTTACTCCTATCTTTCCTGAAGAAATTCCTCCGCCAAGTTTCTTTTTCAACAAGAAAAGGAAAGCTATTGTAAAGAAAGAATCTCAACAAAAAGATGGAGTAGTTACTATAAGGAAAAAACTAGTGTATGATGGAAAAGGCCAAGATGATCCTGAGTTTGCCAAGGAGGTTACAGATTCACTAGGGGATTTTGCCACTGCCAACCAATGGTCAATGGATAATTTGACTAAGCAACTGCAACAAAAATCTCTCTTGGTAGAACAAATGCATAATGAAATGAAAAACACAGAACAAATTGTCAGGAGCGAAATGAATAAAGACATAGAGCAAATCAGGATTAATTATCAACAACAGATGAAGGAGTTACATGAGAAACTCGAGATGATTTACTAGAGTTCATAGACTAATAAATCCATGATTACTCAGCGAGACATTTTGATAGAATAGTTGCAGGCCAAATTAGTCCTAGTGGAGAATACAAAAATAGACATCACTGCTTTCAAAGCACAAGCATCTGAAATCAATGAGAAGATAGAAGTTGTCCAACAAGATCTATATCAAAAGGTGGATAGTATTCATAAATACTATCAAACAATAAATAATTCTCTGAAAAGTATTTATGTGAAAGAAAAAGATGCCTGTGTGGCTAGATCCAAGTTTCAGGAATTCAACATATGGAGGCAGAAAGCCAATATCCATGGTCTCTCCCCTTTCTCACAATATGAACAAGTGAAGGGTGAAATGACCTTGAAAGTTTGGGACACAAATATAGAGGAAAGCAAGAAACTTGCCAGAGAGGAAAAGGAGGCTTGTATGGAGACATTATCTTCTGTAGAATCAAATTTGGTTGAATTTGAAGAAAGGGATATCTCAAAGGCACTGGGGCAGATTGAAATAGAAATGGATAAAGAAAACTAAAAACAAATAAGGAAAATATTCAATCTCTCATCCATCAGATGAATCAGATCGATTTGCTCAAGATTAATGAGTTGTTGGTGAAGCCAAATTTATAGTATCAAATTATAGCCCATGAAGTAAAGAAGATCTAGGAGAAGTTGCCACTAGTACAAAAGAAGATGTTTGCCTTTGAATTGAGTGAGAAAATTGAACCTTCGGGATTTGTGGTAGCCTTGATGGACATGTGTACCTAGTTAAATGAACAAAGGAAAGTGAGTGCATCTGGGAGAAAATGAAGGAACATATGAAGCACACATCAAAATATAACTCAACAATATATGCATTATGTTTTTCCATTGGAATTGTATTCTATATTTAGAGCAGATATTGTGGAAAGTCCAACTACTTTTAGTTAAGACAATTTTTGTATAAATATATAGATTTTAGATCTATTCAAGGTTGCTTCTAGCCTAATGTAAAAGAGAGAACTTTTTTTAATAATAATACAAGTGCAGACATAGATTCTAAGTTTCGTTTCATTTGAGTTATGTGTTTTCTCTATGTCTCCATCTTTTATGAGTTTCCTTCTGTAGTTCTTGAAGAGTGAATTATTACAATTTAGTAATACATCTACTGTGATCATAATACATCAGAAATCCATTCAGTTACAAATTTTCCTCTATTATTACTGTGAGTAAAAGCAAGACTTGTGACTTGTGTGAATTGTTGCATTCTTAATTTATTTTCAAGGGTACATCTTCTATTTTTCTTCTACTGCAAACAAGGTGAGACTTATCTGTAATTGATACCTTGCTTTGTTTTAACAATTTTGTTAATCACTTCTACATCATTTGAAATTAAAATTACGACTCAGATAAATGAGATACAACCTTCGTACTGTCAGATCATAAAATTCATTTAAAGTTATTTCTCAAGAAAATTGAAGGTAGAAGAAAGCACTTCTAAAAAAAAATCATTTAAAATCTTTGATGCCTGACATTATTCTTTCAACCTAGAATCAATCTTAGAAACAACAATAGGTATGTAGAAGATATATGACATAGATCCATGATGAATCCATTAAGACAGATCAATGACAAAGATCTAATCAAGAAATTATTAGGTGGTTACTGAGTGTTGCTACCATGTTGCACATGCTAATGAATATTCCTTCACTATTTTGCCACCATAACGTTGCGCTCAAAACTCAGATTGAGGCATGAGGATAGTCGTTGGAAAGTTGTTTAAAAAATGAATGCATTTAAGGAATCCTACTTGGGAGTAGTGCATTAATATTCTTCATAATTTAAAATGAATAATGACCTGTAATATAATTGATAAATGTTTGCAATATGCTTAATTCTAACAACAATTATTGCATGCACATTCTTGCAGAAGTAGAGATATAGAAAATAAGACTTTATTTCCTACATGAGAACTAGAGAAATAGAGGATGCTCAAGGGTTTTATAGCCATGAATAATAAATTGGAGGTATGCATATCAATATGGGTAATGCTCAGACTGAGTCTAATGGGAGAAGAGACGGGCAGGGGACTGCAACTATGAGAAGTATGCAAAAAGAAGTGCAGAGCTATAGGGCCGACAATGAGAGGATCATGAAGGGTCAAGAAGATATACTTCAAAGCCTAAATATGCTACAGAAACAAATTAACAAGGATTTTTTCACCAAGCAAGCAACTAGTGCTAGACAAGTATCAACATCAAGATCCCATAGAAAAATAAATGACCATGGGAATGAGAGGCAGTCAAGAAACATGAGTAGACGCCATCATTATCCAAGGCATTCCATTAGAAGAACTCATGCAAGTTCATGTCCAGGGAGAAACCCAAGTGTGTCTCTTGTTCGAAGGAAAAGGAGAAGACTCGAGGCATACATCTTGCAGGGCGAACTCAAGAAGATTAATCCACCAACTTTCAATGGTGAGCACAAGAAAGGAGAAGATGTCGAGGCATGACTATTGGAAATGAAGAAATATTTCCAGCTACATGATTACCCATCCCAAGTAGAAGCTAGAATTTCCACCTACCACCTGCAAGGGAAGAAAACCATGTGGTGGGATCAACTTAAACAAGTCAAGAACCTTGATGAGAAAATAATCTCATGGAGGCAGTTCAAGGTATATTTCCAAGAGAAATATTTTTCCGAACATTACTATGAAAGAAAGATGAAATAGTTCTTTAAACTCAAGTTGGGAACCATGACAATGGAGGAATATGAAAAGCGATTCTTTGAATTTTTGAAGTTTTTTTACTTCATCAAGGATGAAAAATTCAAAATTCAAAGGTTTCTAAGTGGGTTACCCTCTTTCTCCAGTGATAAGATTCAATATGATAACCCTAAAACCTTGGAGGAAACCATAAGGAGAAAAAGACATATGTATGAGCAGAGAAAAGGAAGACCAGTTTTCCAAAAATCTTGGAATGACAAGATGAAAGATAAGAAGGTTCAAAGGAAGAATGGTTTTAAGCCACCCTTTTTCAGGAATAATTTCCAAGCAAATCAACACGGGTCAAGTCGCACAAAATGAACATAAGACTGCAAATTCATTTGGAAAAATGCCAAGGTAGTAGCCAATGAAATGTTAGGAACTTGGGGAAAATCATCTATATAGGGACTGCCCTCACAAACGAGAAAGAATGAGGATTGTCCATAACATTAAGGAGGATGAAACAATGGAAGACATGGGCAGGAGCATGCCAAGGGTTAATGTAGCCTTGGATAACAAGCAAATTGAATATCAATCTCCCATGATTGAAGTGGAATGTAAGATCGATAATGATCCCATAGCAATTTTAATTGATTCTGGAGCCAACCATAGTTACATAAATGCTAACATTGTTGAAAGATTTCACTTGCAAAGAAGCTAGATAAGAAATCTTGGTTAGTTCAGTTATCCACCGGGGCTAAGAGGAAAATCAATGAGTTGGTTAAAGATTGTCTGATAGACATGAATGGACTTAGCACAAAGGTAGATGTAAACATCATACCGTTGGGTTCATACAGTTGTCTAATTAGCATGGATTGTTTGGAGAAACATCATGATGTCCTAGACTGTTACAACAAGACAATCACATGTCTTGATGAGGAAGGGAAACAAGGAAAGATTCAAGGCATTCCAAGGGTTGTAGATATTAGAGAGATTTCAGCTATGCAGTTGAAGAAGAGCTTCAAGAAAGGATGCCAGATGTTTGCAACCTATATGGAGGAGGAAGCCAAATACAAAGTGGCAAGCATTGAAGACCATCCAGTTTTGAGGGATTTTGAAGATGTTTTTAGAGATATTCTGGGACTACCACCAAAAAGATACATTGATTTCTCTATTGATTTGGTGCCAGGATCTTCCCTAGTGTCTAAGAAACCTTACATAATGGGCACACTAGAACTAAAAGAGTTACAGATGTAGCTTGAATAAATTTTGAAGAAGGGGTACATACGCCCAAGTGTGTCACCTTGGGGAGCCCCGGTTCTTTTTGTGAAGAAGAAGGATGGAACCTTAAGGCTATGTATTGATTTTAGGCAGCTTAATAAGGTTACCATAAAGAATAAGTAGCATTTGTCAATAATTGATGATTTGTTTGATTAGCTGAAAGGTGCAAGAACATTTTTGAAGATTGACTTGAGATCAGGACTAGGTCTCCTTTTGCAAAAGCGCGAGGATGGACGGAGTTGTTGTATTGATTCTTGATTCATTTTTGACACGTCTCGTTAACGAGAGTGGCATCATGACACGTTTCATCCAACCTAGTCAATTGTAAGAAACGTTCTTCTTTAGCAGAAGTGTGGGGCATGAGTTATACTTTGAGTTTCAGCGAGGGAATTTTGCATTCGATTGGTAAAACAACTTCTATGCCATATACTAGCTGGAAGGGATTGAATCTAGTAGCAGTTTTTATTAAGGTTTGATAAGCCCAGAGAGCGGAGAAAAGTTGTAAGTGCCAAGATGTCTTATTTTCCCCTACCATTCATTGGATCATATTTTTAAGGACCTTGTTGATAGCTTCAACTCTTCCATTAGCTTGAGGATAGTACGGGGATGAGTTCTCATGGAGAAAACCCAACTTGGCATGCAACTCACTCATCATCTGGTTCTGAAAGTGTGAACCATGATCAGTGACAATGGCGTGTGGAACACCAAAATGAGTGATGATGTGGTTAAAAAAGAAAAGAGATGCAATACGACCATCATTCAGAAAGGTAGGCATAGACTCAGCCCATTTTGTGAAGTAATCGACAACGACGATTATATAACTGTGTCCCCCGGCTGAGGTAGGCTTACACTGCATGGAATCAATGCCCCATTTGGAAAAGGGGCCAATGGAAATAACAGGATGTAGCGGAGCAGGGTAGGTGCGTGCCTTGTTTTGAAAAACTTGGCAGGGTTGGCACTTTTTGATGGCCTTGATACATTCTTTGAAGATGGAGGGCCAAAAGTAATCGGCACGCAAAATTTTCTGCGTTGTAGCCATCCCAGAAAGGTGACCGCCACAAGCTCCAAGGTGATAGTCATTGAGGATGCGTTCAACCTCTTCATGAGTCAAACATCGTCATAGGATAGTATCAATACCATGACGATACAAAGTATTACCAACGATAAGGTAGCGATGAGAAGGATGAAGGATACGACGACGCTCTTCACGAGAGATATCGGGCTGAAAACGTTGGGTCTGGAGATAAAGAAGGATATCTCCATACCAAGGGTCGAACATGCTGATGAGGAACAAAGTCTCATTGGGGAGAGAATCTCTGGGCTCAGTATCTTCATCAGCATGGGGAAAGTCGCAGATAAGCTCTGTAAACACCAAAGATTTTTTAGCTTTGGACTTAACAAACTCAAGATCGAACTCTTGAAGGATGAGGATCCATTTAGAATATTTTCCCCCAATAAATTGACTTGTCAGAATGTGATACATGGGGTTTGAGTCTGCGATAATTGTGGTGGTGCGCAGCAAAATGTAGTGACAAAATCTCTGGACAACGATGATGGCTGCTAGAGACAACTTTTCAACGTGTGAATATCGTAGCTTGGGACCAGATATACTTTTTCTCAAATAATATATCACGTGTTCCTCACCGATAGGGTCCTCTTGAACTAACACCATAGCAATAGTGGAAGTAGAGGCTGCTAAGTAAAGGATATAATCCTGCGTATAGTTCAGAGGATGCGATAGAGGTGCATTGGTCAATGCATGCTTAAGAGCAGTAAAATATCATTGAGCAGTGTCATCCCAGATGAAAGGGGTGTCTTTATGCAACAATCACATAAATCCTTTGGTAATATCAGTGTAGTTACAAATGAAACGATGAAGAAAGTTTGCTTTCCCCTGCAAACTTTGGAGTTGTGTCAGATTATTAAGTGGAGGTAAAGCTAGGATAGCTCTAATCTTTAAGGGATCCACCCAAATCCTGTCCTTGGAGACAACAAAAATACATTTATGTGGGTTCAAACGAATACGGTAGAATCAACATCGAAGAAAAATCGCCCGTAGATGACCAAAATGGTCTGATCAACTGGATGAGTGGGCAGGTAAGTCGTCTAGGTAAGGTTTCACAATATATTTGATATCATGGAAAGCATATGACATGGCTCATTGGAATGTAGCACCGACATTTTTAAGGCCAAATGGTAGTTTCCAATAGGAGAAAGTTCCCCACGGGAAGATGAAGGTTGTCTTATGCTGATCAAAAGGTAAAATGTCAATCTCGTTATACCCTGAGAAACCATCCATAAAAGAGAAAATTATGCTACCAGTGCAATTATCAATAATCTGGTCGATGAAGGGTGTAGGGTAGTTGTCTTTCGGACAAGCCTTATTGAGATCCCTATAATCAACACAAACACGAATGGTCCCTTGCTTCTTAGTGACCAGAACAATGTTCGAAATCCATTCCATCAAGGGGACAGGATAAATGAAGCCAGATTTCAATAACTTTTCAACTTCTGCCTTAATGGTCGCGGTCTTTTTAGGAAGGACTGGGCAGAGTTTCTGTCAAACAAGATTGACACCTGGGTAGGTTTTAATCTCATGCACAATGATCGATCCCTGGCATCTCTTCGTATCTCCAAGCGAAGACATCACAAAATTCTTTAAATAAAGCGGTATAAGAGACCACTTCCTCGGGTGAACAATTAACACCGAGCTTGATGTTTTCCATGACATATTCCTTTATCGAAATGTCGATAACGATTGTAGATGAAATGTTTCCCAAATTCCCCTCAGAAAGTGTATCTTATGTGAGGATGGGAGATTGTGGAAAATCGACGACATCAGGAGGGAAGACAGAGTGTATGTCTTCTTGAATTTCTTCGAGAGGTGGAAGAAAAGAGGATTGATGATGGCCATCATCCCAAGGTACGTCATTGATGCTAAGCATTTCCATTATAGATTCATCGGAAGTAAAAATATGGGAAATGTAGTTGAACACAGACGTCAAGGAATTTAACCACGATGACATCGAGTAAATTTCGGGTGCCAAGAGTTGTTGGTCATCTAAGGAGGGAGAGGCAGATTGGATAGCAACATATGAGGTTTCGGCTGGACTAAGTGGCATGGTGTCACCTATTGCATCGAATTCCAACGGACTAGGTACAATCCAAGGGTCAGATGATTCCAAGGATTGGTAAACCGTATTCGAAATCATATTGATTGTGGCAACATGATGTGTGGTGGGTGGAAGTGGTGTAGGGAAGGTACCCATAAGGCTAGAGTATTTCAAGAAGCCAACACCAATGCTTTCATACGTGATCTTGTGATCTCCCAAGAATGGAATATTGTTGGTAGTGGGAGTTCGAGCGTCGGGTGTACAAAAATCTAACTGATCGACAGTGACAATTTTTCCCTGATGAGGAAATTGTACGCATCGAAATACCGACGAAGCAAAGAAAGTCATAGCATAAAACCAACTTCTTTCAAGTAAGAGGTTGTAATCGAGAGGAGCATCGACCACCTCGACATCAACAGTAACAGTTTTTCCGCCTAACTTAACAACTGAGGACTGTAATAGTCCATGAGGATGAAAAAATCGCCCATTGAATGCACACAACATTGTTGGGGATTTGTTAAGTGCAGGTGATTTCGAGATTTTCCAGCAGGCTAAAGACATGACACAAGTATAGGCTCCCTCATCCAAAATAGTTCGGTGAATTTGTTGATTGTGAACAACAACATCAACTTGGAAAGCAAGTTGGTGAGAGATTCGAGATGTAAAATTATCCAGGTTAAACATGATATTGTTGGACGACTCATGATCAAAAGCGCCAATAGTGGCCAAGAGCATTCTACGTTGACTGGGGCAGTGCTGTAGAACTTCTAACGCAGACATAGCACACGGTGCTTGAGCCAAATCTTCAACAATGTTGTAGTTATGGGTAGCACGTGAACTAGGATTAAAGGTATATTTACGGATAATGCTCTTAGGAGGGCGTAATATAGAGTCGAACGTAGGTTTCTCGATCTGAAGCGATCCAGACGGAGGAATGACAGATGGAGGGCTAACAGAGGATGGTGATGGATCCGGTAAAGAACCGTTAGTGACCTTTCATTTGTCAAGTTTAAATGGTGTGTCGTAGGTCATAGAGCGGGTGGTTAAATCAATCTTGTTAAATAGATATATATGGGCACTTGTCAAAGGTTCATCATGAGAAGGGTGGCTAGAATTGCCCCCTGGAGAGGGGGTTTGAGCAACCATAGATTGTTGTTGAGGATAAGGTTGAGTAAGCACGGCGGGTTGGGAATTCCCCTTGAAAATTTTGGCCACTTCATCGCGATGTGGACAGTCTCGAGTGTAGTGATATTTACCACAAATAAGACACAAGAACTTCGGTTTTCGCTATGGTTGATTTTCGTTAGCAGGTGGTGGGTTTTGAGCTTTAGGTTGTTCATTGTTATTATTCTTTTTGTTTTTGTTCTTTGTCTTTTTCTTACCTCCAGATTGTTGTGAAGGGGCAGATTGAACTGCATTCACCTCAGAAATTTGGGTATGAGAGGAGGTAGAGGAGGGTGCGATCGAACTAGGAGTAGACGTGGAAGTAGATTGAGGTGCAACTCTAGTCGACTAGGATGCAGATTGAGTTTTGACGGAACCAATAACACCATCTGCATGCAATGAGGATGAAGGTTTGGATGGATCATTAGTGGCACGAGTATCATTTGGAATCAACTCATATAAAGTACCAGACTGTGAATAAACCAAATCTAAGTACTGAGACCGAGCAATGGCCTCTTCCTCAGTGACTACACCACCCATGGCAACATCATGAACAATCAGGAGTAACAATGATTTAGTAAACCATTCCACCAATAATTGGTCAGGAATGACTGCTTTGATCAACCTTCGTCGTCGTCTCCACTCATGAATATGATCAGAGATATGCAAGAAGTTTGTTTGACGAAGGGAGGTCAAGAGTTTGGTACCCATATCGTATCGAATGGGTAGTTGAAAGTGTGTGAGAAAGGACATGGGAAGGGAGTTGAAGTCTTGGAAAGAACCACGTGGGAGTTCATTATACCACTTGGTTGTTGAGCCCGTAAGTGTTCGTTGAAAAATACATAAATGTATAGAATCGTCCATTAAGTAGTTTGATGAACACCACAAATGGAAAGTCATCACATGGTTATTTGGGTCTTCTCTAGGTTTACTATCTAATTTTGGAATATCAGAAGGTAATTTAGCAAGGATAACTGACCAAAAAGGATAATGCAATATAGGATCATTGGTTAACCGAGACAAGTCTGGAAGATCCAGAGTCGCAAGAAATGGTAGTTGTCGGTTAACGTGAGGATGATACTAGTGTGGCATGGGAACACCAGTAGGACCGTAAACTGGGTTAGGTGGATAATTATATCCAGTAGGTCCTCCTACATTCAGTTGTGGTTGACCAGAATAAACAGGATTTGAGGATGGTTGAGAAACATGTGGATATGGAGGATAACCCGATGGGTTCTGAGGATTATAAGTCGGTTGATGGGTTTTCCCATAAGGTGGATAGAAATTTTTTCCATAAGGAGGATAAGGTTGTTGTTGTCCTTGAGGATGTTTCCCCCCAGGGAATAGCAGATTTCCCGAAAATGGAATGTGCCAAGGATTTGGTGTCACATTCTTCCCATATGATAGGTTAGGGATTCCATTCTGAGATTGCCCCCTAAGATGAGATTGTGTCCCCATTTGATTTTGACTACCAAATGGAGGTTTCCCCCCAGCATGAGGTTGAGTGCCTAGAGGGATCTGGAAACCAGAAAATGAATGACCGGAGGCTCCATTCGGATTAGAGCCACCAAGACCGGTTCCTCCAAACAAAGGTGTTGGGATAGAACCTCTGGGTGTAACCTGGGTAGTGTTGGTAATAGAAGGATTCAAATCTCTATACCCAAGTGGGATTGACAGATTTGGTCTAAGTGGTGTTCCAATCAGAGCCTAGGATGGTGTCACATTTCCGGTGGGGATTGTGGCAACGTGCAGGACCATGGTAGAATGGGCCATCTGGATACTAGGGTTCGAGTGAGAACCAATCAAAAATTGGTCTGCAATGGAAATGATATTACTGGTCGTGCCAGTAAAGTTATTTAAAGGTACTGTATAACTAACAGATGTCTCAGGCACTTGTGATGCCATGGGTTGATCGTGATTCGCTCCTAGGTTACCGTATAGATCACAGACTATCAAAGGGACATAACCAAATCCAGAGGTTCCAACAGTATGAGTCAGGGTCCTAAATGATTCACTTTGGAAAAAGGGATCTTCTACTCCAGATCCTGCGTGAGGTCTGGTGGATACCTCAGTTTCCTCAATAACAACAACCTCTCCAGATGAGTTCACCCGCAACAGATGTGGTTATCATCTAATACTCAAGGCTGGGTTGATTCAAAAAGCTTCCAAAGAATTAGAAACAATTCATAACTATTCCAGAGAGTGTGTGCTTCCAACCTTAGAGCCTAGTTTGTTATGAGCCTCAGGAGGGCCTTCTGAAGAGTTGGGAAGCAGAGGTAGATAATCCTCGAGATCTTCCAAGGGTAACCCTTGCATCCTACGTGAACGGAGAAGGCCGATGTTGCTTGAGCTAAGTAACAAACGAAAAAATAAATCTATGGCTGACCAACGAAAAGAAACAACATACACTAAAAATATAGGAATCAAACCAAGGAAACAAAACCTTCTCTCGATGACCGTACTAGTTGGTGATGAAATCCAACGTCGCGTGATCAAGTCAAGAAGGGGCTAGGATATTGTGGAATAGTTACGATGACGACCTACTTAACA
Organism: Picea engelmannii; assembly: GCA_009831015.1. Classification (NCBI taxonomy): domain Eukaryota; kingdom Viridiplantae; phylum Streptophyta; class Pinopsida; order Pinales; family Pinaceae; genus Picea; species Picea engelmannii. The sequence goes on along the minus strand of ML779074.1, from coordinate 297,451 downwards.
AACTTACGCCTTGGTGCAAGCTTCCATGCAGTAATTGTGGATTTACCCTCCAAGGAGCCCGAGTGAGTTTGACCAACGTTTGTTCCAGGTACAGTGAGACTTCCCTTCACTATCACCTTATGTAAGTACCTAAATATTATGGCTACCAAGGACACCAACTTGCAGTCATCCCCTGGGCAAGTACAGTCAACAGTCCAGTCTGAACGTATGAGAAAGATAACAAGTCTGAAATCCTTCAAGAGAACTGAGGACAAGTTGTAATGATCCCAAGCCATTATGCAAGGATCATCACTGTTTTGGTGTCTTTTTAAAACTTTTTTTGAGTGAGGTATTTCGTCAAACACTTCGGTGATCTACCTTTTATATGTTTTTATATGTGTGTATGCAGCAAATAACATAAAGAGATAACCATGGAACATACCTCAACCATATGCAATAAGATAGACAAGCCAAAACATCTCAATTCTTCTTAATTCATAAAATAGAGAAACCTGCTACAATGAAGATGTCGATCTGGAATGCTCAACAGATGGCCAAGAAGATAGATAATAGATAAGAGCTGCTAAAAAATGCTCCTGCTAATACAAAAGATGCCTCCAAAGGCTGAATAAGAAATGAAGATCAATACCAGCAGATCTGAATGCCAAACTCTCCAGCTGAAGAATGCCACACTCCAATAGAAGGCTGAAACCCTCAATAACTCGGCCCTACTGCCAAAAGTGTCCAATCACCCTAATAAATATGCCAACTGATAGATCAGGTGATGGTAAGAACAACCCAGGTGACCGAATCTCCAAGATCCCTCTCAATCTCTGTAGATCTGAAATCCCCCACTGAATGGTGCGCCCCACTGGATGACTGAAACCCTAGATAATTCGGCCCTGCTGAAGGAGGCCTCCAAATGCTCTGAAACTCTCCATAAATATAGATCGGGACACTACAATTCACTAGGTAAAGTCTCAGGGTCAGATCTGAAGTGTAACCCCTCCAAACGGACTAGATCTGGATCTCAAAAATGCCCTCCTTCTCTTCAATTCGCCCCACTGGTCAAGAAATAATCTGAGCCATAAAACTGTCTCATAAATCACTAGATCTGATGTCCAAGGCCCTGCAATGAAAACCCAAGTGATAGAATCCTCAACAGCCCTACCAATCTCCTACAACGAATCTCTCTCCAAAGATGGTGCGCCCCTCTTGCTGGAATCCCTCAACTGGTGCGCCCTCTCTC
>ML779074.1:212906-284871 GCA_009831015.1 Picea engelmannii | reverse complement strand
AGAGAGAGAGAGAGAGAGAGAGAGAAGTGCACCGAGGACAACGCACAATTGTAGGGGAGGGGGAATGTAATATCCCCATTATAATCCTCGGTTTAATTAATGCTTATGTGGATATAATATGTGGCTACGACCAAGCGATGTAATATCTAAATTGTATTTCAATGTTTTAATAATAAAATGTAATGTCAACTGCTAAAGGGGACATAGACAAGAGATGGGGGCTGAATTAATCCACAAGAGAGGGAAGTGTCTAGGATAATGGCCAAGAGGGGGGTCAAAGGGGGGAATACCCATGTATATTAGTTTAACCCATTTTTCCTAAACTTGTGTATTGTATACAAACCTTCCCATTTATGATTGAGTGTTCCCATAGCCAATCATTAAATACATGCAAGAGTGTGGGTGCGAGTTGTCACATCCCATAGTTTTTGGGCACATGGGGGTTGAGTACAATCAACTTGGGGAAGAGTGTGAGTCAAGAAAGGAAAGCCACAAGAGAGAAAATTTGTATGGGTTGGGAGAACAATTTTTACAGACATCAAGTTTTGTGCATGGGAAGAAAAAGGGAAACCAAGAAAGAGAGATGGGAGTGGGTGCAGCAGTGGAGGGAGAACTCTTGAGGGTAACTGGAGTGAATTAGATTTGGAGAACTGAAGATCCAAGTTTTCATACCTGAAGAGTGAACTCATGTGTGAGTTGCACTAAAACAACAAGTATTTGTTGTTGGTTTGCTGATAATTTTCCTAGCAACAAGTTCCCTTGAGTTCCCAGCTGAGAGATTCCCAGTTACCTGCGCCAGAGAGACCATGATAAACAAATGACAAATTCCTTGGGTTAACCATGATAAACAGATGGTACATCCCTTGGTTTATCCCTAATAAATGGATGGTACATCCCTTGGGTTATCCCTTATAAACGAATGGTGCATTCCTTAGGTTGGGCAGGTCAAGAGGAAGAGAGCTGGTAGAAAAATTGGGATAGTTGTAGGAGAATATCAGTTGGGTTATGAGTTTTATGAGATGCGAGTGGGCTGTGAGAGACCACCCTCTATTGTGTATTACTAGCCTCAGCTTGGGGGTGATTAGATGTTGAGATTTGGAACAGTTAGTGTATGGTTGGGTGGAATGTCCGTCCCAAGCAATTGATTGAACGATTCTTGTTTAAAGATAAGTGCTTTATCTTGTTGTTGAGTTATTTTCATGTGTTATTGTTGTGTGTGAACTCTGTGTAAATGAGAATGACTTATATGTTGTTGTAATGAGTGTTTCATTTGCATTTCATGTTGATTATTAGCATGCTTTAGATGCATTTGTTTTATGGATATATACAATAGCTAAATGTATTTTAGATTTGTAGCTGTAATCTACAAGAAATCGAATAAGAGTAAAATAATTACTTTAGTTAGCAGAAGCTTCATTTTTATGTGTATTCTGCACTGTAAGGTTCCTCGGTTGGGTCGGGGAATAATTACATTATGGTATTAGAGTCGTAATAAAGAGAGTTTTATGTGGCATGGCCCAGCCTAGGTGTTGGGTACGTTACACCTCCAAATTTTTTTACCGTTATGGTTGACATCAACATCTTGAATCCTATTAGTTATTTTAAAGTTGAATTTGATAGTACCTTTTTTCTTTTGAGGCCCATTTTTCACCTCAAAATTCCCCTAATGACAACAAGTACATATAAATTAGTAGAAGAGAAGTAAAACATCAATGGAATTGAAGGAGTTGACAAGCTAGTGAATGGACACACAAGGGGTTAATGGAATACACAAGCAATCACTCAACATAAAGTCTACAATGATACATGGTGGAGGAGGATAGAGATGAAACCCATTATCCTCCTCCTCAAACATGAACATATTTAAATGCACCTTGAAGCAAAATATAATTCAAAACCATCAAAAGAAGATTTTGATTTGAAGCATAACTTGTGTTCTCAATTATGGTTCCCTAAATCAAATTGGCATCCTTTATTGGTGAATTGAGGAGGGGATAACCTACCTATTTATGCATTCCCTCCACTTATTGCCATTGACTATTTGTAACTAAGTTTGAGAGCATTGTAATCTTGGAGGTTGTAGCAAAATCCTCTTTTCTCACCTCTGTGAGTTGTATTCATAGGGGTGATAGGAAAATTGGATTAGATCGAATAGGAAAGGTAGGAAAATCCGATTGTGTAAAAAAGGGGGGGGGATAGGAGAGTCAGAGCATCCATAATATGGTTGACACAAGGTGGTTTGTAATCAATGATAAACAAGGTATAGATGGTAGATTTCAAGGGGCTGCTAATAGGAAATGAAAAATTTGAGAAACAACTTGTCTTTGTAAAACACACATTTGACATAAAAATATGTTATATCCTTGTAATTTTCATATTTTTTTTTTCAGGTTACAAAGCCCATGGAAAACCCCCAAGTACTTCCCCTCATTTCAAGGATGGTATCTAAGGTAAACCCTAAAATATTCAAGGCACAAGGCCAATCAACAACAAGGCTCGAAGCAATTACAACAATATACTTGTTATGAGTTCAACATGTCACTTACGGGAAATGAACTTGGGTGGGGAGGATAACAATCATTCCTCCCAACCACCCAAGATAAACACAATGGAAAAGTGAATTTAATATTTATCTAAAAGAGTAGAAATGATCCAAACTATAACTATATGGATACTAATTTACTTCGTTGTTTGGTCTAGTTTTTAAAATATTAAAATGTTTTGATAAGAATACTAAATTTTGGTGAGTTAAATCCCTAGGAACATAGTCAAAGGGGGCCAAGTGCAAGTGGTCATCATCCCTAGTCGCAACCTATTGTTAAATAGTGGTACAAGCCCATCATATATTCATGGACAAGAATGAAACATGTTATCGCACAATTTGTACTTGCCAAAAGCCAAAGGCAAGTGGACACTAAATTGGTGAAACAAGGATGATGTCCTATCACTGTCACCTTAATAAGACACCTCTTTCTATTTAGGAGTGGTACCCCAGGGGAGATGTCCCCAGTGACCTGGGGGTATGAGAAGGCTAAGGAAAAAAATATCAAGAAAGTCCCACCCCTCTCACAGGTCACTTTGGTCAAAATTTCCAAGGGTTTTAAAGAGACGAAGCAAAGTGATATTTAAGTGTACATGCCCAGAACAAGACAACAAGAAAATATGTTATTTGCAAGTACCATATGATGTTAGTGCTTCATAAAACCATAGAATTTTGATAAAATGAACAAGCTGATATAAACTTTGAAATAATATAAGTATTTATAACAACAATATATATTTAGCAATAGCTTCACAAATATGCCTCAATAAAGCTTCAAAAATGACAATAAATGATAACATAAACTTGACAAGATTATAGTAATTGTCAGAAGAAATGATGGCAATGTATAATCAGCTTTAAAAATTGCTTTTAAGATGAATTTTTTGTTGTTAGAGATGGATGTAGCAATCTTTTGCAACAAAAGCAAATTAGTTAGTAGGTTAGTCTAATCTAAAGTTAGAAATAGTTAGTAAAGGTCTTAAGGTAGATGGTTTAAGAGTTGTTTTAGTCAATCAATCGCTTGCAAGGTATGAACTAGTGCAACGACAACTATTAGAGGGAAAAAACAAATGATAATAGATGAGCTAAAGGAAAGGGAAGATGGTTTAGGTGTTATTAACCTGAGGCCTCGATATCTAAAACCCTAGAAGGAAAAGATGCTAGGAAGTAGGTAACCCTAGGACCTAGCAATTTCCTTCTTCTTTAGATCAAACTTGAAACAAATGTATGAAGCTTAATGAAGCAATGATACTATAGTTCTACAAAGGTAGGGATCTAGTATATCCTTCAAGAGAGGTGTTCTTTAGCAAAATCAATAGGTGAAGAGTTATAAAGAAAAGGACAATAACATGTGCTTTTCTCCTAGGGTTTCACACTAGTAATTTCATAATCTTAGAAATGAACAAGTAAATCCACCATAACCATTCAAAATAAAGAAGGATTGCAGATTTCTACTTACTTCATCAAGAATAATCTAGCCACAAACCCTAGTTGAAGACTTTCCACCATGAAAATGAAAAAATACACCAAAAGAAGCCTCCTCCAAGAGTTGCACACCACTTAATTTCAGCCAATAAGCCTTAAAAGGGGTTGAATTTCATACCTCACACTTGTGTGTGTGAAAGATGATGAAAAATATAAGAGATTTGTCCCTTATTTATACTATAATCATGACCTTTAATTACAATTTAGGTAAAAAAAGGCCGACAAGGCCAACTTACATCAAAAATCCAGTTTTACATAAAATTAACAATTTAAAACCCTAATTTTTCTTTAGGGATGACGTCATGCCCCTCTTAGGGTGGCATTAGGCCCCATCATGGAACACTAGGCCTCAAAAGTGAAACGTTAGGCCTCAAAAGGCCTTGGAAGCTTCCACACGTGCCAACCAAGCTATCCTCATGCCAAAACCCTAACTGGATGACATCAAGGCTCAATATGATGACGTCACTGGCCTTCAAGGGCCAACATCATGGTGGAAGGGAAAGAACCCCCTAGGTCCAAGCTTGCCAACGTGTCTCTGGTGGAACATCCTTATTTTTCTCCTTTGCAAGCCCATGGTGTCCCTCTACCCATGGATGGGGTCACAACATCTTTTTGGTAGGATTTTAGCCCCATGGAGGTCCGAACTAATCATCTCCCCATATGTACCTGTCTATCGGGCATGGTCCTGCAGTAATAAAAAGTACTCCCTCCATGGGATCAGAAGTCACAGGGATCATAGAAATGTCAATCACGTCTAATAATCAAGTTACCCAAACATGTGCATCAAACCCCCTTTTACCCAGACAAATGCTCAAAGACGTTATGCAACTTAATAAGATAGGTTTGAAGAGGGTCTCAGGACGTCCTATTGGGATAATCCTCCTCAAGTTTGGGGTGTTTCCTAGGTGAAGACTAATCTAGTTCATGTAGATGTATGAGATGGTGTAGGGAATGTTTGGGCAAGGGGTTCAATGATAACATGGAAATGTAGGTCTTACCTGTGGGTGCCTTTGTAGAGGGTGAGCTCCACCTTACTGTGGATGTCATTGTTTCCTAGCCCATTCAATTACTTTTATTCTTTGTTTTATTAATTTTTCTTTTCAAGAGAATAGCTGGAGGACACTGTCCTGGCGTGGTGACCAGTGGTGACATCGTTACCCACAAGCACTTCACGGAAATGAGAAGGTTAGCTCATGATGAGACCCCCTTTCTCTTGGCTATGCCACCAAGAGCCACTACCCTGGTTTGGTGACCATATAGATGGCAGTGTCATATCGCTACATTCCCATGGACCTAATAGGCCGACTCATGATGAAACCTCCTATCCACCAACTAGGTCTTGAGTTTTATTTTATTTTATGGGTCCCCTTTTCTTGTTGAGAAACTATTTATTGCTTTCTAGGGAATCCCTGGGAGAAGCATCTCAAAGTTTAATTTTGGATTTTAACTTTTTCTAGCTACTTTTACCCTCTGGGTCTTTAGCCCCTTCTTCCCACAAGGCAAGGTACAACCCTTACTTGTTTGGAAAACCCAATGCCCGAACCAAGGTAGGGGAAGATGAGAGGGACAATGATGAAAAGTGGAAAGTATGGAAGAAATGGACGATGAACTTTCATAGACCCATATAGTGGCAAATTGTCCCTAAGGGAACAAGCTTACTAGGGAACTCTGACACCCCCCCAGTTATGAACAAGTTAAAGAGCATAATTTCCAAGCAAACGTCATGAAACAAAAGAGAGTTCAGTGCACATATTCAAATGCTTCGAAAATCAGAGTGACACATACCATGATACCCAGACTCATTACCTCATGGAGCAAGACTCATTGCTACTTTAGAATTAGACCGATGGGATGGATGTTGTTGCTGCTGATAGATAGGACACACTGAAGCAAAGATGGTCCGTCCAGGGCCAAGCTCAAGTCATATGGCTCTCGGTACTCCATGTCTAGGAACTGTGGGCCTCGAGACATAATATCCTTAGTTATCCCTAGGATAGGGGATAACATAACCTTTAACTAGAAGACAAAATCCCCCCTCAAACACTAATAAACCGTAGCACAAGGTTTATTTCAATAAGAATACTAATGCTTTGTTCTGTGATGTAGTTTTAAGAATATTAAAGTGAACTTAGTCACATAGTCTATACATGAATACTAATAAAACTGGTCAATCTAAACTTTCTACAAATTGGCTCTTTTGTAGTAGCTCAAAATAAAAAAAATATTAGTAGTGTTTTTTATCCAAAAATGTGAGGTTTTACTGACAAATTGCAAGTTATGTTTAATGTACTTTGTGCATCGGATAGATAAGAATGCAAAATACATAAACTCTACGATTTGTTGCAGAATTATAATTATGGATTTTACTTGATTCTCATAAGTGATTAAAAGGTTTAGCCATCATAAACCATGTTGCAAAATAAGAGAAGATAACAACAAACAAGAAAGAGAAGTAGACACAAGAACTTGTTAATGGAGTTCACCAATCTTTGGCTACGTCTCTGGGCTCGCTTCCAAGTAGAGGACCTCTTTATTGCTCTTCAAATGCTCAAGTTCTCTTTACATTGGCTCTTTGATGTTGTTAGCGTCAAATGTCACTCCTGGATTGCAGCAGGAGCAGAGCCCGACACCCATCAATTTATGTCACGATTTGTTTATCAAGGGTGATCGAAAGAGAGTAGACTCAGAATGATATCGTTTTAACTCAGAACCCTAGATCGAACTATGTATGAACAGGCTAGGTCTTAGTCTAACTTCAGTCAGTAGGTTGTAGTAAGGGTAAGTAGGAGGAAGACATTAACGAGAAAAATGTAGAGGTCGACCGAAGACGTCAGGCCTTTTAGCAACACAAGGATGAATGATTTAAACACGAGAACTCCTAGAATTTAAATCACAAGGAAACTAAGGAATATCACAACGTTACAACAAATCATTTATCATAACACAGTCACAATGGTTCATGCGAATGTATCGATCATGAACTCCTTAGCATCAGAAAGAAAATAGAGTAAATAAGAAAGTTGACTTCCATTTAAACAATAAATATTGGATGCACATACATGATCAGAGAAACCAGTGCTTCATCAAAACCATACAATAGGGAGCTTAGCTCTACCATCAATCCTTACAAAATATGAAAACTGAGTCTATATACTCAGAGTAATTCACCTCCTTGGCCACAGGAGGGTAGCTGAGCTACTTCATTTAAGGCTTAACGTGCGCATGATCTTCCTACAGACTGTACACACAACTTATTGTCCGACACTGCTTCAGACGACATGGATTTTGCAGGGAAACTGTCCATGAGAGTACCACGAGCTGACTGCTTCTGACCCTTCCCACGCCTTCGATTTATGGGTTGAGCTGAGGTCTCAACCACCTACTCAATCTTCATTAAATGCTTCTTCCATGGAGGGTGGCCGAGACTCAATACACAGAGAGTGACCACGTGTCAACTTTCCAAAGCTTGGAGGCCAGCCTTCATTTCTTCAGGTTTCACTCTCAACGTAACCACAGGGCCATGCAACTATCTTCAAGGATGCTTCGACATTTTCCTTTCGGGGATTTCCTCATGCTGTGTCCAGGATCCCCGATACCTTGCGTTGCTAAATCGCCCTATCCAAACCAACAGCTTGATCTTCCCTTAGCATTGATGGCCAAGATTTCTTCCTTATCCGGCTCTTAGCCGTCTGTGGTCTGAACAGGCGCCTATATTTTCCCTTTGGCACTACTTTCCATATGATAGCGGGCAGTGACCTTGTGCTAAAACCAAAGGTGCTCCACGGATTTTGGGTATCGGCGATGGGAGGGAGTAAACTCCTCACCCTTGAGAATCCCGATTGTCGAAATCGCGAAGGGGGCTACATCGTGCTAGTGCCTTCCTTACCCCTTGCTCATATAATCACCGGCTAGGACCGTGGGCCTATCCCTGGGGGCTTTCGCATTTCGCGTTTCGGGGTTTTGAAATGCAGTGGAGGAGGAACCCTTTGTCCTTTAAAGTCCCGGTAGATGAAATAGCGATCGGGCTTAATCGCATGCCACTTGTCCTCAGGGATCGACGACCCAAATATTTTTTCATCGGACGGTCGTGATTGCTCGTCACTCAATGAGTGCTTAAACTCAATTGGCCCCCACTTACCAGCCCTGCTACCTTGTGACCGGGCCAAGATTGTGGGCCCAAACCTCGGGGGCTTTCGCAAATCGCGCTTCAGCGATTGGAGGGAGTAGACTAAGACCCCTTGTCTTTTGAAGTCTCGGTAGCCGAAATAACGACCGAGCTTAATCGCACGCCACACGCCCCTTGGTTGAATGTCCTGGATCAATATTTAGACGTTGGGCCCCTTCTGGCCTGGACCCTCCGCCGCCTGTCTTCTAAGATCAGACGACCGAGATCGCTCTCATTGAACGACGCTGATCCTTTTGGGGTTTCGTGCACCGAGGATACATGATGTATCCCGTCTCATTCTCCCAGTTGCTCAACCTGCGAAACCATGGATTTTCACCACGCGTCCCTAGGGTGGACGGTTCAGATCACATCAACGATTTCACTTTAAATATCCTGAAAGCCCCTTGTCCTCTTCTTTAAGCCTCGCCTATCCATCGAACCTTGGGCCATGACCGCGGGCCAGGCTCCCGGGGCTATCCCATTTCGCGTTTTGGGGTTTTGAAACCTAAGGGAGAACCCTGCCCTCCCAAATTGCGATCCCCGAAAATCCGAATCTTGAACGCCGACTAGCTGACACCTGTCTCCGTGGGATCAGACGGCCCAGATTATCCTCGTGACTTTGGCCATAAAGACTGAGCACATGCGCTAATCCTCGTGAAACTTCGTGGCTCCGACTTTCCTGATGACCGTCGATATGCTCCATCGATGGATCCTCGCCATTGAAAAAAAAAGGCCGCTTGCTTGATTTTTAACCCGAAATTGAACATCTTCTCTGAGCTACGCTTGGGTTCTCATGGTTGTGACATTGGATAACTTCATCTGATGGCTTTTTTAAGCCCCATTTCATGCATTTAACACCAAGGGCCTGAAACCAGAGAGAAACTACCCCGTTGCGAGAATTGGTGCCAACATTAGGCTCCATGGGGGATAGAGTCGTCCCAGTGATGCTCTAAGAACTCCTTTTGCAGTTCCAGTTGCCTTCTGTTGGGTCGTGGAGTCCCTTATTGAAACCAAAAACAAAAACAAGAAAAACAATATTTACAAAAACAGAGGAGCCATTTAAGGCTCAAACAAAACATTTCTTCAGGAAATGCCCATTCACTGGGCTATTAAAAACTTCTTCGCCTCCCAAATCCTGCAACCTGTAAGTATTGTTTGAAAATACTTCAGAGATTTTGAAGGGCCCAATCCAGAGGGCTTCAAACTTGTTGTGTTTGCCTCTATCCTGCCTGGGCGCATCCCATTTAAGCACTGGATCTCCTAGCTCGAATTCTTCCTTTATGACCTTCCTGTCAAAGGCTTGCTTGATCTTCTGCTGATGACGATGAGCTCTGTTCAATACCTGTTCTCTTTCCTGCTGCACTTCCACCAGTTGATGAATTCTTCTGACCATATGATCTGGCTCTCCTTCATGATCTTGAAAGAATTTTTCCATAGGTAGAGCCAGGTGAGTGGGAAATACAACTTTTGTCCCATAAACAAGTTGAAAAGGGGAAGTGCCTAGGGACTTCTTTATTGTTACTCGATCAACCCATAGAGCGAATTTGAAGTTTGAATCCCATGCTTTCTTATTGTCTTCCAACAATCTTTTAATGAGCTTGATCAGACTTTTATTGGAAGACTCTGCCAGTCCATTTCCTTGAGGATAATAGGGAGTGGAATGAATCAATGAAATCTCAAACTGCTCACAGAACTTAACCAGAGGTTCAGACTTGAAAGAAGCAGCATTATCAGTGACAATTTTGCTGGGACAGCCAAATCTGGCTATGATATCCTCCAGGAAGCTGATAATTACCGTGTGTGAAGCACTCTTGGTGGGAACAGCTTCTATCCACTTGGTGAAATAGTCTTTTGCAGTCAGGATCCATCCATGCTGGCCACTTGAAGGAGGATGAATTTCTCCAATGAAGTCCAACCCCCATTGTTGAAAGGGTGCTGAAGATATTACAGGCTTTAGTGGCATATATTTGAGCTGCTGCTTCCCTGAGAAACTTTGGCATTTGATGCAGGCTCTAACCTCTCTGGAGACATCAGTGAATAAGGTGGGCCTGTAGTACCTAGCCCTGAGAATTTTGTGGGCTGTGGTCTTCTAGAAGTGGTGTCGCCCACATAGGCTGCTATGGAAATCAAACATGACTCTTTGGGCCTCTTGTGGGTTCAGACATCTCAGAAGCACCCCAAGAGGGTCTTTCCAGTATAAAACCTGGTCAATAAGGCAATACTTGACTGCCTTGAGCTTTAGAGCTCGTGCCTTGATTTTCCCCATTCCATCAGGGGGCTTTAATTCTAGCAGAAAATATATAAGGTCTTTTTACCAGGTGCATTCTGCTAATGACAAGTTGTCATGAGTATCTTTGTTGGACAACTCAACTTGTTGAATATCTGAGCAAACATTGATGAAATTGACCCCCAAGGCCTTACAATTGGATTCAACCAACATCTTGGCTAAACCCTGCCCTTTAACCAACTTGGTGGGCTTTATCTCTAGGTCAAACTTAAGGATCTTGGCAATCCATTTACCCCTTCTTCCATCTAAGTCAGGCTGTAAAAGAATGTCCTTCAGAGAAGCTGAAGGAACATATGCAGTGACCTTTGAGTGCAGTACATAGACTCTGAACGCTTTGAGAGATTTCACTAGGGCATAGGCCTGCTTCTCCATAATGTCATATCTGATCTCAGCATCCCCCAGTGCTCTGCTGAAAAAGGAAATGGGTTGCTCTATCGCCGCATCATTCTTCTGTAGTAGGACAACAACCACTGTATCAAAAGAGGCAAAGGAAAAAATTAAGAAATCCTTTGAGTAATCAGGACTGATAAGCACAGGTGCTTCAGTCAGTGCTTTTTTGATTTGGTCAAATGATTTCCTGGGTTCGGCAGTCCATTTTACTTTATTCCCCTTTTTGAGCATAACTGTGATGTGTTTCACCAACTCAGCAAAATTTGAGACAAACCTTCTAAGAAAGTTAATCTTTCCCAAGAAAGCCTGGACCTCTTTTACGGACCTGGGAAGTGACATGTCTGAATAACCTTTACTCGACTGGGATCAATCCTCACTCCCTCTGCTGATACTATATGGCCTAACAACTTCCCCCCCTTCATAGCAAACAAATATTTCTTGGGGTTTAATGAGAGACCAAATCTCCTGCATTTCAAGAAAACCTTCTTCAAGTGACAAAAATGTTCTTTATTAGATCTAGAAAATACTGTGATGTCATCCAGATAAATAACCATAAACTTATCCCTTTCCCCAATGAAGGCTATGTCCATGGCTCGTTGAAAATCTACCCCAGCATTCATCAATCCAAAGGGCATTTTGGCATACATGAATGTGCCCCAAGGAGTGGTAAACGTTGTTTTTTCTCTTTCCTCAGGGAGAACAAAGATTTGATTGTAGCTAGAGTAGCCATCAATCATTGAAATCCTGGATGCTCCTGTTACCCTTTGAAGTATGTGCTCCATTTTGGGCAATGGGTAATTGTCTTTCTTTGAGCTCCTATTCAAGTTCCTGAAGTCAACACAGAGTCTGATCTCACCATTTTTCTTCCTTACTAGAACTAAGTTGGCCACCCACTCTTAATATCTCAAAGGCACATTGATCTGGGCATCCAGTAGCTTCTTCACCTCTTTCTCCATAATACACAGCAACATGGGATTGATCTGTCTTAGTTTCTGCCTAAATGGTTTTCCTTCTTCTTTGAGTGGGATCTTGTGTTCAATGACAGAGGTGTCGTATGTCTTGAGGTCTTCATAGGTCCATGCAAATATATCAACAAATTCTCTCAGCAACTTGGTATACTCGGCCCTCTGTTCTTTTGACAGGTTGTTGGACAACTTGATAAATTTTGGTTCTTCCTCTGTGCCAATGTTGCACTTGGTTACATCAGCCTCCTCATTTGAGACCTTACCCTTTACTGCCACATCATTCCCATCGAACAATCTTTCTAAAGGAACTAGTCCCTTTGGAATGTGATTTCTAGGCAACTGAACAATATGGTGATTCACAATTTTGTTTGAAAAAATCTCAGGGTGAAGGTCATCTTCGGGATCAGGATCCTGATCAATGTGCAATGTAGAGAATTCATCGACAGACTCAAGAAATTTTCTGATTTCCAGATCATCCTCGAATGCCTTCCAATGCTTGATATTGTCTGGTATAGAAGTCCTATTTCTTATCTCAACCTCATGCTTGATCTTAGGAGGCAAAGGGATCTTAAAATGGCTAGCCGAAACAACTAGGGAATCGACCAAAGTATTTTCCTCTCTTGGAATAAATGAAATGTTGAATGCTGAGAAAAAATTGTCAATTAGGTCCCATACCTCATTTCTGTAACTTCTGAGTCGAGGATGCTTAGCCTGATAAGAATTTCTGATCTACTAAACTATCAACTCTGCATCTCCGAACACTGCTACCTCTTCAATTCCCATTTCGTTTACGGCTCTCAAACCTAACACAAGGGCTTCATATTATGCCATATTATTGGTGGTATCGAACTCTAGCTTGTAGGACAGGGATATGGTTTCATGACAAGGTGACACCAAAACCACTCCGACGCCAACACCTTCACTAGAAGAGGCTCCATTGAAGAACAATTTCCACACAGAGGTAACTGGAGGAGGTATTTCATTACAAGAAATGGGCTGCATTTTGATTTCGAGAGGGGATTCAAGAGTATCAGTGAGTTGCAATAAACTAGAACCCAGATCAGTGTCAAGTGCAAATATAGGGTGATTGGTGGGGTCTACCTCATCACTAACAATATATGCCAGCTGAGCCTCTCTATACAATCTTCTGTGTTCCCCTCCAAATACTGGAATGGTGGCATATGTGAGGTCCATCTATAATTTCCCTCCAAGCTTTTTAATCCAAGATCTTGACAACAACATGCCAAACTTGGGAGGGACATCAACTACCACAATGTCCATGACCACACTCTTCATGGGCAGCTGAAACAATGATATTGCTAGGTCTTTGATGACTCAAAGACATTGCACCCTCCTTGAATCAAAAGAATACAAATCACGACAGGCCTTGGTTACTTCCAGTCCCAATTCTTCCATGACTATTTTGGGCATAAGGTTGTGGGAAGCTCCTGAATCCATGAGGCAATTATGTTGCACCTTATCATGTATGTTCAAGGATGTGTAGAAGGGAGGGGATGAATCATATCTGTCTTCTACCATGGGACCTAGGACGACTGTTGGATTTTCGTCTTGCAGATTTACTGAGTCTGTGGAAGGCTGGGGGGGGACTCAGACTATAGCAGCTTGAAGAGGGACCTTTTGAAATCTTCATTTTTAACTAGTTCCGAGAGGGGTACAGGAATTCTAATTTTTTGAATTTCATGCTCAAAACTAAAGGAAGAAGGAGGCTTAGGAGCTTCTCTTACCTCGGGGATAGGGTCTTTAGCTGTTGGAGAAATATTCTGAGTGATCCTTTCCTTGGAAGTGCGTGTTGCAGGCTTAGCAGGCCTTTCTGCTACAAGAGGCTGATCAAGGATATCAACCTTTCCTTCATTTTTCTTCAACCTGAGGTTGTATCTGTTAGGACTGTTGTCTTTGGCCTTCTCCCCCTTACCTAGATCATTGATTTGACTGCTTATGAGAAATTATTCATACACAGATTGAGTTAAATGGGGAAAAGGGGAGGTGTCTCCAAAACAACGGATTTCAGGGCCAAGCTCATCTATCTCCTCTCCTTCTTGATCAACCAGGTTATTTTGGAGAGGGGTTTGGATCCTTTGATCATCTCTATCCCTATTCCTCTGTTCCCTCGACATAATCTGGGGAACATTTTTGTTTGGCCTCATGAAGCCTCTGTTATCAGTATTTTGAGGATTTCTATATATGGGCTTCCCTTCTAATTCCCACCTTTCCATCCTAGCCGAAAGTGATTGCAGCACCTTAGTTACTTCATCCTTCTGAGGGGAAGGGCGGAGGAACCAGATGTGGAGGCTTCAGATTTCCTCTTGAGTATGTCTTTATCAACTTCATTTCTGAGTCGRTCAATAGCCAAGATATTTGATTCAACTTCTACAGCCGCGTCCTGCATGTGGGCCAGGGAAGTGGCTCGTGTCTCCYTTAACAAAAGGCAGAAATCAGGGTCAAAAGAACTGGCATAAGTAATTTTGGCTGAAGCCTCCGAGGGATTTATCTTAGCAGGGATCCTAGTGTACATCTTATTGAACCTCTTGGAGAAGTCAGAGACCGACTCTCCTTCCTTTCTCTTTAGGGATCCAAACTCTGTCATGTAATACATGAAGTCTTTCTTATCTCCCCACTGTCTCAAGAAGGCATCATCCAAAGCCTCTATCCCATCAATAGACCCAGGAGGTAAGGCCCTAAACCATTTCCTAGCCTCTCCTTCAAGACTATGAACACAAATCCTCATCCATACGTCTGCATGCATGATTACATGATCATCTGTAAAAGTATAAAAGGCTTCGAGGTGTTCTTTTGCAGTTATGTTTCTTTCACCTGTAAACTTGGGCAGCTGCTTGAGGTAGCCATCTGCTGGAAGAGCATTGAGGGGCTGAGGCAACACAAGGGGGGCATACCTAGCAACTATTATAGCCTTCATCCTGGTCATGGGGGGATTTGCTCCTACCATAGGAATATTAGGTGGAGGAGAACTAGGAGGAGAAGGAGTTTGAATAGGGGATATTAGAACTGAGCTTCCAGGTGGAAAGGGAAACAATGGGGGATTCAGAGAGAAGGCTAAGGGGCTTGAGTCAATGGATGCTTCTCTCTCTGTAGTAGCAGTCACAGTAATAAGAGGAGGGGTGGTAAAGCTAAGAGTGGGGAAATATCCCGTGGTCCTGGGTCTATGCCAAGGTACAACTTCAAGGGAGAGGGGAGTGGCAAGGATTTCTCCCTCCAATCCCAGATCAAGAGGGGAAAACTCAACAAGAACACTCCCAAAATTTAAATTTCTAGAAACTCCAGCAGAAGGTATGATAGGAAAATGAGGAGCATTAAATGAAATTTCTACAGAAGGAGATGGAAAATTATCAGAAATACCTGGTTCGACAGTAGAAGCTCCTCCTTCAAAGGCCTTTTCCTTTCTGATAAGATTCTCTGGATCTTCTTCAGGTGTTGCCAAGGGCCTTTTCCTTTATGATACCACGAGTTGACTGCTTCTGACCCTCCCCATGCCTTCCATTTATGGGTTGAGCTGAGGTCTCAACCACCTGCTCAATATTCATTAACTGCTTCTTCCATGGAGGGTGGCCGAGACTGAATACACAGAGAGTGACCACATGTCATCTTTCCAAACCTTGGAGGCCAGCCTTCATTTCTTCAGGTTTCACTCTCAACGTAACCATAGGGCCATGCAACTTTCTTCAAGGACGCTTCGGCATTTTCCTTTCAGGGATTTCCTCATGATGTGTCCAGGATCCCCGATACCTTGCATTTCTAATTTGCCCTATCCAAACCAATGGCTTGATCTTCCCTTAGCATTGACGACCAGGATTTCTTCCTTATTCGGCTCTTAGCTGCCTATGGTTTGAACATGTGCCTATCTTTTCCCTTTGGCCTTACTTTCCATATGATAACAGGCTGTGACCTTGTGCTAAAACCAAAGGTGCTCCATGGATTTCGAGTATCGACGATGGGAGGGAGTAAAATCCTCACCCTTGAGAATCCCGATTGCCGAAATCGCGAAGGGGGATACATCGTGATGGTACGTTCCTTACCCCTCGCTCATATAATCACCGGCTAGGACCATGGGCCTATCCCTCAGGGCTTTCACATTTTGTGTTTCGGAGTTTTGAAATTCAGTGGAGGAGCAACCCTTTGTCCTTTGAAGTCCTGGTAGCCGAAATAACGACCAAGCTTAATCGCCCACCACCTATCCTTAGGGATCGACGACCCAAATCTTTTTTCATCGGACGACCGTGATCGCTCATCACTCAATGAGTGCTTAAACTCAATTGGCCCCCACTTACCAGCCCTGCTACCTTGTGACCGAGCACCAAGACTGTGGGCCCAAACCTCGGGGGCTTTCATGAATCACGCTTCGGTGATTGGAGGGAGTAGACTAAGACCCATTGTCTTTTGAAGTCCCGATAGCCGAAATAGTGACCGGGCTTAATCGCGCGCCACGCGCCCCCTGGTTGAATGGCCTGGATCAATATTTAGACGTGGGGCCCCTTCTGGCCCGGACCCTCCGCCGCGTGTCTTCCAAGATCGAACGGTCGAGATCACTCTAATTGAACGACTCTGATCCTTTCAGGGTTTCGTGCATCGGGGATACATGATGTATCCCGTCTCATTCTCTCGGTTTCTCAACCTGCGAAACCATGGATTTTTTCCACGCGTCCCCAAGGTGGATGGTTTAGATCACATCGACACTTTCACTTTAAATATCCCGAAATCCCCCTGTCATCTTCTTTAGGCCCCGCCTATCCACCGAACCTTGGGCCAGGCTCCCGGGGCTATTGCATTTCACGTTTCGAGGTTTTGAAACCCAAGGGAGAACCTTGTCCTCCCAACTTGCGATCCTCGAAAAGTCGAATCTCTAACGCCGACTAGATGACACTTGTCTCTGTTGGATCAGACGACCCAGATTATCCTCGTGACTTTGGCCATAAGGACTGAGCATAGGCGCTAATCCTCATGCAACTCCATGGCTCTGACTTTCTCGATGACCGTCGATCTGCTCCATTGATGGATCCTCGTCGTTGAAAACAAAAAATCCCACTCGCTTGATTTTTAACCCAGAACTGAACATCTTCTCTGAGTTGTGCTTGGGTGCTCATGGTTGTGACCTTGGATAACTTCATTTTATGGCTTTTTTAAGCCCCATTTCATGCATTTAACACCAAGGGCCTGAAACCAGAGAGAAACTACCCCATTGCGAGAATTGGTGCCAACAAATGTTACAAAATATTTTTGATCTGTTGTACAAGACCTCCTTGTTCATATACATACAAGCCTCGACAATATCCTCTCAAAACATGACTCAATGCCTCTCAAAACATGAGAAATGGGAAAATTACACAAGCTGCTCCTCAAAATCCCTGCATAAAAAAAGTTACCACTCAAGCTCAAAAATCTTGGTTTATATAGTTTTTAGGCCCAGCAAGAGAATCCCAACTTCCCCTGAAGATTTGGCCTCTTTTTGGGATCAAATCCCCCTCCAAATGGCCAAGAAATCCTCAAAAATACACATTCTGGGCAAAATGTTTGGCAAATAACCCACTTTTATTAAAAATACACAGAGTAGCCCCCAAATGGTTGGCACACGCCCCTTTGAAGTGGTCACATGAGTTACATATGGCCAAGCACTAGCCCTAAACTCGCGCTAGCTCCTGGTTTTCAGGGTGCTTTACATGGGACCACGGTCTAGAAGAGAATCCTCGGGCGCCCTTGTAGGAGCAGGCACCGATCCTATGGGAACAACTCACTTTTCGAGGGCTAGAGACTATCCAAAATCCCCATGCTCACATGATTCTTCGTTCTATGGAGATGTCATATGGTGCACCGAGGGCTGGGGATAGGCCCCAACCCATTCCTCCGTTCGAATATACATTAACCAAAACTTAAATATAAGTTTTGGCACTTAGTTAACAAGTCACAAAAGTGGGTGGGTTGGCTAGGAAAGCCTTGCCAGTCCGTAGCCTAGTGGGAGGTCTCGTGGTCGAAACTTGTGGAGACCCAAAAAAATTTCCAACCTTCAACTGATGTTTGGGTGCCATGTGGCAGCCCACAAGTGGGCCATGTGGCACCACTATATTTGCCCAATGATTTCCACGTGTCACACAACAATTGGTCCACGTCTGCCACACCTGCCTAATCAGATATGTTGCCACATGTCACCACCTGCCTCTGCCATGTCAACATGAATATGTCATGATGACGTCATGTTTATGTCAGCATTGACTTTTTGCCAGTTTGACCGTTGACTTTTTGCATGTTTGAGAATCTGATTAGAGTGTGATAACTCTCGCATAGAGAGCCCGTTTGAGAAAGTAAATATATGGCCAGAATCAACGCGACGAGCCAGTTGCAATGGAATTAGTTTAATTCAATTCCGAGAACTTTCATTTTTGAGCATTTTCTGGACCTGGGGAGCCTCTTGGATCATTCCTCCCCACTTGGAAGCTTTTGGACCACCAAAACTCTGGTTTTACTCAGGTAAGAAGTGAGGGTACTTCCTCCCACTTGTCCTGTATCATCCATCCTTTCTGTTAGGACAATGATCACCTGACTAATCACAACAAACATAAAAACTGAGATAACATTGTTTATCAAAGTAATCATCCCATTTATTGCACAATCATCTACATTCTTTGTCGCATTTAGCAGCCATACACCACTGAATAGCAGCAAACTAAACAACAAAACTGAATACGCGAATGAGAATGAAAAAACATGCTTCCCCTTCTGAACAGGAACAGTAATCGAAGTATGCAACTAAACCTCATGTTGTACTTCTGATGACACTTCATGATTTGTTACAGACATAAGTGTCAAAATTTTGCTTGCATTTACCATTCTTTTTAACTACCTTGTAGTTGAAAAAGATCTGTCAGTTTTTATGCGATGAGCACAAACAATGTACTCTTTCGCATCTTTCTTGAAGCAATATTTATTTTCCTCCTTGTAGAATATGGTTTTTCTATCATAAAGGGTATGGGCTTCCCAGGACAATTCCACATATGTCCAGTGGCACTATATCAAGCTCTACTTCATCAACATAATTAGAAGTGAAAGCAAACTTAATTTTACATTGTTTGGTTACTTGCAAATAATTATCACCACATATCCATCCCAATGGATATGGTCGGGATGTGGCTTAGTTTCAAGTCACAAATTATTTACAACCTCTTCACTGATTAGATTGGCTTGTGATCCACTGTTTACAAGAGTATCAACTTTAACATTATTTGTTATGATCCTTATGTGGAAAAGTTCACTCCTTTTATAGTCATCATTTACAACATCTGAATTAGAAGAGCTAGTACTTGCAACATAATTTATACCTCGAATTCCCATAGATACAACTTTTGTCTCATCACCGGAGTCTGATCCCAGATCCACTTGAATTGTTGCAGTTGTGGTATTCTTTCTCCCTTGATTGGCATACTTCTTTGGCTTCAATTCAGGATGTAACATCCAAAAATGATCTTCATCATGGCCTACCTTCTTGCAATGCTTGCAAGTAGGCTTCTCCTTTCTTGTTGTGGCTGTCTTCTTCTCTTTCTCTTTTGTTTTCCCTGAATCCTTTCCTTGCCAAGTATCTGTAGAAACACTATCACCAACATTCCCTTTACTTGATTCAATGTGAATGGCTTGTACACATACTTCATCAAAGTTAGAAGGATTTAACATAAGAATAGTGTGCTTGAGATAAGAATGTAAACCACCAATATATTTTAGGAGTGTCTCTTGTGTATATAACGGAATACCCAAATTTAATGCTTTCTTACGAAATGTTTGAGTATATTCTTGTACACTTTGATTCTTAGCTTACCTTAAACTTTGACAATTCATCATTTCCTGTTGCATGTAAGCTAATGGATAAAATTGTTTCTTCAATGCAGTGATAAAATCATTCCAGGAAGAGATTGTTTTACCATTTTTCTTGAGATCATCTTTAGTTTTGCTTTCCCACCATATGAGAGTTGTGTCTCACAATTTGAGACTTGCAATTTGGATCTTTGTTTCATCATCAACAATCCTTTGTATCCCGCAATAGAATTCTAGCTGTCTAACCCAATTATCTAGCTTTTTTGCATCTAATTCACCATCATAAGTGGGTAAATTAAACTTTACATCAAGCTTTAATAAAGGCATATTAGAAGAATGATGAGTTTTTTTAGGTTTCTTATCCTTGGAAGAATGTACACTTGCTTCAATTGTAGATGACGAGGATGAAGGGGATGAAGGTTCTGAAGGTCCACCACCTCCAACTCCTCCTTCTTCTCTTACTGAAGATTCACCTTCTTCAACCTTTTGATTTCTTTGTTGTCCTCTTTCATGGCAAAGTTCCTCTACCATGGATTTCATCAGTTGAAATGCCTTGAAGAAATCGTCCTTAGATGCAAACGGATCTATTTTTATCGATGAAGACATCTCCTATTTACGAGGTCTCCTTTGAATCTCTGGATTAAGAGACTCAAGTTGGCCTTCTCCTTGCTTGAGTTTGGCTCTGGTGATCATCCAATGCTTGCAATTCCTGTCAAACCTTCAAAACCAAATGCTCTAATACCATAAAACTTGATCCAAAAATGTGAGGTTTTACTGACAAATTGCAAGTTAAGTATAATGTACTTTATGCATCGGATCGATAAGAATGAGAAATAGCTTGCAGGGGTGTAGACTGATTGGCAAGTGTCGTGTAAATGGAAGGAAATATGTAAAGGAGGTCTAAAGTTCGATTCTCACCCTGATTTACTTGTGCTCCATGCTTGTGGGTTGTGTGGTGCACCTGGGGTTATAGTGGTAGCGTACATTGACCACGTTTCATGTGAGTACGAGAACCGCGAGTTGCCGATTCCCCCAGTATAAAAAAAAAAAGAAAAAAAAAAGAAAGAAAGAATGTGAAATACATAAACTCTACGATTTGTAGTGGTGGATAAATTGAGCAAGTCTACCCATTTTATCCTCGTCAAATTGACTTGCAAGGCAATCGATGTCGCCAGCATATTCATGAAGGAGATATTCAGACTACATGGTATGCCTAAGGAGATCGTGTTTGACAGGGACACGAAATTTACTTCCAACTTTTGGAAATCCTTGATGGTTGGTCTGGAGACCAAATTACTGTTTAGCACAGCCTATCATCCTCAAACCGATGGACAGATGAAAAGGGTGAACCAAATATTAGAAGACATGCTAAGGATGCATGTAATGCATCAACCCCAAAAATGGGAAGATTACCTACCGTTGGTGGAATTCGCCTACAACAATGGCTACCAAGAATCCCTGAAAATGAGCTCTTTCGAAGTCCTCTATGGTAGACCGTGCAATACTCCAATCAGTTGGAGTAATCCCGTGAACAAAGTTACTATTGGACCCGACATGTTGAAAGAAATGGAACAACAAGTGACTCAGATAAAACAGAATCTAAAGGTCGCTCAGAACAAACATAAAAGTTACGCCAACCGAAAGAGAACTCCGAGAGAATTCAAGATGGGAGACCACGTATATCTTAGAGTTAGGCCCAAGAAGAGTTCCCTGAGGATGGGAGATTGTGCCAAGTTGGCCCCTCGGTATTGTGCACCCTTCGAATTTCTAGATAGAGTGGGACTTGTAGCCTATAGGCTAGCACTTCCTCCCACAGTAAAAGCACATAATGTTTTCCATGTTTCATTATCGAAGAGATATGTACATGATTCTAATCATATAATTGACTGGTCTGTGATCCAAGTGGAACCGGAGGGAGAATTCCTGCCAGAACCTCAATGCACATTGGATAGAAAGGAAACCCCACTCAGGAATCGAACCATTGCACAGGTCAAGGTGCAGTGGAAACATTTTGGCCCAGATGAGGCTACATGGGAAATGGAAGATGCCATGAAACATGCATATCCAATTTTGTTTATTTCTGCACATACACGTCATATTGATAGATAAGAACATCGAGGATGATGTTCCTTTAAGGGGGAGGGAATTGTAACACCCTGTTTCCCCCAGTCTGTAAAAATAACTATATTGGCCAAGAACTATGGAAAACTCAAGGATGTGAATGTTTGACTTGATGGACCGTTGTATAAAAGGTCGATGAATGTAAATTATGTTATGAATATGTGTTGCATGACTGCTAGGAGAGGGATGTGCTAAAAAGAGATCACGATGTCTAATGAGAGGTGGTGGAAGGGACCTGGAATGGTTGCGTTAACTTCCACCGAGCTAGTACTGTATTGGTTTATACTTGCTCACAAACCAAAGAAACTCTTTGATCCTGGAATGGATTTCCCGTCAGATTGGTAGGTGGGGAGGCTCCTCAAGAGTTAATGAGGGGATGGGGGTGAACCACCCATCCGTAACAGCCCTCGGACTTGACCACGGACGACGAAATTCGCGCCACATGCAACCTTGCAGACATAAATTGGCAAGAGAGGAAATGTGGTAAGGCGGAGAGCAGTGCGCGGGACGGGGATCGCGAAAGAGACGGGAGAAACCCTGGAAACACATGGAATTCTGAATATCAGGAGAAGGAGAGTAACCTTCGTCCTTGATTTTCTGTCGAGCTGGAAATAGGAGACTGAACCCCAAATCATCGTGGTCTAGCTCAGGGGTGGCTAGTGGTAAATCCGTTTGGAGTCACTGAGCCTACGGTTGGGTGGAAACGAGCACCCCTCTCAGCAGTTGCATCACGCCTGGTATATTTGATAAGTGTTCTATACCTTGTATTTCGAACTAAATATCATGAATGCATGCTTGTATTTGTATGCCCATAATAATTCCTATGTAGAATGATTGCCTGGTGTTTTAAACTGGAGATAATGAATGCATGTGTATGTTTACATGTCACCATTGGTTTCTGTATAAATGGTTAAGTCTGGAAACCTTATGCAAGGAAGGATAGTTCTCTAAGGTCTTGGAGTCATGGGAGCTTGAAGCCCCGAGAAGTTGAATTTCATGATTCAAGCTCAGAAGGGATAGCGAGCCCAATTATAGAAAGAGGGAATACCCTATCATTTGGTAAATGAACGGTCGAAATCCTTTCAAGAATACCCCGGATATGTCAAAACCGATGGATCTAGAGAAGGAGCACAAGTGTTAACACCTCGCCCCTTTCAGCCTTCGCAAGTAGTGATGGGACCCAGGACCATAGATCCAAGGATCTGACGGAGCCCTAATGACTGTCGATCTTAGCCTTTGTATGGGCAGGAGAGTAGCATTTCGCTGACTCGCGAGTTGGAGTAGTCAAAGGTAGGACTGCATGAACTCGTGATTCACGAGATCGTGACGTGATCGTGGCCATTGGATCCAGGGCACGGGAGGACCGTTGGATCAGAACTTTCATAGTTATCGCCTATCGGGGGTTTGGAACTTGAGGGAGTTTCCTTTCGATTGTGGAAGTCGTGAAGAGCCGAACGCTGAGGGTTCGTGCAAACACGTGACCCATCCTTAAGTGGGGACTGCATGGTTGACAGGTGGTGTAACAACAAGCGCCCAGAAGAAGGTGGGAACGGGTGACAGATGGTGGACACGTGTCACACTGGGGAAGAGTCAACCCATTGTTGACTCATCGTGGCTCGGGGATTCGCAGGATGAAGAAGCTGCATCTTGATCGCTAAGGCCGCGAAACATCGAGAGCCGAGGTCTCGTGCGACGGGCAGCGACAACACAGCTCGTGAGCATAGTATAGAGGGGTTGACAAGTGGCATGTGCACATCACTTTGACAGAGTCCATGCGACATTGACTTCTCACGTCTCGGGGATTCGTGAAAGAGGAGCACGAGAACTCAACACCCCAACTGGCGAGGTTGCGAGTAGTGCTAGTGTTTGGCCTAGCCCACGGTTACAAGTAGCAGACGCTAGTGAGAAGGGAGCCATACCCACATAGCATCTCGGGTATTAGTGTTTGGAGAAAGGGGAGCCGAGGGTCTTGATTCCCGACTCGCGAGTTGTGAAAGGCGCTTGTGCTAAGGCCAACTTGTGGTCGTTTGGGGAAGTTTAAGGAAGGAGAGTGTTGTTGGAAAAATCTCCCTACGGACTAGCAAATAGAGTTTAGACTTTGCATGCAGATATGACCGAATAGAAATTACTTTCTACCTTCATCCCTAGATTTAAATCCCCTTTTCTTAGTAGATGCATGGAAAGATCAACCTACCTCGTTACCAGTGTTTGATGTCAATCCTTCGTTGTGCTTGATTACTTGTTCGCAATACTCCTTCCAAAGCTGACCTGCATTCAAGACGAGCAACAACTATGCATGCATACTACTTATATACTAGCGGGTTAGAAATCCAAACATATACTGATCAAACTATAAACAGTTCATGAATTGGGATGGGAAAAGCATTTTCTTTATTACTTAGAATGAGTCAACTTACAAAAGTTGAAACCGGCCACCGCTCCTCGAACCTGATCTTGGGCTCCTCTTCTTCTGTCCTTCAACTGCTTTGCTTTGAATCTCCTTTGGCATAAAGAAAGGCTAAAGGGTTGGGACACTGGGAATACGTAAATGGGCAGAGTTTCTTTGCTATATTTTTCCTCTTCCAAATGGGACCCCTATCCCTTCTTTTATAGGCTAGAAGGAGCTAGGTATTTGGACGAACCCTCGGCCATGCATGGCCGAGAGTTTCAGTTAACTCACCCATAGCTTTTTGTTCCGTTGACAACTTTCCTTTTTTCATGCTTTTTTCAGTCCACGCTGGCTATTTTGGGTCAGCCAGCATGTACACACGTGCAGTAATGGATTAGGGCGCATGGGCCTTTATAAAAGAGGATTTTGAAAGAGTTGTTCAATAGTGCTTTGGTAAAGAAGGGATATGAGTTGGCCTGATGCTAGGTAAGCATGTGTGGTGCAATTTAGGGTTATAACAGAGAGGGTCTATGCTAGGCCCCATAGAAGTCTCGAGGATTATGTTCCTCGAAGGAAAAGACGAAAAATCTAAGTTGCTGTAGTGGGTGTGTGACATCAACACTGATGTTTTTCCAGTTTGACCATTGACTTTTTGCATGTTTGAGAATCTTATCAGAGTGCGATAACTCTTGCACATAGAGCCCGCTTGAGAAAGTAAATATATGGCTGGAATCAACGCGACGAGCCGGTCCCAATG
The DNA here is from genome assembly GCA_009831015.1 of Picea engelmannii. NCBI lineage: Eukaryota > Viridiplantae > Streptophyta > Pinopsida > Pinales > Pinaceae > Picea > Picea engelmannii. The sequence goes on along the minus strand of ML779074.1, from coordinate 259,940 downwards.
GAATTGGTTTCATTCAATTATGAGAACTTTCATTTTTTAGCATTTTCTGGACCCGGGAGCCTCCTGGATTAGTTTTTGGCTGAAAATTTGGCAAGAATCATTTTGAATCAATTGAATTGTAGATATCAATGTTGAGATCGCAAAATTAGATTGTATTAGGGGTATTTGAGGATGTTGAATCCATTTTTGCATAAACAATTGCAACAATCCAAAACTGTAATTTCAACAAAGATATCAAACCTTTGTGACTTTAATTTATCTAAAAAAATTATTATCCAAACTATAATTGTATGGACACCACTTACCTAGAAATTTTTTCAACTTTTTTTAATGATTATGTCATCTAAGTATCTTACTCTATCGTAACATTTCATCTTTGTAAAAAAAAAAAAAAAAAAAAAACCTTTGATACCACCAATGATCAAAATTTAACCCTTCCTAGCCCTTCCAAGGGGTTCAAACCTATCCTAGAAGGGTAATTAAAAAATCAGCCTTCAAAAAAATTGTAAATTTTTGAATCCACTTGTCATTTACAAAGGACAATAAATATTATAAAATTTCAAAAGAAGAGTGACATTTAAAACAACCCATCAATGTCTTGACTCCCAACTCTTGGGTGGTCAATGATCATTGTAGCTTTAACATAATATGAGGATGAATGTAAATCATGATCCATATTTAGGGATTCTACACCCACTATTTTCCTTTATCAGGGAAAGACTAAAATCATCTATATTCTAGTTAGTTCTTGTATATTCCTTGCCACAACATTAAATCCATCACATAGTTTAGACCCACATAATCCTACCACCCTATTGTTATATCCATTATTTTAAATGTCACTTAATGAAAACGTCTAAAATAAGCTTGGACACCTTTTCTTTACAAGTCCCCACTTGAATTAATGTCCTATGAGAGTCGTCAATTCTTATTGGTATGAGAATTGACATCACATTTACTATCAATAATTGATGTGTTTGGATCCCACACTCTCCATAATGCCTTTTCCTTTGTTACATTTTCCTCCGCTCTTGGCTCTACAAAGCACCAAAACAATTATTCATGGTTATGGGTGTAAATTGTATTGGCATTGGAAATTTGTTAGCAAGATTAACTGCAAATGTATATCTCAATGACAATCTTGAAGAGAAAACAATAAACATCGAGTGAAACCAAGGAAATGAGGTAGTCTCTCTTTCTTAATGGTCACATATTTCATCTCTCTATATATACCTAACATATCGATTCATAGTTATTTTGTTGCATTGGTGATGTTGTGTTTGCATTTATTAGTGATGATGTGGTTATAGCTTTGGTATTTGATATCTGGTTATTATTTGATCACATTCATTGACCTCCAGACTGCTTAATATGTTTTCCATGGTATCCCTATTATTACAATAAATAATTCACGTTAACAAAATGCATGCACAAAATGGACCTTTTCAACGTAAAAAAACCTACAATTGGGATTACAATAGTGAAAAGTGTGATTTTGTTCACTCAATCTTCTACATCATAAAATCACCACTCCTTTGTTCTTTAGATTAATCTTTTCCATTTTCTCAATTCTATGCATCTTTATCCATCACACTCTTTCACTTTCTTCTTGTTGTTTCTAGCAAGATTGACATTAGTGTGACAATACTTTGTTTGTCAAATATTTTGAGAATGGCCCGTAGCTCTCTTTCCCCCCGCCTCATCCCAAGCCCAAGGTCAATGAGATGTATCCTTTGTAGTGTTAATGCTTGGAGCAACATTTTTGATGTCTAGGTGAGATTCTTAAGCAAGTAATAGAGAAGGTAACATTCATTGTAGCACAAACTTTAGCATGGTTTGAAAGATAAAGTGAACAATCAATAAATAATAAGATGAATGGTGGCCTTGATGAATAATTTTCTTTAGTTCCATGTTTGTAAGAATCTTAGGAAGCCCCAACTCATAGATATATTTCCTTAAATAATAATTGGTGGATCCAATCATGATAGATTTGCATGCTCTTGGATGCCTATAAAGCAAGTAGGCTCTCTTCCTAGATTTTATAGCTTCGTGTAAAATTACCACCCTTGAATAAAAACCTCAAGGTCTACTACAATGTCTTCTTCTGTAATGAGATTTAAATATTCTTAGAAATTTAAAGAACATTGCCTCCGATGTTTAAGCATGAATATGATATGCTCAATATATGAAATTAATAAACAATGCTCACAAATCATATGGACCACATAACAAATCCTATCTTAATGTTTGATTTCACTATTTATTCTGAAATTCATATAAAAAACAATCGATAGAAGTGTGATCTAAATCAAACTTATTAGTTTAGATTTTATATTTTCATTTTAAACATTTTGAAATTCATGTGAAAAACAAACAATGGAAGTGTGATCTAATATCAAGCTTATTAGTTTAGATGTTATATTTCCATTTTAAACATTTTGAAATTCATGTGAAAAACAACTCTAGGAAGTGTTATCTAATATCAAGATGATTAGGCTTGCATCAGCACAAATGTCAAAATTCATGTGAATCCTACATTCAATCCCGTAAATAGATGCGGCTGAAATCAAGTTAGTTATTAAAAAATAAGTAATAATTTAACATTCTTAAAAATATTTGAGATCAATATTTTATGTAGAATATATTTTTTATAAAATATATTATTAATTTATTGTTGTAAATAGATTTATAAGTAAATTTAGAATTTTTATTATAAAAAATAAAAATGAAAATATACATTTTCACTTGAAAAAAAAATTGGTGTTAGTTAAACGTTCTATTTTTTCTATTTTTAGTCGGAATTTGGCATACAAATCACCAAAAAACCAAAAATTAAATTAAAACGTTTAAAAAAATATACATTTTAATTGAAATTAATAACAACCCCTTTTAATTTAATCACTGAATACCACCTAATATGCATAACCCATCAAACAACAAAACGTCCGGTCACAACGAAAGGAAATGAATAATTTATTAAAATAAAGAATCTTCCCTACGCAACTACCCAAACGCACATGCGATGTGGACCACGCCGGTGGAAGACGCGTAAGATGCGGCACGGATGCACTGTAAATTACGACGTCGAGCCCCACTTGCTCTTATTTTATTTTAATTTACAACAACTCCCGCTTGTCTTTTATGTCGGTGGATGTCACCTGTTTTGCATAATAATTTCTCTCGTCTCCAAAGAATCATATCTTGCGATTGGATTCGAAATGTCTTCTTGTTAGGTGGAAAATGCAGTCGCAAGGAAATTGCGATTGGATTCGAAATGTCTCTTGTTAGGTGGAAAATGCAATCGCAGGGAAATTGCCAGGAACTTCTTACTTCCACCGTTGACAGTACGATGTTGGCTCCTTCCATCCATCCATTTGAAAAACAATTTAATAAATAAGAAAATAGGATAAATAAGAGAACGACTTGTTGGTTCAAGGAATCTCATAAATCAACCAGATATCAGTACTGCTGTTGTGTTTTCAATCGATTCTCTAAGAGGTGTTGATACACACAGAGGTTAGCAAAGGCGCAGCTGGTAGGTTCTTCGCACTTGTGAGATCATTCAGACGAAGATATTGAGGTTGAGCGAGCATTCCCAATCCCTGCAAATCATCTTCCATGTTACTTCTTTGTTATTGTATATCCGATGGCACACCTTATCTTGACACGAGCTCGTGATGCTACATCCTTGGCATCGTCCTCAACATCCATCTCACATGGCAACACGAACAGCTATGTCTACAATGTATTCATGAGCCACCGCGGTCCTGACGTGAAGAAAGGCCTCGCCAGCCACATCTACTGTCGGCTTATTGTACATGGATTAGGAGTTCTTTTGGACCAGCGGGAATTGCAAGAGGGAGAGAACACGACTCCTCAAATCGAAGAGCCTCCGTCCATATAGCAATTTTATGTCCAGTATATGCTGAATCAAGTTGGTGTCTCAATGAGCTGGTTCTAACGTTGGAGTCGAGCTCGTTCTAATGTTGGAGTCGAGGTCAACAATTATTCCGGTCTTCTATAATGTCAATCCTTCGGAACTTCGGTGGACGCTGGGCGCAAATGGAGTGTTTGCTTGGTGTATCCTCCTGTGTACATGGGGCGAAAATGGAGTGTATGTTCGAGCCCTCTGCATGCTCGAAAAGAAGAGTGTATGTTTCCTCCCTTGTTGGCGCGGAGAGTACTCCAGTCCCCCGAAGGTTCGAACCCTGAAAAACCGCCCGCTATCCAGATCGTGCAAAATCTCTTTTCCATTCGCTCGATCGCAGTGCTTCTGTGCACGTATAAGGCAAAAACCCTGCTCCCATCTCAAAAAATTTATATGCCTCTGGTCAGAATCCTTGCTTGTTCTTCTGGAAAGAGGCACATGCAATCTTGTTGAAGCTTTTACATCACAAAATAGTTTAGTAGTACTTACTACTGGTAAGTAAGTGGTTGTAAAATCAGAATTTGCTGTTCATTCATTGCACTGCTTCTCTACATAATGTTGTTATACATCACAAACCTTATGGAAGTCTTAAAAAGGGTGATAGTTAATGTTATCCACTGAATGTATACAGGGCAATTATGTTCTCTCTGGTTGGTAGCATTTTATGGGTTGTTTTGCAATATCATTTCCAGTCATGCTTCTTGATTTCATCGTTTACCATGCTTGATACAGACACTTTATCTGTTTCGATTCAAGTTACTATTGTTTAGCCATTTTTTATTTTCTTTTATCCACTAGTGATTGTGATAAGAGTCGCTTTTACATTCCCATATTTGCACTGGATTATACGACTGAGTTCCTCTAACCTACTTTTTGTGTTCATTTGTTGGATATTAATAAATTCATCGAGTATCTTCTCTTCTTTTATTTTATGTGATCCAGTGTCAACCTATATTGTCAATTAGAAGGAAAAGATGATTACTTATGCTAAACTTAGTAGAGAGGCAGAGCTCACTGCCCAAAATCCCAGGGGATGGTTTAGGGCTATGCTGATAGTTGTGACACCTGGTATTAAGTATCAAATTGAAAATTTATTCAATAAAATCATTGATTTTTTTTTAACTATTCTGAACATTTTATTTAACATGATATGATGATTTGTATCGAGTGTTGTGGATGACAAATTCTTTAGAATGGAGAACTGTACAGTCTCAGCTTCATAGTGGTTTGTACGATTAGCAATGAAAGAAGATAAGAAGTTGCTACAGCAATCTACCTAGCTGACTAGATTGGTAATTGGTTATATTTAATATAGGAAAAAAATGTAATGAAGTAAACTTTAGAAATGAAACTCACTTAGAGGAGAAACATTCAGGGCTTTTAAGTTTTAGACACCTTAGACTTGTTTGGATTCTGAAGTTTTTCATTTAGCATTTTCCCTTATCACGGAGTTGTTGATATATATGCCAAATTGGAAGCAAAGAGAATGTGTACCGAAGTGTTTGAGAAAAATGTGTTTTTCAAGGACTGCTGATTTCAGAATATGTTCACCATAGACAGGGGAAGAAGTCTTTAAATTGTTTAATAGATTATTGCAAGAGAGAAAACAAAGCGCTTTAAATTTTCCAGTGTTATCAGTGTCACCGCCTCAACCTTACTGGGTGTCTAAGCATGATTGAATATTATTTGTGGATGTTTGTGTTAACAATATTTCATACTACTACTTTTATTAGTAGTATATTTTTAAACGAAAACTTCAATTTTATTCATGAAGTAATTCTATATTTTGAGACTCAGAATACATATATGCTTGGTGATTGCAAAACTTGCTGTGGTGGTACAAACTGCAATTCCAAATCTATATTATGCTGACCTTTGACTAGTGCACATGAAAAGGCAGAAGTAGACAACTAGAAAGTATGCAAAAAGTTAGACTTTTTACACCACAAACTGCAATTCCAAATCTATATTATGCTGACCTTTGACTAGTGCACATGAAAAGGCAGAAGAAAACAACTAGAAAGTATGCAAAAAGTCAGGCTTTTTACCTACAAAAGAAGTCTCTTTCAGTTGCAAACGTGATATCAAGATTGTGTTAATTCAAACGTGATATCAAGATTGTGTTAATTCAAATCATCAATAGAGTCAATCAATTGATGTGCAGAGAGGATTTTGAAGAGTGCTATATAGCAAAGGATGTGTTCACAACAATTCCCTCATTTGCATTTGATATCTATACCTATACCTCATATGTGTCATTTCTAAGCTTGGTTATATTTTGTAATGTAAATCTGAAGAGACTGGCGTAGTCCCTCTTATGCAAATCTATTAGAAAATTGTTGCTACATAATGTCTATTGTAATCATATTGTGCATGCTAGAAATACTTCTATAGCAGTCCATCATTTACCAGCTGTAATACATATTCTAGATTGGCTATTTGAGACCTATACAAACTGAAAGGGTCACTTCATTCAAGGTGCAATCAGATGTGTGAGATAATACTCCTTTAATAGTTTGAAAGGGACCTTTGTAACTGATTTTAGATTTTCTATAATAGCATTAATACTCTGTCCTCATGAAGTTTGAAAAGAGTTGTGAATAGTCAACATTTTCAAACCTGTGTTTGCAACTATTGATACAGCCCCTTGAATTCCTCTCTTCTTTCGCATGGTATTAGAACATCAAAACCAACAAAAAAACAGTTTTAACTTTTATATTTATCTCTAAAATTACCCAATCTTTAATTGAATATCTCTAATTGAATATCTCAGATTAAAAAATGGAAAAACTCACCAGAAACACTTTGGCAAACTATGGGAATTTAGCTTCTAGGGAACCCTAACCAGCAGATGGTCAACACAAGATTTTTAGATAATCCTAGAGCTGCAGCTGAGGATGTTGCATGCACTTTATTATGAATTTAGTTATTTTTTGAAGCTCTAGGATCAAAGATCCAATGGCTAATAGAACCCCACAATCACGTTATAGTAGGTTAAATAATCTGGAGGTTATTTAGAAGCAATTCAGAGAGTTTCAGAGTACTAGGAGTCCTCTCTGGCTTTAATCCCTCTCTTGAAAAGATGTGGTGATGTGTCCAACAAGGACACTTGAGAAGAAGCTTCCCTACAAGAAACGAGGCAAATGATTTTGGTTGCATGATCACGGTCTCCTCTAGAATGTAATCTATCTATCTATTATTATTCTTTTAAGGTTATGTCAAATGTCGCTTAGAAAAAGCTAATCTAAATAATTAGCCCTTTCCATGGGCATCAGTGAAACATAGAAAAATATTTTACTAAGTATAATGCAAAGTATACTGCAAGTTCAAGGCCAAGGAAGCTGATGCCCTATCTGATAGGGCTTTTGTTACATCAAACATAAAGACTTCCTTAACCACTAGATGTGTTCTATATCAAGTCCAACCATGCCATAAAGATGAAGTGCAATCTCAAATAGTGCAATTACAATGAAAATACTTAAAACACTCATATAAATTATTAATCGATGAAGTTCCACCACTAAATGCTAGTAGGCATATGATTCACTATATTGCCCCACCTCACTGGGAAAAATGACGTAAACACTGATAGACCCAGAGCTTGCTATGTTCCCAAACAAAAATGAAGATTGTGTTGTCTCTGCAAACGGGAAGCACACAGAGTAACCTAAAGGCTGAACAAAATGATATTATTTCTGACCTTGATATCTTATTCAAACCTCCTAGGAAGACACTTTGACATCACTCCTCTTTATGTCAGTCCATAGATGACAAGACAATTTTATGTTTTCAGTAAGATACTAGATGTGAGACTGTGATTTGTAATGTTCAATTCATTACAGTTCAATCAAGCAATTTTGTTTGTTGGTAAACAATATATTTTTAACAAATACTGATGGCGCAAAGTGTGCAGGAATATATCCAATGCCCTTTTTGCTGCACCGAATATTCTTTGAAGTTCCGAAATCATCCATTTCAACTCCAAATAAAGAAATCTTATGACAGGTGTGCAAGAGCCAGTGTAATGACAGGGAAATGGCATACAAAAACTAATATACTAGAATCCTATTTATTACACCTACTAGCCCATATAACAATCCTAGATCAATCTAGGATGTAACCTCTTAGAGACATTAAATGCCACTATCATTAACAATAAACTAATGGCTTAACACGCAAGTAGCATAACTCTAACATAAATTAATAAACAAGAACCCTCTTAATCATATATCATACTTGGTTGATTTTGTCTCACAATGGAAGAACAATGTAAGCTTTCGATTGTAAGCCCCACTGTCCTCCATCCCTAAAGATTCTTGATGCCCCAATTTCCTTGACCCTTCAAGTAGCAAGTAAGGAAGTATACATAATCAGGAGTGGAAAAGGTATATGTTATTGCTTAAACTGCATACATCAAATAGAGAACAGGGTAGTCAATACACCACAAACAAAAATTCTATTTAACTATTGAATGTTATTTAATTCCTAATAACATTCTTGGACTTCATCCCCACCCTCAGATTTTCTTGAGATTGGGCTTTCTCTAGTGTCTGTTGTGCCCTCTCGAAGCACTGGTTCTTCAACATGTAACAAATCTGGAAGATGATCACATTTATCTATTGAAACAACAAGAACCTTCTTGTGCTGCAAATAACCTTTTACTAGTTTTGATTTCAAGCAAATCATTTGGATGAGAAATTTGTTCAGGCATATTTCAAATTTAGTTGGGATCAGAAGTCACAGATTTTACTTTACAAAATCACAGTTTGTGATTATATTGTGTTATAATATTGTATGAGTTAGGTCTCAAAGACCACATTTGATCCTTTTTATTGCATAGTTAAGATCAAAATTCCTCAATATTATTGACATATTTTATCTACCTTTGCTGCAGCTACCCAAGTACATAAATGCTGAATCTTTTGTTCTTCCAACAGACCCTCGGGACAAAGAAACATGGGGAGATAGTGACCTAGACTTGCATATGTCTCAAAGACCACTACAATTCACAAGGATATAGTGCAAATCCGTGATGATCAATGGTGGAGAGTCCTCGCTTGATAGAAGTTGTCAAGGAGAGGCCCCAATGGAATGCCACTGGTTTCTTTAAGGAATTTCATCCCAACACACCGTAGTTGCATCAATTGGTCTACAGTTGGGGAGCCCTGCTCTTTCCCATGCATCATTATGGGGTGTATGAAATGAAAAATGAATCCTCAGATTTATAATGTCTAACATAAGTTCTTTGCAAGTTACAATACTTGTAAGTTAGCATTATGTTAGGCCACTGAAAGCATATATTCTTTAGTTAGCTTATATCTCATCTTACAGGAGCATTTTGGACTCCACCCGTGTTTGTGCATGATCTTCTCATGACTGATGTAATCTCTATTCCCTTTGACCTATTTGGTCTCTAATGGATATTAATAAGTTTAATTTAATTTAATTTTTTTCTTGTTTGCAAAAATACCTGCAATGATGTATCTCCTGTCCATAGAGTATATTTTCATTTTCAAAGTCACTTTAAAGCCACCAGTGATGCTTTGTGGTAGCAAGATTTTAAGAGCACTCATCATGGCTTATACTCTTCCATGTTTTAATATAACAATCAACAGAGGTTAGCTGAAAGCTTGTATGCAAAATCCTATTAAATCTGAAATGCATAGATATTGGCACTTAATAAGATCTTTGGCCCAGTCAAAATAATAAATCAGTTGGGCTTTTGACACTCTGTTAATAGTCTCAATCTTTAACCAACATTTATTGATCAATTTCTTGTTTTTTTGACTCATCATGGCTTATACTCTTCCATGTTTTAATATAACAATCAACAGAGGTTAGCTGAAAGCTTGTATGCAAAATCCTATTAAATCTGAAATGCATAGATATTGGCACTTAATAAGATCTTTGGCCCAGTCAAAATAATAAATCAGTTGGGCTTTTGACACTCTGTTAATAGTCTCAATCTTTAACCAACATTTATTGATCAATTTCTTGTTTTTTTGGTTTTCCATTGTGATTACTTACTTTTGAATGAATTGTGTCATCCATCTCCAAAACCTAAATATTTTGCTAAGATATTTAATTTAGGTGGAAAAATAAAAAAAATTGAATACTACCCTAGTTAAAAATAATGTTTTATTGTTTCATGCACAAGTTAAAATGCAAACAGAGATAAACTCATAACATCTGGTACACAAAAATGGAAAGCTCTTTATCATTAAAATTTCCAATTGAAACTTATATAAGTTTGGAATTATACAAAGCCTTTTTCATCTTGTCACTCATAAAAGAGACCCCCGTTATTACAGGTTGGGAAAAATGTAATAGAGTTATAGGTTTCTCTGTAGTGAAACAACCATGCCATGAGATACACAACAACAATCATAACAAGAGAGAATTCACACATTGGAGATCTATATTGAAGTCCATCAATGAATTTTGCAGAAACAGATGTTGATACCAAGACATCTTCGACACTCCCACCTACAGTTAACATTGCTCTAGACACTAGATCATTGAACATCATTTTAATCTCTGCACGGTAATTTATGGTAAAAAACTGAAATTGAGCAGTAATGATTATTGCTTCTCTATGAAGAGGTGTTAGATTGTCTTTTCAAACTTGATAAATGCCTTTCATTTGGTTACATATCGGTTTTGAGTTGGTGAAGACTGAAATATCATTGACACCATATTTTTTGGTTGTTTTTAGCTCTTCAATAAGAACAATATAGTATGTTTCATTATTTGTAGTTGTTCCATAAACTTATCTCTTACTTTGGAGGACTTTATTTAGCACCTTGTTGTGGAGGACATGTAATAATTGTTTGACCAAGGTTCGGATAACAAAACATTGCAATGGATAACGCCCACTTCTACACCATTCTTTATGCTTTCAAGGAGCTAAAGAAAAACAAACAACAAATTTTGATTAGAAAATAGGCATTTAGAAATAAATTCTTAACATTGAATTAGTTGTAGTACCCAAAATAAATGAAAATATAGTAGAACAACAATACAAGAGACTATTTCTCAAGGTAAGGGCATCTTGATTTCAATGACATGTCCCAACTTCCTTTCCCATATGTTAGAATGAGTGTTGATCACTATTGAGTCACATTTTACCTTGTATGGTCTTTGAGCATTGGATGTATAAATTATGCATTGGGTTTCTCATCTTTCATTCTCCTTGAGCATAGTAAGTAATTACATTTGTGTGTTTTCAACAATTTTCAAGTTCAAATTCGATTTGTTATAGAATTTTTCCATGAGTTTACCTTTGGAGCAATCCTAATCTTCTTGTTTAGTTTTCAAGATGTTTCTTCCTTTCTTCAGAAAACAAGCAAATACACTATCGTCTACTTTTTTTAGCAAAAGGTCAATAGAGGCAATGGTAAATGTTGTCTAATAGAACACATTACACTGGAGGTGGATTGCATTCTTCATCCACTAGAATCTTTTATCATCCAAGATGACTCAACCACGATCATAAAAACGATAGATATTGTACTCACTTTCTCTAGGATATAAAGATGTTGGAGACCAAGAAGAGTGGAATTGGTGCATGAACAAGTCAAGGACCACATATTATGACAATTCATTCAAAATTGGAAATGGAAGGATATAGCAACAATATGAAATTTCTCACTAGTTGTTTTGCTTACTCTAAGTCTCGTTTTCCTATTCGAAGGTATTAATGAGCCCTCTAATCCATCATTTGATGAACCTAAATCTCCGCTTTGGGAAAGAAAGAAATTCAATCCTATGTCATCCATGGGTCATCTCGTGACTAGAACTTCATATACACTTAGTGATGCTTCTTTATTCGAGGTCCTACTTTCAAAGGACCTTTGATAAACTAAATGTGTTGTGCTATGAAACACTAATTGAGAGAACACTAGATTCAAAACATAGATCGTACAACCTTATTATAAATGCATCTGTGTTTTAGAAGAGGCACAAGCAATTTTCTTAGGTGGCATTGCAAGTTTCAAATATTGAAGAACTTGAAGATGTTTTCCTTAATTCCTTAAAAGCATTGCACAAACCATGGTCAAATTCCATGGACATCTTTAAAGAGATTTTGTCTCTTTCATTTTTACTTGTTGGCCGCAGATTGGATTCAAATCCACAAGCTGAATTATAAAACCTCTTGTGTGATGTTCTAGTGAGTGATGCACTGCATCAATTTTTAGAAAATTCTCTTAGTGGAGGGGGATAAAAATCATTAGCAAAGAACATCAATTCTACTAAAGGAAAACATGACTTTGGTTGGGCTTACTAGGGTGCTGCTCAATGTGGTTACCATCTCCACCTCAAGTGTGCACCAAAAGTAAAACAAATAGCTAATATTGTCTTGTGATGTTTCAACAAACTAACTAGCTACAAGGGTTCCATTAGAAACAAGTCCCTATTGGGAACAAGTTACAATCTGAACTATGTTTTCATGGTACTAAAATTTAAGTTCTATCTCTTGGGAATGTTTATATGGATATTCACATGCGAATACAAGTTGCAATTATTTGTCCCAACTGAGTAGGAAGTCAACAGAGGTGCTGGTAAAGGTTTCCAAATAGAACACGTTATATTGGAGTTGTATCACATTCTTTATCCACTGGAATTTATTATCATCCAAGATGACTCAACCACAATCATAAAAAGGGTAGATATTGCACTCAAGATTCTCTAGGATACGAAGGTGTTGGAAACCAAGGAGAGTGGAATTAGTGTACGAACAAGTCAAGGACCACATATTATAAAAAGCCATTCAAAATTGGAAGTGGAATGATATAACAACACTACAAATTTTCTCACCAGTTGTTTTTCCTGCTCTAAGTCTTGTTTCCATATTTGAAGAGTATTAATGAGCCCTCTAATCCATTATTTGATGAAGTTAAATATCTTCTTTGGGAAAGAAATAAATGCAATCCTATGTCATCCATGGGTCATCTCGTGACTGGAACTTCATATACACTTAGTGATGCTTCTTTGTTCAAGGTCCCACTTTCAAAGGATATTTGATAAGTTAATTGTGTTGTGCTATGGAACATTGATTGAGAGAACACTATATTCAAAACATAGATTGGACATCCTTCTTATAAATAAATCTGTAAATCTGTGTTTTAGAAGAGGCACACATTTTTTTATTTGGTGGCATTGCAAGTTTCAAATATTGAAGAACTTCAAGATATTGTCCTTAATTCCTTAAAAGCATTGCACAAACAACGATCAGATTCCATGGACATATTTAAAAACAAATTTTGTCTCTTTCATCTTTACTTACTGACCACAGATTGGATTCAAACCCACAAGATGAATTAGTAATCCTTTTGTGTGATGTTCTAGTGAGTGATGCACTACATCAGTTTTTAGAAAATTCTCTTAGTGAAGGGGGATAAAAATTATTAGAAAAGAACATCGATTCTACTAGAGGAAAACATGGCTCCGATTGTGCTTACTAGTGTGTTTAGTGTGGTTACCATCTCCACCTCAAGTGTGCACCATAAGTAAATCAAATGGATAATATTGACTTGTGATGTTTCAAGAAACTAGCTAGGGGTTCCATTAGAAACAAGTCCCTATTGGGAAAAAACTTAGTATTTGAGCTATGCTTTCTTGATGCTAAGATTAAGGGTCTATGACTTGGTAATGTTTATATGGGTATTCACATGAGAATATGAGTTGCAATTATTTGGCCCAATTTGTTGGGTATGTGTTATATTCTTTGCATGAGGGGGTTTGGGGGCAGTGCCCCCGAGAATTTTTTTTTGCCTCGGGAAATGTGTCTCATTTTTGCCTCAATTCTCGTGTCCATTGTTGGGTAGTTTTTTGGCACATGGGTTTTTTTCGATGGTTTTCTATTTCCGGTTAAGGAATTAGGGTTGTTGACTAATCCAGGTCATTGGGTTAGGGTTTTGGATGCCACTGGCTCCTATATGTATATTGTATTGTAAACAATGTATCACTACGAATGAATATAGAATATGTTGGTTTTCTTGGTTTGAGTTTCCAAGGGAAAAATATCTATGTAATGTTTGTATTTGCCATTATATTTTTTCTGTTCTTTTACTGAAAATATGTTTGCAGTAAATATTGTACAAGGTTAAAATCTACACAATTGAGTAGGAAGTCAACATAGGTGATGGTAAAGGTTTCCAAACATTACACATTATATTGGAGGTGGATCGCATTCTTCATCCACTGGAATTTTTTATCATCCAAGATGACTCAACCATGATCCTAAAAATGGTAGATATTGCATCAAGTTTCTCTAGGATACAAAGGATTTGAAAACCAAGGAGGCTGGAATTGGTGCACAAACAAGTCAAGGACCACATATTATAACAAGTCATTCAAAATTGGCAATGGAAGAATATATACAACCATATAAATTTTATCACCAGTTGCTTTGCATGCTCTAAGATTTGTTTTCATATTCGAAGAGTACTAATGAGTCCTCTAATCCATGATTTGATGAAGTTAAATCTCTACTCTAGGAAAGAAAGAAATTCTATCCTATGTCATCCATGGGTCATCTCATGACTAGAACTTCATATACACTTAGTGATGCTTCTTTATTTAAGGTCCCACTTTCAAATGATCTTTGATAAATTAATTGTGTTGTGATACATAACATTGATTGAGAGAACACTAGATTCAAAACATAGATTGGAAAACCTTCTTATAAATGCATCTGTGTTTTATAAGAGGCACGAGAAACCTTCTTATAAATGAATCTGTGTTTTATAAGAGACACAAACAATTTTATTAGGTGGCATTGCAAGTTTCAAATGTTGAAGAACTTCAAGATGTTATCTGTAATTCCTTAAAAGCATTGCACAAACAATATTTAGAATCCATAGACATATTTAAAGATAAATGTTGCCTCTTTCATTTTTACTTATTGACCATGGATTGGATTCAAACCCGCATGATGAATTAGTAAACATTTTGTGTAATGTTCCAGTGAGTGATGCACTACATCAATTTTTAGCAAATTATCTTAGTGAAGGGGGATAAAAATCATTAGCAAAGAACATTAATTGTACTAGAGGAAAACAATGCTCTAGTTAGGCTTACTAGTGTGTTCAATGTGCTTACCATATCCACCTCAAGTGTGCACGGGAAGTAAATCAAATGGCTACTATTGTCTTGTGATGTTTCAACAAACTAACTAGTTGTCGGGGTTCCATTAGAAACAAGTCCCTATTGGAAAAAAGTTAGTATCTGAACTATGTTTTCAAGATTATAAAATTGAGGGTCTATGACTTGGTAATGTTTATATGGATATTGACATGAGAATACAAATTGCAATTATTTGGCTCAATTGAGAAAGAAGTATACTTTACTTAATCTTCTAGTTGGTAACTTGCACCCTTTAGAGGGTTTTGATAAGAGGTGGTATGTACAAAACTTGAAAGCTTCCATTGTTCAACTATCATCTCTCCATTCTAATTGCAAAACTTTTAGGAGGAGAGGAGGCACTACAAGATGAAAGTTGGGCTAGCCGTGGATCTAGATATTCTTGAAGCTTTCAATCGACTTTCAAAATGGCGTTGCGTTGTCAAATTTATGTCCATCAAGTTTTAAATTCTTAAAACTTTGCAATATTGTCAATCGTGTTTCTTTGAACAATTCAGGTGCGTGGAATTAACATGGTTTGCGTAAATGGTCATGAACAATCTTTCAAAAACCTTACGGGAAGTTGCTTATCGACTAACATCAACATGTTGCAATTACCACAATTAATATGGTTGTGTTGGAATAATTGTCCATACACCTCATTACCTTCCTCGATTCTAATAAAGAATTTATGAGTTTTACTTAAACAGGGGGGGGATTTGGAAAACTTGTGGAAGTATAGTAATGTTGCATTGAGGAGAGTTGGCCATATGGAACATAACTGACTTGGTTTGAATTATATGACAATTAAGAGACAAATACTAAATGGATAAATAATGATTGGGCAACTGGGTTGGTAATGGATAGCTCTTCCACATGGGCCACCATTGCTTGGTGAGAGATTAAGTCATTGGTGTATGGAGGGAAACTAGGTATCTTTCATTGATTAAAAGATTTTAATTGCTACGTGAATTATCTGTTTTCTAGCTCATGTGTTGAGAAATAATTGTTTAACATGATTCTAAGGTTCTCATTAATAAATGGGTGATATCCAAGGTGGGAGAATAGCTCTCAATGGAAAATTAGATTGTGGTCTTGCATAGGATACTAGGGCCTCTCCATGTGATATCATTAACCATGTTACAACCCATAAGAATGAGTGAGTTGATCAATTAAGAATCCAAAGAGTGGTTGCACTCATAAATTTATCGAGCACTGCAGCCACAAAACTCAACAACCTTAGTGGCGTATTGGACAATAGGCTATACTGAATTCTACGTGAGAGAGTGTTGCAGAGATTGGATTATTTTTATTGGCATAATTGGCATTGCCATTGTTATCTATTGGATGTGTGCAGGGCAGAGGACTAAGGTTTGGTAGTCTCCAGAAGATAAAGAGCTCTATGCAAAACTCAGAGACATAACCAAGATAGAGACAAGAAGGTTAATTACACACAGGTTCCATGTTAGTGAAGCGAGTGGTCTATAAGTTCCTCGATTACAAATCATATGGTATCGAAGTAGTTGCATCCTTGATGGAGACACACTTCTGAAAATTTGAACATAATAGTACAGATCACAACATGGACAAAGAAAACAAAGATAAGTTGGAAGACTTAAGGGCCAACAATGTCGAGCTTCGAGAAGAGAACGAGAGCTTGAAGGTGCAGGTTCAGATGTTTAACCATAGGATGGAAGAGATGGAGAAACACATGGAGAATTATACCAAATTGTTTCCATTACTCAAGAAGAAGTTTGAAGAAGGCCAAGACTCTATCACTTAGTTAAAACATATTGGGACAAGCACAAAGTGCAACTTGTATACCTTGGTGAGAAGGTCATCCATAAGGATAACTTGTAAGAGGATAGGTTCACACAAATGATGACACAACTGCAACAAGAGTTGGTAGAGAAGGAGAAGGCCTTGGAAAGGCCTCAAGTAACTGTCAAAGAGCACAAAGAAGTAAGGCAAACTTCCATTGCCACTGCCGCAACTAGAACTATGATTGAGACCATTTCGGTAAGGTCACCATCCATATGCAATCCTCAAGATCAAATTGGCGAATTTGAGAAGCATACCAGGGGCATTGGCTCTAAACTTATAATGAAAATGGGTTATGATGGACAAGGGCTAGGCAAGAGGAGACAAGGCATCTTGAGCCCTATTGTAGCTATGCCAAAGGCCAAGCATGAAGGCCTAGGATTTGGTGGAAGAAGTGAAAATTCCATCACCGTGAAGACCATTTTCGTGAAGGAAAAAGAAATGTCGGAGTTGGCTTGCTCATCAGGAGAAGGAGAAACAAAAATAAGTGAAGGAGGCATGCCACTAACACCTCAGCCTTCTTGTGGTAGATTGAAGGACACCAACAATGAAGAGAGTTCACAAACTCAGCCTTCTTGTGGTAGATTGAAGGACACCAACAATGAAGAGAGTTCACAAACTCAGCCTTCTTGTGGTAGATTGAAGGAGAGAAATAATGAGGAGACTTCACAAACTCATCCTTCTTGTGGTAGATTGAAGGAGAGAAACAATGAGGAGACTTCACAAACTCAACCTACACCTGCACTCAGAGAAAGCAACAAACTAATAAAAAAAAAAACAACAACAACAACAAGACCAGGGGATCTATGTCAAATAAGACATTTCTCGTTTGTCATTGTTGCAAGAAGAAAGACCATACCATGGAAAATTGTTGGTATGCAGAGACATGCTCACACTGTGGAAAGAAAATCCATCTTAAGGCATCTTGTTGGGAGAAGCAAGCCACATGCCAAGAGATAGATTGCTTCTAGAGGAGGATTGGCAAGAAGGATTCTCCAATCCAACAACATGTATAGAGGCACATGGAGAGGAGGATTATGTCAAGAAGTCCTTGTAGAAACAACATGAACTTTTTTCACCATTGCAATTTGAGTGGTCATTGGGAAGAAAAGTGTTGGCGACTTCATCTAGAGCTTCACCACAAAAACCGTACAACTAGGAGAAGGGTACAGAGACTGAAGATACATTCTTTTACATGCATTTCCAATTTATCTCATCGTGGGTCTATCAAAAGTATGCTTCGTGGGTACTCATTGGATGCAAAATTTAATTTTGCATCCAGTGAGTGCCCACACTTGAAATTTAAATTTTGCATCCAGTGAGTGCCCACACTTGAAATTTGAGTAAACCTATAAGGAGATAAGTAAAAAATACAATTAAAAAATAAAGTTTTCTTCATTTCCCTCCAAAATTATTTATTGTTATGGTTGACATCCTCATCTTTAATCCCACTTGTTCTTTTAAAGTTGAATTTGATAATACGTTTTCTCTTTTGAGGCCCATTTTTTACCTCAAAATTCCGCTAATGACAATGCGTACATATAAATTAGCAAACGGGCAGTAAAACATCAATGGTGTTGAAGGAGATGACATGATAGTGGATGGACACGTAGGGGGTTAATGGAATGCACAAGAAAGCACTCAACATAAATTCTACAATGATACATGGTGGAGGAGGGTAGAGATGAAACATGTTATCGTCCTCCTTAGACATGAACATATTTGAATGCATCTTGAAGCAAATTCTCATTCAAAACCATCAAAAGCATATTTTGATTTGAAACATAAAATTTGTTCTCAATTATGGTTTCCTAAATCAAATTGGCATCCTTTATTGGTGAATTAAGGAGGGGCTAAGCTACCTATCGATGCATGCCCTTTAGTCATTGCAATTGACTATTTGTAAATAAGTTTGAGAGCATTGTAATCTTGGAGGTTGTATCAAAATCCTCTTTGTTCACCTCTATGAGTTGTATTCATATGGGCAATATGGAAATTGGATCAGATCAAATAGGAAAGGTAGACAAATCTGACAGGGTAAAAAAACAGGGGGATATGTGAGTCAAAGCATCCATAATATGGTTGGCACATGGTGGTTTATAATCAATGATAAACAAGGTATATATGGTAGATTTCAAGAGGTTACTGATAGGCAATGAAATTTGAGAAACAACTTGGCCTTGTAAAACATGCATTTAACATAAAAATATGTTAAATCCTTGTGACTTTAATCTTTTTTTTTTCCAAGTTACAAAGCCTAGGTGAAACCCTCGATTACTTCCCCTCATTTCGAGGATGGTACCTAGGGTAAACACTAAAAGTCTCAGGACACAGGGCCAATCAACAAAAAGGCTCAATGCAATTACAACAATATACTTGTTATGAGTTCAACATGTCACTTATAGGAATTGAACTCAGGTGGGGAGTACAACAATCATTCCTCTTAACCACCCAAATTAAACCTAATTGACAAGTGAATTTAATATTTATCTAAAAGAGTAGAAATTATCCAAACTATAACTATATGTATACTAATACTTTGTTGTTTTACCTAGTTTTTAAAATATTAACGTGTCTTGATAAGAATACTAAATTGTAGGGAGCTAAATCCCTAGGAACATAGTCAAAGGAGGCCAAGTGCAAGTTGGCATCATCCCTAGTCACAACCTATTGTTAAATAGTGGGACAAGTCCATCATAGATCCGTGGACAAGAATGGAACCCTTAACTAGAAGACCAAAGTCCCCCTCAAACAATAATAAACCATAACACACACTCCATTTCAATAAGAATACTAATACTTTGTTGTGTGATGTAGTTTTAAGAATATTAAAGTGAACTCAGTGACATAGTCTATACATGAATAATAATAAAAATGGTCAATCTAAACGTTCTACAAATTGGCTCTTTTGCAGTAGCTCAAAATAACAAGAAAAAAGAAGTTAGTGTTTTTCGCTGGAAATCTAGGAAGAATCATTTTGAATCAATGGAATTGTAGATATCAATGTTAACATTTCAAAATTAGGTTGTATTATGTGTATTTGAGGATGATGAATCCATTTTTTCATAAACAATTGCAAGTTACAATCCAAAATTGCAATTTCAACAAAGATATCAAACCCTTGTGACTTTAATTTATCTGAAAAAATTATTATCCAAACTATAATTGTATGGACACCACTTACCTAGAACTTCTTTTCAACTTTTATTTTTTATTTTTATGATTATGTCATCCAAGGATCTTACTCTTGTAAAATTTCATCTCTGTAAAATAAAATAAAAATAAAAACTTTGATGCCACAAATGATCAAAATTTAACCCTTCCAAGGGCTACAAACCTATCCTAGAAGGGTAATTCAAAAATCACTCTTCAAAAAAATTGTAAATTTTTGAATCCACTTGTCATTTATGAAGGACAATAAATATTATAAAATTTCAAAAGAAGAGTGACATTTGCAACACCCCATTAGTGTCTTGACTCCCAACTCTTGGGTGGTCACTGATAATTGTAGCTTTAATATAACATGAGGACGAATGCAAATCATGATCAATATTTAGGGATTCTACACCCACTATTTTCCTTTATTAGGGAAAGACTAAAATAATCTATATTCTAGTTAGTTCTAATATATTCCTTGCCACAACATTAATTCCATCACATAGTTCAGGCCCACATAATCCTACCACCCTATCGACATATCCATTACTTTAAATGTCACTTAATGAAATATTCTCAAAGAAGCTTGAACACCTTTTCTTTACAAGTCCCCACTTTAATTCATGTCCTATAAGAGTCACCAATCCTTGTTGGTATGATAATTTACATCACATTTACTATCAATTATTGATGTGTTTAGATCCCACACTCTCCATAATGTCATTTCCTTTGTTACCTTTGCCTACGCTCTTGCTCTACAAAACACCAAAACAATTATTCATGGTTATGGGTGCAAATTGTATTGGCATTGGAAACTTATTAGCAATATTAACTACAAATGTATAGATCAATGCCAATCTTGAAGAGAAAACAATAAACATCGAGTGAAACCAAGGAAATGAGGTTGTCTCTCTTTCTTAATGTTCACATATTTCATCTCTCTATATATATCTAACATATTGATTCATAGTTATTTTGTTGCATTGGTGATGTTGTGTTTGCATTTTATGAGTGATGATGTGGTTATAACTTTGGTATCTCATATTTGGTTATTATTTGATCACATTCATTGGCCTCTAGACTGCTTAATATGTTGGCCATGGTATCCCTATTATTGCAACAAATAATTCATGTTAACAAAATGCCATGCACAAAATGGACCTTTTCAACATAAAAGAACTTAAAATTCGGATTACAATAGTGAGAATTGTGATTTTGCTCACTCAATTTTCTACATCATAAAATTGTCACTCCTTTCTTCTTTAAATTAATATTTCTCCTTTTCTCAATTCTATGCATCTTTATCTATCACACTCTTTCACTTTCTTCTTGTTGTTTCTAGCAAGATTAAAATTAGTGTGGCAATACTTTGTTTGTCAAATATTTTGAGAATGACCCATAACTCTCTTTCCCTCTGCCTCATCCCAAGCCCAAGGTCAACGAGACATATACTTTGCAATGTTAATGCTTGGAAGAACATTTTTTATGTCTGGGTGGGATTCTTAAGCAAGTAATAGAGAAGGTAACATTTATTGTAGCACACACTTTTGCATGGTTTGTCAAGAGATAAAGTGAACAATCTATAAAGAATAAGATGAATGGTGGTCTTGATGAATAATTTTCTTTAGTTCCATGTTTGTAAGGATCTTAGGAAGCTCTAACTCATAGAAATCTTTCCCTAAATAATAATCCGTGGATCCAATCATGATATATTTGCATGGTCTTGGATGCCTATCAAGCAAGTAGACTCTCTTCCTAGATTTTATAGTATCGTGATAAAATTACCACCCTAAATAAAAACCTCAAGGTCTACTACAATGTCTTATTTTGTAATGAGATTTAAATGTTCTTGGAAGTTTAAAAAATATGGTCTCCAATGTTTAAGCATGAATGTGATATGCTCAAGATATGAATTTAATGCCCACTGCTCACAAATCTGATCTTATCTTATATGTTCAATATCTACAAAAAAAAAAAATTGATTCCACCATTTGTTTAGATTTTATATTTTCATTTTAAAATTCTTGTAAAAAAACAACCCATGGAAGTGTGATCTAATATTAAGGTGATTAAGCTTAGATCACGTCAAATCACAACAAATGTTAAAATTCATGTGAATCCTAAATTCAATCATGTAAATAGAGGAGATGAAATCAAGTTAATCATTAAAAAAATATTAAGATTCATGTGAATCCTAAATTCAATCCCGTAAATAGAGGAGATGAAATCAAGGTAATCATAAATAAATAATAATAATTTAACATTGCAAAAATATGAAAGATCAATGTTTTATTTAGAATATTTTTTTTTATAATAAGAGTAATGTTTTATTTAGAATATTTTTTTTATAAAATGTGTTATTAATTTATTGTAACAAAGAAAACATGTCTTAACTAGAGAGTAAAACAACTTCTACTTATCACTTCAAGGATTGGCTATAAAATATTTGAAAGAGGGCAGATAGATACAATAAACCAGGAAAAACATTGCTTCCAAAAGCACAAAGTGTGTCATGGAAAGAGAGCCATGATCAGATTGACAAAAACGACTAAAAAAAACAAAAGAGACATGATTAGAAGATTTAGATGTAAAAGGTAGGACCATCATTTCCATCTTCCCTTCGACTGTAAGCTATTCTCCCCGACTGTTTTCCAAGAGCCAGCTTTGATAATCTGTCAACATCTTTGTTCTCCTCACAATAGATGTGGGCGAAAGAGATTTTTCTGAAAGAAGCAAGAGATTCTAAAATTCTTTCCTTCCAACTATCTAGAGCTGCTGCTTGAATGGCTCCTCTCTGGTTTAGCCAATCGATGACAATCCTTGAGTCCCCTAGTAAGAGAAAGTCAGGGATGGATAGTCTAATGGCCAGGATTAGAGACACCCAAGCCCCCAATAGTTCAACTTTAGTGTTTGATCCTTTGCCGCAATTGAAAGTCCATAAATAAGAGGTGGAATTGTTGATAATTATCTTTCCCCCAACCCCACACTTTACTTCCTTCTGTTGAGTTGCTCCATCAAACCAGGCTACAACAATGTCGACCAACACTGCCATCTTTTGAAGACAAGTAAAAAGAGAATTAACCCTGCTACCATAGGAAGAATGTGCTACCAATGATTTAAAAACTACCTTATGAACATACAAAGATCCTGCCTAAAAAATGGTAGAGTTCCTTTCAATCCAAATGTTCTAGTTAATAAAGGTCGGCAAGGATGCATCCAACGGGTTTGTTGCAACCCAATTTGTAAAGCATTCTTGAATAGAGATTTTGTGCCAGCTTCGAGCAAGGGACATCTCCTTATGAACTCTGTTCCAAACATCAAAATAAAAAGTGCAGTGGATAAACAAATGTTTTACCATATTTTTATTTGGCTTGCATAAGGAGCAAAAGCCAGGGCCCGACCATCCTCGTTTTTGAAGATTTCTCCAAGTGAGAATATTGTTTTCAGTGACTAGCTAGGTGTGTAACTTTATTTTTAAGGGACAATTCCACTTCCAAAAATTTCTCCACCACCCGATCACCCTTGGCAACCATAACCTTTTTGCAATCGTGTTATAGACATTTTTAACCGTAAGAATACCTGAGTGGTCTCCTCCCGTCTAGAGTAAGAAGTCTGGTCAGTTCCGAGGGAGTATTCCATATCTTTTTAGATTTTCCCTATAAGCATCCCATTCTGTGGCCAAGACTCCCTCGATCCCCAGATCAACGCTAGAAAACCAATTTGCTCCTACAGAGCCTTGGGTCTGAGGGTCGCTAGCTTGAAATAATAGGAAGATTCTTTTTTCGTTCAAAATATCTATTAACTCAGCAGAGAGCAGAGAGTCCTTTCTGAGGCCTAAAATAAAATCTTTCCCGATCACTATTGATTGACCACTGCCCGGACTCCATGCCAGCCAGTGAAGGAGGAGCAATAGAGTATTAGTTAAATTTTTCCAAGTCTGAGACCCGACCGACTTTCTAGCTGAAGCCAATCTGAGCCACGAATGAAGCTGAACATTAGGAATGTATTTTTCTTTTAACACTCTTCTACAAATGTCAGGCTTTGTCAGAACTCGCCAAAGAGTATTAGTGGCTAAATCCCGGTAGAAAATAAAGAGATTTCGGAGACCCCTGATCCGGATTATTTTCGACACGAAATGAGATCGGAGATATAATAAAGAAATGCACAGAGATATCGTAGCTATCCAATAATATAATAGAAATATATCAGAGATGCAACCATAAATATAGAGATATAGTAATACATTTCTATTAATGAAAGAAATGTACAGAGACTGTAAAAATACAGAGTGAAAGACTCGCTAGAATGGTGGCAACTTATCTCTGAGAAGAGATGTGACGACTACTCGCATTCGTAAGAAGATGATTACAATGAGGCTTTGAAGGCCTTTTTACAATAAACAAGAATGCCAAAAACCCTAGACATCCAAAAACCTAACCCTAGGAGATGAAGCGCCAAAAGCCACGTGGGCCCCGTTTGCGTAAGTTAGTAAATCAACTTCCCGGGGTCATAACTTTTGCATACGATCTTTGTTTTAGGCGTATGATAGCTCCTTGGAAAGGTATCGTCGAGGAGATTCATTTTGGGGGCTCAATCATACCTTCATATATCATTGAGAACCTCGATCTAGAAAAACCTTCATTTAGGCTCTCAAAATGGCCCCGGAAGTTAAAACCTGCTAAAAATAGTAAATTGCCAAAATTGCCAGAAAACTGTTTTGAGCCAGTCGAAAAAGGTGGGTGGCCACCGATATCCACCTGGATCAATCCTCCTCCTTAGGAAGCAATGGTCTCCATTGTGTTGAGTTCCCGGGGGAGAGGGAAAAGCATTTGTTGGATTTGCATCTTGGTGAGCTGCTTGTATTGTTGGAGACGTCGCGCTTCTTAGTTTGTGGAAATCTATCATGAACCTATTGAAGCTGAGGCTGTTCAACAAGTTGAACTACATGAGAGGAAGGTGTGCAGAAGGAATCTTTGTGCTTTGCTACAACCTTGTTGACCTGCTTCTGTTGGATAGAAGGTGCAAGGGGCGAGGTTGTAGTGGTTGCAGTGTCCTTCTGTTCCCCTTTTGAACAGATTGTGAAGAAGCTGAATTTTGCAGTATGAGATACTACCTTGCGACACTTTTTAGGTGGAACAATAGTTGGAACTACCTTTGGTATTCTGTAGAGATGACCCCCCAAAGTAACAATGACACTACGGGGTTGAGACTCATAAACAACATGGCGTCTCCACATATATGGTTGGCCCAAGAGAACATCACAGACATCCAGTGGGGCAACATCACATAATACATCATCCTTGAAGGGTTGGATGTCGTATGACAATCGACACTGTTGGCTAACACAGAGATCTCGTCCTTGCCGAAGCCACCCGATGTTGTATGGATGCGGGTGTGGTGTTGTCGACAATCCCAACTGTTTGATGACCTCTGCTGAGATGAGATTTTTCTGGCTTCCGCTATCAACAATAAAATGTAGCGGGGTCCCCTTCACCCACATCTATGAATGAAAAAGGTGCTCCCCCTCTTCAGGATCTGTTGGTTCTTCTGGTTGAATTGTTGCGGTTGCGACAATAACAGTGGGGTCTGCGTCAATGATTTGTCCTTTACCAGTATTTTCAGAATCGGATTCTGAATTAGGGTTCGGCTCCTTGTCTTTGATCTCAGCCACCAATGACTATTTTGAGAAACATTCATTGGTGTTGTGCTAGAGGCTTTTGTGGAAATTGCACCATTTTCAGATGTCCTTCTTTGTCTTCCTGTGACCCTTCTTTTCCTGTGTCTTGGACTGGTTTTCGGGAGACTGTTTGTTAGGGCTGTCTTTGTCATACTTTGGTTGTTGCGGATTTACAGATCTGAAATCCCGTTTGTTCTGGTGCTTAAATTTCTGCTTGATTTTAACAACATATCGATAAGCAACACCGGGTGATGAGATGTCCAGAAAATCCATTTCAGTCTGGATGTATCTGTGTAGAGCCCCATGGTATTTCAGAACCAAATGTCGCTCGGAGTCTTTAATACCCAGCTTGGTGTGCAAGGTATGGAAGGTATTGGTGAACTCTGGAACTGCTTGGCTCCTCTCTTGCCGCAATGTGGTCCATCTCATGTACTGGTCCTCATAGTTTCCAACAAGGTAATACTGTTCCTTTATCACATCCACAAAGAAATCCCTAGTGGGATCGACCCCATATATTTCAGACTCCTCTGTGGAACTCTGATCCCAATAAATTTCCCACCAATGTTTGACATGGGGGAGAGCTTTAAGGAGTGCGAAGGCGATCTTTTCTTTGTCAGAAAATTTGTGAACAGATAAATATCCTTCTAGTAGATTTAACCATTTGTCTAGGGCTTCTGCATCTATCTGTCCTTCAAATACAGGAATATCAAAATTAAATTCTACCTTGAAAGGCAAGGTGCCTCCAAAGTGGTTGCTTGATGAAGATGCGCCTGTTGCTATTGGCAGGCATTGAAGGATGTGGGAAAAATTCTCCATCATTTAGTCCCTCTGTCACGTGAGAGCTTGCTCAAGCAACAGACTGATATGATCGTCTGCTCCGTCATTTTTATTTTCTTCTGCCATTGAAGGTTTCTTGGGTGTGCGAGAGCGATTATCCTTAAGAGAGACAAGCTCAAGACCCAACTTGCTATACTCGGACCTCGTCGGGGACATGCATTGAAAAAAATGATCAAGAACAACCTGCTCTGGTACCACTGATCCGGATTATTTTCGGCACGAAATGAGATCGGAGATATAATAAAGAAATGCACAGAGATATCGTAGATATCCAATAATATAATAGAAATATATCAGAGATGCAACCACAAACATAGAGATACAGTAATACACGATTTCTATTAATGAAAGAAATGTACAGAGACTGTAAAAATATAGAGTGAAAGACTCGCTAGAATGGTGGCAACTTATCTCTGAGAAGAGATGTGACGGCTACTCGCATTCGCAAGAAGATGATTACAATGAGGCTCTGAAGGCATTTTTACAATAAATAGGAATTCCAAAAACCCTAGACATCCAAAAACCTAACCCTAGGAGATGAAGTGCCAAAAGTCATGTGGGCCCCATTTGGGTAAGTTAGTACATCAACTTCCCGGGGTTGTAACTTTTGCATACGATCTCCATTTTAGGCGTATGATAGCTCGTTGGAAAGGTATCGCCGAGGAGATTCATTTTGGGGGATCAATCATGCCTTCAGCTATCATTGAGAACCTCGATCTATAAAACCCTTCATTTAGGCCCTCAAAATGGCCCCGAAAGTTAAAACCTGCTAAAAATAGTAAATTGCCAAAATTGCCAGAAAACTGTTTTGAGCCAGTCGGAAAAGGAGGGTGGCCACAGATATCCAACTGGATCAACCCCAATCTCCGAAAATCTTTGGTCTCAAAATCAAATCCCACCTGCTTAAATGATATTTGAAATTCTTTTGGTTTCCTGCCCAAAGAAAGGAGAAAGATAGCTGACGTAATTTTGAAAGGATCGATAGTGGGAGATGAGATATGGCCAACCAGTAAATAGGAATACTTTCCAGGACTGTTTTTATTAAAATGAGGCGCCCCCCCATTGATAACATTCTGTTGCACCAGTGGTTTATCTTACTTTCAAATTTTTCAATGAGCCATGCCTAATCTTCAGCTTTGTAATTATCTAGCTTTAAGAAAATGTCGAGGTACTTGAAACCTCTCCTTAGCTCTTTGAACTCATACCTGAGCAACACTTTTAGGTCTGCTAAAGAGTCAGGATGGATTCCAATATGGTGAAGAGTTGATTTTTGAGGGTTGATACTTAAACCCGAAGCTCGACAAAAAATGTTGAGGATTTTCCTTATTTCTAGCCATTATGTCAGCTTTGAGTTTGTCATGATAATCACATCATCTACAAAAAGGATATGAATAATTTTCGTGAGCCTTGCCAACTTAATTCTTGTAAGAGCCCCGTCTGATTGGATCTTTTTTAACATGATGCTTAGTCCTTCCATAATGAGGATGAATAAAAAGGGAGATGAAGGGCATCCCAGGCGTAGCCCTCGCTTGCTCTGCAAAAAAGAAGTCGCCTCTCCATTTACCAAAATAGCATAAACTGTTGAAGTTACGCAACCCATAATCCAATTAGTAGTTTCCTGACCGAAAGCACATTGAATGAGAACAATCCTTAGAAAGTCCTAACTGATACAATCATAGGCCTTTTTTAAGTCTAGTTTCAAAATAATTGCTTGGAGCTTTTTAGTCTTGATGCTATGTAGACATTCCTGGGCTGTACCTGTGGCATCTGAGATTTTCCTTCCCTTGAGAAATCCCAACTGTTCTCCTGACAAAGCTCAAGAGAGGATGGGGCACAGTCTGATTGCAATTAACTTTAATATTATCTTGTAACACAAATTGCAGAGCACGATAGGGCGGTAATCAGAAAAAGTTCTAGGGGCCGTTTACTTTAGGGATCAGAGCAATAAAAGTTGCGTTTAATTTTTTTTGTACTTTACCTTTTAGGCGAGCCTCCTCCACCATCTCTAGAAGATCACTACCAACCAGATAAAAAAAATGCAGAAAAAATTCAACCGTCCAACCGTTTGGTCCAGGACTCTTGTCCTTTGAGAACCCTTTTAGAACTGCTAAAATTTCCTTCAAAGTAAAGGGTTTTCCCAAAGATGTTGTGTCCTCCTCCGTTACCATCCTTGGGAAAAGCCTTGCAGTCTCTATCTGATCCTCCAAGAGATAAGAATCAGGAGCTTTGTAGTAGGAAGAGAAATGGTTGAAAGTTGCTTTCTTAATGTCCTCCTTATGCAAAAAAACTTTACTCGAGTCATCCTCAATCTCCCAAATAAGTTTTTTGTTTCTGCGGTAGCTGGCAAACCTATGGAAGAACTTTGTGTTCTTGTCTCCTCTGACAATCCATAATGCTCTGCTTTTCAGTCTCCAACGCTCCTCCTCCTCAAGAAGCTTCTTCCCGCGCTCATTCTCCAAAATGCAGAGATTTTCCTCAATATCTATGGACTGTAAACCACGAGCCTTTTGGCATAGAAGATATGCAATGCCAATTTCGAGGTTTTCCAGATCCTTACGGTCATTAGATTTTTTTACTTTTAACCAGGATTTTGTCGGCACTTTTAGTCTTGAGAGGTTTGAAGCAAATATGTTCTGAGCACCTTCTTGATGATGAAAGGATGTATCCAACCAGACCTTTCTAACCATAGCCCCGAAAGCTTCATCTTGAATCCAAGCTTTATTAAATTTGAAAGGGAAAGCCGCCCTGAGTCTGTCAACCTCTAACTGAAGGAAGATTGGTGCATGGTCCGAGATAAAAGGGAACTCGACCCATGCACAAAATCTACCTATAAACTGTAGAAAATGCTTTATCACAAGGAACCTGTCTAGACGTTTTGAGATGCTTTCCACCCCCTTCCTGCCATTTCTCCAAGTCGGCACATCTTCCACAGGAGCCACATCCACCAGGTTATTTTTTGTGAAAAGTCCTTTGAAAAAACCCGCTATAGAGTCGGCCAGGGAATTTTCGCCCCAAAAATCCTCTAGGCTTGTAGTTAGGTTCAAGTTGCCTGCCAAGATTAAGTTGTCGGGAGCTAATAAGCCAGCTCTGTCGATCTTTTCCCAAAATATTTTTCGGTCTTTGAACGATCCATTTCCTTTTTGATGTTAAACAAGAACTAGACAACAAAATTCCTCCAACATTTAGAACCAGAGTAAACTCAAAACAAGTAGGATCCCATGAAGCAAGGAGACCACCAGAATTTTCAACCGAGCTAACCGCGCACATCATCCAGTCAGGTAAGAGAGTAAACATGAAATTTCTGGCCTTTTCCGCCTCCACAAGGGTTTCTTATTAGAAAATAACTGAGGGTTGTGTTTTCTCTAGGAGCCTTTTCAGGGAGGTTGATTTTAGGGGACCTCCCACCCCTCTAAGATTGAGGGAGAGAAGGATCATTATTTCACCCCAGCTAGGGATTTCATGCCTCTAAGCGCCCCTTGTTCTTGAATAGTTGAGAGAAAAACAACAAAAGGAATCGTCGAGCCAATTTTTTTACGTGCACTCCGAGTTTTTAAGGGAGAGAGGTCCAATCCTAAACCCCGGGACTAGGCCTGTTCCTTCCCAGGATCTAACTGATTTCCCCTTAATGAAGTCAAGGCTCCCATCGAGCAAGAGTCTGAAATTAAATCCCTCCCATGGAAGGTCGGTATAGGCCTGGGATCAGAGTAACCAGTGATAGGAGATATTAAGGAAGTGAGCATTGCCTCCAAGGTATTGTCTCTTTCAACCAATTCAATAAAACCTGGGAGTAACGGGGGGTCTTCCTCCTCAAGACTAATAGGTAGATTTTGAGAGGTCGGAGGAAAACCAGGGGAGGAGTTCTACACCAGTGTGGGCCGAGGCAAAAAGGAGGATGGAGAGGAGGGAGTCGGGTTTGTGCAAGGGGCTGGGTCAACCGAGTTAAAATAAAACGAGTTCAAGGGGGCTTGACTATCTAGCCGCTCCCTCTCCCAAGCCGATAAATAGTTATATAAGCGAGGACATAAAAAAATTAGCTTACCTATGAAAGAGGACTCCACTGGATCAGGACTGTTGACTGTGTTGTAACCTGGAAATGTCCCGGCCGGAGGTGAATCACCTAGGGGAGAATATCAATCCTCCATATTTGGGTCAGGAGTATCCTCCAGCTCATTTACTCTAAAGGGTTGGGTGCAATCATTTCACAAATGACCACTTCTTCTGCACAAAGAGTAGCGAAACATAATTCCTAAGTAATCCACCTTTGGACATAGAGATAGCCCTGCCATTCTATGTCTAGAGTCTCTAGTAAGCCAACATGAATGTCAACTTCAACTAGCACTTTGGCCATCTGTTTATCTGTCGCTCTTAGAGCACTCTCATCTATTTTAAGGAACCGTCCCAAGGAGTTGCCAATCTGTTCAAGAGATTTGAGGTTTCATAGCTGAAGTGGGAGCCCCGAAAGAAGAATCTAGAGATGTTGAAAGTTGAAGTATTCGGTTTCCGGGTTGAAGTTGACGCGCCATCATTTTAACATTAAGTTGCCTCCACCATAACTCCAGAAACTGTTAAGGATAACAGTCGAGTCCTTTGGATTCTTGAAGATGAATCTTATCCACCCTTTCGAGAGAGTTATTACCTCTGAGATATATCCCAAGCTTGGCTCCCATGAAGTCTTCATCCAATCTGGAAACTTATGAGTACATCGCTCTCTGTAAGCGAACCTGCCAACTAGAGCACACATGGCCAAGTTACATGCTTCCTCCAAGCCTACATCCATACCCAGGACTAGACGTTGTTTTCTCCTCTTTGGCTTCCACACTTTCTGTGGTCGATTCCTGGTCCCTTGCTTGTGCCTGTTATGTGCTTCTAAGCGCTCAGAACAAACTTCCTTCCTAGGGGAACTAGAGGCTTTCTTTAGAGGAGGGAAGGCCAAGGTAGCAAAGGTAGTAACATCCTTTTGAAGGGCGCTCCCTTCATAGTCAGGCTGGAGAGAGGTGTCTGGCTCTAGCGACCGACCTGTATCTTCTTCAAAAACATATGACTGGCCTAGGAGTGGAAAACAGGGAGCTGCATTCGAAGATTGGCCACAAGCGGTCATTTTTTAGGAGTTAAATAAATTCGCCTTCTTGTAATAGTTGTTACAGATCTTGTCAACCTTAGCTAGAAGTCCTTGATGCTCCCATTGGTCCACRTCCTCCCCATCTGACTGAGMAAGGTTCTCTAACTCCATAAAGGAAGAGTAAAGGAACCTTCTAAAACAACCACCTCGAAAGGAGGAGAAGAGGAAGGTAGGGAAACACTGTCRCAACTCAGTAGTTTGGAAGAGTGGGGTCCCAGAAAAAACAAAGTAGCTGAGCTTGTTCYTGGAGAGAAGGGAACAATGATTAAGAGAAACTMTGACTCAAAGACAACAGAGGAAACAAGAAAACCTGGTGGAAATCTGAGAAGATGAGACGAAAAGTACTGAGRAAAAACTGGCTCCCTATGCTAACCAACCTCAACAAGAAAACCAATCAAAGAGGGCCCACTAAAAACACAAAAGCTTTCAAAAAGAACACACAATCCTAGACYAGTAAACAAAGTGAACTACTTCCTYGGCACARAAAGCCACAATCGAAAAGATCCYACTRGATCTCCARAGGYCCTAAAGGCCATGAGCTCCATTAACCCTGCTTTCGTTCCGAGATCTAATARATAATTGTTATAACTTTGTTTATACTGAGATTATAYAMAAATAATTATTCAAATATGTGGATCTAATCAATTTTTTTTTTGGCMAAATTTTAAGCAAAAATCCMCAAAATAYATTACYTAAAAARTATTTCATAGAAAGTTTAKASTAAAAAATTATTAAAATAAGGRTAAAARAATTAGATGAAAATATACATTTTAACTYGAAATTAATAACAAACAACCCCTGTCAATTTAATCACTRATACCACCTAATATGCATTAAYGAATCAAACAACAAAACRTCCKRTCACAATCAAAGGAAATGAATGATTTATTAAAATAAAGRATCTTCCCTACCCAAACGCACATGAGATGTGGACCACGCCGATGGGAGTAGGGTTCAAAATTGAACACGTCATGGCCCGTCAAAGGTCTTCTAACACGTCTTAGAAGTATAATCAAATATTTGACCGTAAAAAAAAATGTTACTTTTTGTTTTTGCCGCTTTCTTGGAAAATGCGAAACAAAATAAATTTTTTTTCATACGAAGGGCTAAATTTTTAAAATTGCTATCATGCTATTTTGGGTTTCTATGGTAATTTTGTGAGTCCGTTGACAGTGATACCGTCATTGACTCTCTGCCGCCATCTACATGGCCCGCCAAAGATTTTTTTATTTAAAAAAATTAATGGTTATATTTTTCCCATATTCTCTTTAATTGAGAAAATTATTTTATTTTTACAAAAATAATAAATTTAGATTTATGTAATGGGGCTGTTAAATTTTAAAAATAATTTGGCCTCTGAAATTATGCATTTTAACAATGCTTTGTTCCATTATCTTCGTTAACTTTATAGAATCATCTATAAAATTATAGATATCATTTAATTTTTAATACTAATAATTTTAAGACATTAAAAAATTTGGATTTATTGATTTTTTTATTAAAGATTAATTTGATTGAAAAATTAATACTTTATTTAACATTTTTTTTTAATGAAGTTTGTACTTAATTTATTATCGTCAATTAAAATGTAATTTTTCTGAAAACTTTTCATTATAAAAAAGCTGCATCAGTGTTTACCTTTCAACCAAAATTAGAACTCACCCTTCAAATTTGATCACTGGATGGGAGACGCGTRAGATGGGRCACGGATGCACATGCGATGTGGACCACGCCCGTGGAAGACGCATAATAAATTACGACGTCGACCCCCACTTGCTCTTATTTTACAACACATCCCACTTGCCAGCCATGGACGTCGACTCCCACTTGTYTCTTATGTTGTCGGTGGATGTCACCTGTYTTGCATAATAATTTCTCTYGTCTCCARRGGAATCATATGTTRCGATTGGATTCGAAATGTTCGAAATGTCTACCTGTTAGGTGGAAAAATTCGAAAATGCAGTCACAGTGAAATTGCCAGGAACTTCTTACTTCCACCGTTGACAGTACGGTGTTTGGCTTCTTGTTTTCCATCGATTCTCTAA
This sequence comes from Picea engelmannii, assembly GCA_009831015.1. NCBI lineage: Eukaryota > Viridiplantae > Streptophyta > Pinopsida > Pinales > Pinaceae > Picea > Picea engelmannii. The sequence continues at coordinate 226,233 of ML779074.1, read as the reverse complement.
GTGGTATTGATACAGAGGGAGATTAGCAAAGGCGCAGCTGGTASGTTCTTCGCACTTGTGAGATCATTCAGACGAGGTTGAGGTTGAACGCGCATTCCCAATACCTGCAAAACATCTTCCATGTTACTTCTTTGTTATTGTGTATCCGATGGCACACCTTATCTTGACACGAGCTCGCGATGCTACATCCTTGGCATCGTCCTCAACATCCATCTCACATGGCAACACGAACAGCTTTGTCTACAATGTATTCATAAGCCACCGCGGTCCTGACGTGAAGAAACACCTCGCCAGCCACATCTACTGTCGGCTTATTGTATATGGATTAAATTTTTTTATGGAGTAGGGGGAATTGCAAGAGGGAGAGAACATGACTCTTCAAATCGAACAGCCTCCATCCATATAGCAATTTTTTCTCCAAGATATGCTGAATCAACTTGGTGTCTCAATGAGCTCGTTCTAATGTTGGAGTCGAGGTCAACAATTATTCCAGTTTTCTATATTCGGAACTTGGGTGGAGGTCAACAATTATTCCGGTTTTCTATAATGTCAATCCTTCGGAACTTGGGTGGAGAAAGGGCGCAGATGGAGTGTTCGGAACTTGGGTGGAGGAAGCGCGCAGGTGGATGTTTGCTCAAGCCTTGAACATCCTACGGTGTATCCTCCTGTGTACGTGGGACGAAAATGGAGTGACTCCCACACGTGAAAAATGGAGGAAGGCTTTTTTCGTTGTCTCACAAATAAACGGTTTTGAGTTGAACACTTATAACGGGTAAGGGCATCCACTTCTCTCTGTTATTCTTAGTTTTTAATTTGCTGGATAGATGGGAATGGGCGTACTCCTCAATTTGCAGTCGGACATTACCTCGGCGATCGGACCTCACCTCACCTCCCGTTTCCATCCTCAGTTTTCTCCTTTTCTTTCCGTTCGTCATCAGCTCGTGGTACCTTCTCCAATGCCAGTTTGATAGTCTGGGCTGTGGGGTAGATCAACGATTTCACTTGCCCGCAGACTGCTGTTCAAACCGCCCACGATTTCCCTCCCCTGCAGAACAAGTTCAAACCCTCTTTCCTCCTCCGTTGTTGGCGCCCAGAGTACCCCAGTCCCAACCCTGAAAAACCGCCTGCTATCCAGATCGTTCAAAATCTCTTTTCCATTCGCTCGATCGCAGTGTCTCTGTGCACGTACAAGGCAAAAACCCTGCTTCCATCTCATAAAATTCATATGCCTCTGTTCAGGTATAAGGAAAAAACGTAGAGCGAATAGATGACTGTCTTGCCACCAGACTTATTTCCGTTGCAGTATTGGAGTATTTTTTTTTGGGTTCTTCTCTATTTTCATAAGTTGGTCAGAATCCTTGCTTGTTCTTCTGGAAAGAGGCACATGCAATCTTGTTGAAGCTTTTACATTAAAAAAGAGTTTAGTAGTACTTACTACTGGTAAGTGGTTGTAAACAGTAAAATCAAAATTTGTATTTCATTCATTGCACTGCTTGTCTACATAATGTTGTTATACATCACAAACCTGATGGAAGTCTTAAAAAGGGTGATAGTTAATGTTATCTGAATGTATACCGGGCAATTATGTTCTCTCTGGTTGGGTAACATTTTATGGGTTGTTTTGCAATATCAATCCCAGTCATGCTTGTAGATTTAATCGTTTACCATGCTTCATACAGACATTGTATCTGTTTTGATTCTAGTTACTATTGTTTAGCCATTTTTTTTTCTTCTTTTTTGGTCCATTAGTGATAGCACTCCCATATTAGCACTGGATTATACGAGTGAGTTGCTCTAACATATTTTTGTGATCACTTGTTGGATATTAATAAATTCATCTTATCTTCTTTTATTTTATGTGATCCACTGTCAACTATATTGTCAATTAGAGGGAAAAGATGATTACTTATGGCAAACTTAGTAGAGAGGTAGAGCTCACTGCCCAAAATCCCAGGGCATGGTTTAGGACTATGATGATAGTTGTGAGACCTGGTATTAAGTATCAGATTAAAATTTTATTCAATAGAACCAACGATTTTTTTTGACTATTCAGAACATTCTATTTAACATGATATGATGATTTGTATCGAGTTTTGTGGATGACAAATTCTTTAGAATGGAGGTGAGCTGTACAGTCCCAGCTTCATAGTGGTTTGTACAGCAATGAAAGATGATAAGAAGTTGCTATTGCCATCTACCTAGCTGACTAGATTGGTAATTGGTTCTATTTAAGATAGGAAAAAAATGTAATGAAGTAAACATTAGAAATGAAACTCACTTAGAGGAGAAAACATTGAGGGCTTTTAAGTTTTATACATCTTAAATTTGTTTGGATTCTGAAGTTTTTCATTTAGCATTTTCCCTTATCATGGAGTTGTTGATATGTATGCCCAAATTGAAAGCAAATAAAATGTGTACCGAAGTTTGTTTGGATTCTGAAGTTTTTCATTTAGCATTTTCCCTTATCATGGAGTTGTTGATATGTATGCCCAAATTGAAAGCAAAGAAAATGTGTACCAAAGTGTTAGAGAAAAATGTGTTTTTCAAGGATTTTGCTGATTTCAGAATATGTTCACCATAGACATGGAAGAGGTCTTTAAATTGTTTAATGAATTAGTGCAAGAGAGAAGACAAAGCACTTCACATTTTCCAGTGTTATCAGTGTCACCACATCAACCCTACTGGGTGTCTAAGCATGATTGAATATTATTTCTGGATGTTTGTGTTAACAATATTTCATTCAACTACTATTAGCAGTATTTTTTTGAATGAAAACTTCAATTTTATTCATGAAGTAATTCTATATTTTGAGACTCAGAATACATATGTGCTTAGTGAAAGGCAGAAGAAAACAACTAGAAAGTATGCAAAAAGTCGACTTTTTGCCTACAAAAGAAGTCTCTTTTAAATGCAAAAGCGATATCATATCAAGATTGTATTAATTCAAATCATCAATAGAGTCAATCAATTCATGTGTAGAGAGGATTTTGAAGACTGCTATATAGCCAAGGATGTGTTCACAACAATTTCCTCATTTGCATTTGATATCTATACATATATTACCTCAGATGTGTTATTAACTTATTTCTAAGCTTGGTTATATTTTGTATTGTAAATCTGAAAAGGCTGACGTAGTCCCTCTTATGCAAATCTATTTTACAAATTGTTACTACATAATGTCTATTGTAATCATATTGTGCATGCTATAAATACTTCTATATCAGTCCATCATTTACTAACTATAATAGATATTCTAGATTGGCTATTTGAGACCTATCAATACTGAAAGGGTTACTTCATTCAACGTGCAATCAGATGTGTGAGATAATACTCTTATGACAGTTTGAAAGGGACCCTTGTAACTGATTTTAGGTTTCTATAATAGCATTAATACTCTGTGCTCATGTTGATCCTGAAGTCTGAAAAGCGTTGTGAATAGTCAACATTTTCAAACCTTTGTTTGCAACTATTGATACACCCCCTTGAATTCCTCTCTTCTTTCACATGGTATTATAAGATCAAAACCAACAAAAAAAAACACAGTTTTAACCTTTATATTTATCTCTAAAATTACCCAATCTTTAATTGAATATCTTAGAGTAAAAAATGGAAAAACTCACCAGAAACACTTTGGCAAACTATGGGAATTTAGCTTCTAGGGAACCCTAACCAGCAGATGGTCAATACAAGATTTTTAGATAATCCTGTAGCTGTAGCTGAGGATGCTGCATGCACTTTATTATGAATTTAGTTATTTTCTAAAGCTCTAGGAACCAGTGGCCAATAGAACCCCACAATCACGTTAAAGTAGGTTAAATAATCTGGAGGTTATTTAGAAGCAATTCAGAGAGTTTCAGAGTACCAGAAGTCCTCTTTCGCTTTAATTCCTCCCTTGAAAAGATGCGGTGATGTGCCCAACAAGGACACTTGAGAAGAAACTTCCCTACAGCAAACAAGGAAAATGATCTTGGTTGCATGATTACGGTCTCCTCTAGAATGTGATCTATTTATCTATTGTTATTCTTTTAAGGTCATGTCAAACGTTGCTAAGAAAAAGCTAATTTGAATAATTATCCCTTTCCATGGGCATAAGTGAAACATAGAAAAATATTTTAATGAGTATAATGCAAAGTATACTTCAAGTTCAAGGCCAAGGGAGCTGTTGGAATATTTGATAGGGCTACATCAAACATAAAGACTTCCTTAACCACTAGACTTGCTCAACCTCTAGATGTGTTCTATATCAAGTCCAGCCATGCCGTAAAGATGAAGTGCAATCTCAAATAGTGCAATTACAATGAAAACACTTAAAACACTCATATAAATTATTAATCGATGAAGCTCCACTCTTAAATGCAAGTAGGCATATGATACACTATATTGCCCCACCTCACTGGGAAAAATGACATATACACTGATAGACCCGGAGCTTGCTATGTCCTCAAACAAAAATGAATATTGAGTTGTCTCTGCAAACGGGAAGCACATAGAGTAACCAGGCTGAAAAAAACGATATGCTTTTTGACCTTGATATCTTATTCAAGGCTCCTAGGAACCCACTTTGACATTACTCCTCTTTATGTCCGTCCATAGATGACAAGACAGTTTAATGTTTTCAGTTAGATACTAGATATGAGACTGCGATTTGTAATGTTCAGTTGATTACAGTTCTGTAATCAAGCAATTTTGTTTCTTGGTAAATAATGTATTTTTAACAGATACTGATAGCGCAAAGTGTGCAGGAATATATCCTATGCCCTCTTTGCTGCACCGAATATTCTTTGAAGTTCTGAAATCATCCATTTCAACTCCAAATAAATAAATCTTATGACAGGTGTGCTAACAAAAACTAATATACTAGAATCCTATTTATTACACCTACATCAATCTAGAATGTAACCTCTTAGATACAATAACCGCCACTATCATTAACAATAAACTAATGGTTTAGCAGGCAAAGTAGCATAACTATTTAACATAAATTAATAAAGAAGAACCCTCTTAATTATATATCATACTTGGTCGATTTTGTCTCACAATGGAAGAACACTGTAAGATTGACTGTAAGCCCCACTATCCTCCATCCCTAAAGATTCCTAATGACCCAATTGCCTTGACCCTTTAAGTAGCAAGTAAGGAAGGATACACAATTAGGAGTGAAAAAGGTATATGATATTGCTTAAATTGCATACATCAAATAGAAAACAGGGTAGTCAATACACCGCAAACACAAATTCTATTTAACTATTGAATGTTATTTAGTTCCTAATAACAGTTTTGGACTTCATTCCCACCCTCAGATTTTCTTGCGATTGGACTTTCTCTAGTGTCTGTTGTGTCCTCTTGAAGCGCTGGTTCTTCAACATGTAACAAATCTGGAAAGCTGATCACATTTATCTGTTGAAACAACAACAACCTTCTTGTGCTGCAAATAACCTTTACTTGTTTTGATTTCAAGCAAATCATTTGGATGAGAAATTTGTTCAGGCATATTTCAAATTTAGTTGGGATCAGAAGTCACAGATTTTACTTTACAAAATCACAGTTTGTGATTATATTGTGTGATAATATTGTATGAGTTAGGGACAACATTTGATCCTTTTTATTACATAGTTAATATCAAAATTCCTCAATACTGACATATTTTATTTACCTTTGCTGCAGCTACCTACTCCAAAAGTACGTAAATGCTGAGTCTTTTGTTATTCCAAGACCCTCGGGACAAAGAAACATGGGGAGATAGTGGCATAGACTTGCATATGTCTCAAAGACCACTACAATTCACAAGGATATAGTGCAAATCCGTGATGATCAATGGTGGAGAGTCCTCGCTTGATAGAGGTTACCAAGGAGAGGCCTCAATGGAATGCTACTGATTTCTTTAAGGAGTTTCAACCCAACACACCATACTTGCATCAATTGGTCTACAGTTGGGGATCCCTGCTCTTTCCCATGCATCATTATAGGGTGTATGAAATGAAAAATGAATCCTCAGATTTATAATGTCTATAACATAAGTTCTTTGCAAGTTACAATACTTGCAAGTTATCTTTCTGTTAGGCTACTGAAATTACAATACTTGTAAGTTATCATTTTGTTAGGCTACTGAAAGCATATGTTATCTTTCTGTTAGGCTACTGAAATTACAATACTTGTAAGTTATCATTTTGTTAGGCTACTGAAAGCATATATTCTTTAGTTAGCTTATATCTCATCTTACAGGGGCATTTTGGACTCCACCCGTGTTTGTGAATGGTCTTCTCATGACTGATGTAATCTCTATTCCCTTAGACCTATTTGGTCTCTAGTGGATATTAATAAATTTAATTTAATTTAATTATTTTCGTGTTTGCAAATACCTGCAATGATGTATCTCCTATCCATAAAGCATAATTTAATTTTCAAAAGTGATAGTTTGTGTTGCAAGCTTCTAAGAGCATTCAGCATGGCTTATACTCTCCCATGTTTTAATATAACAGTCAGCAGAGGTTAGCTGAAAGCTTGTAAGCAAAATTCTTTTAATCTGAAATGCATAGATATTGGCACTTAATAAGATCTTTGGCCCTATCAAAATATTAAACCAGTTGGGCTTTTGACACTCCGTTAATAATTTCAATCTTTAACCAACATTTATTATCAATTTTATGTTTTTTTGGTTTGCAATTGTGATTACTTACTTCTGAATAAATTGTGTCATTAATCTCCAAAACCTAAATATTTGTAAACCTCCTAACTGCATTACACTCCTTCCTCATAAAAAGGTCCCACAAGTATATAAAATTATATAAAATAGACCAAAGACTACACACCATGATCAGGAAATGCATATTTATGTAGTAGTCAAAGTGAAAATAATATTATTTCACTGAGAGAGATCATCCTCCCATCAATGAACTCCTTCAAAAGCAGCAGATTGTCATTCAATTCAATGGCCTCTTTAGACAACTGATCAACATCAAAGTTGTTTTCTCGATAGATATGACTGAAGGAAATATCCTGAAAAGTATCAGACACTGACTTTAGGATTAACCCAATGTTTTGCAGCTCCAGATTTTCAAGAACCTGAACATTGTTTGTCCAGTTTATAACCAACTTAGAGTCCCCAAAGACTTGACGAGTGCCAATATTGCGATTTTTTGCGCAATGAAGAAGTTCTAGAAGTGCCTGAAGCTCAGCACGATTATTTGTTCCAGCACCGAAGTGCCCACTGCCAGTAACATAATTGGATTCTGAGAAGTAAAGAAGGAACCCAATACCACATTTTCTATGCTCTCCTTGACAAGTTCCATCAAAAGAACCCCATGACTTGGCTTTGTCGATCATCACCGGACCTATATGCCTGACCTTCTGAACCTTAGGCTTCAGCTTGTAGTGAGAAAATAATGCAATGACCTGCTGAGCAACCTTGAAAGAGGACCAGAGTTTAGCTTCAAATAGGCTTGCATTCCTAGCCAACCAAATAACTCACGATACCAATTTGGAATAACACGAAAAGGTTTCAAACCCTGTAAAGAAAAAAACTCCTCAGAGCATTCCACAATAGAATCCTTATCCCATCCCCAGTTGCGTGCTGACCTCAGTCCATACCTGGCTAGTGTATGGAAAGATTCTGAAAACATGATCCATCTATTACACCACAACGTAATTCGCTTCTCCATTTTAGACACCAGTCAACTCCAATCATTCACGCTATAACTATTTGGTTTGATTCTATAACCCAGGTATTTGAATCCATCGCTGATGTCAAAGACAGGAAAGGAGAAAAGATTTGCCACAGCCTGTCGAGAGGCCTCATCACACTCGAAAGTAAATAGCAGATTTCCCATTATTAATTTCCATACTTGTTGCATCGCATAAAAGGTCCAACAATCCTTTGAGTACCCTACCCTCGGTTTCCACACAATGACAGATTAATAAAATATCATCCATGAATATAAAGTGGGTCAATTTCTCAGTTCTTCCCATTCGAACACGCTGAAATTGGTGAAGTCTAGTTGCTTCAACAATAGTACGACTAAGCCCATTCACAACAAGAAGGAATAGATAAGGAGATAATGGGTGTCAACACACTAATTAGCAAAGATTAAGACATTAAAGTATCAACCCAGCGTTGGTTGACTTACGAGGCACATTGAGTGTATGTGAAGGTACTAGTCTTAAAATCAAAATTCTATGAAGAAAGCTTTCAAGCAATGCTATAAGACACTTTTGTAAACTAAATTTCTAAAAGAAAACTAACTTTTCAAATGTTCATAGCTTCTATGGTGGAAAATTAGGTTACAAAAGGGAAATTGTCATCTTTGTAACAAGATTCAGTTTGATCATGAACTTAAAAGAATATGTATGCATTTAAGAAAGCAAAGCAAAAGATTTAAAAGTTCTAAATTCATTCAATTTAAGTATCACAATATTCTTGTTTGGAAATCAAATTGCAAAGTGAATTTGCCTCTACAAGTGATGAGCTATAGTTGTCACAGTTTCAATGGTGGAAATGTTGATTGTAAAGTGTAAGGTTCTTCACAATAATATGCTCATAACTATGAAGTTTAAATAACCCAATAAGAAATGACTCCCTGCAATAATACTTTGTTCAATTGTGAAGTAATGTTTGTGAGGGGTGCTTAAACACACATGTGAATTGATGAATTTTAATGATAAAATTCTATTCTAGATTTCAATGTAACCAATCAAATGACCACTTGTGATTTCCTAGTGGTTATAAAACAAGATATGGTGTTTCCTCATTGAGGAAGTTTGTAGCAGTACTTTGAGAAACACCTTCTTAAGTTGTCAATGAAGGATAAGATTGATTTTTGGTTCTTATAACAACAAGATAAAAGCAAATCTTAAATGAAATTCAACTAATATAACATTAGCATAAATTTGATTTAGAAAGGAAATGAAAAAATAAAATGTTATAAAATAAAATAAAATTGCAAAATAGGAACTCACACACTATTGTACATTGATGCCACATGAACCAAACATGAGGACCCTTCAAGCTTGGATTATGTATAGATGAAGAAGACTAAATAAAGGAAATCAAAATCCTTGTATTAAGCATAAAATCGGTTACACGATGCATTCATAAGTTCTCCAATTCGACTCCTTTAAAGCCTCATAGTTTAACATATTTATACATAATGAAATGTAACTAATGGACCTAAAAACCCTATATGGAGTAATGATAGATCTTAACAGCCTCCTCTCTATGCTGGATCAAACTCAAGGTGAGCGATTTCCTCTAAAAATCATGAGAAAATTGGATTCCTGTACATGTTGCTATAATTTTCCTTGTTGAGAGTGTGTGTTGACCACACATTGACCAATGAGGTTTTGAGTTGTTTTTCATGCATCAAGAGGATATGATCCATGGTGTGAAGGCTCGGAACAAAACCCATGTGTCCATTTCCTCTTACTTGGCTTGCAAAAATGCTAACCTCAGAGCGATTACTTGAACATAATTTATGGTAAATGATTTAATAAAAACTTGAAAATTCAATATTTTTGTTTGTTAAATGAAAAATAGAAATAAACTAATAATTACCTCTTAATCCTTTATTAATCTTTGACTAGGTGGAAGTGGGTACAAAAATGCCAAAAATGGAAGGAAAATGGGTGAAAAGGAGATGTGCATGGTGGTTTTTTTACAACAAAAATGAACCTGACAATGGGCATACCCGGCGAAGCCCACAACCATAGTAGAAGAACGAGGAACCTGTACCATTTATTAATACTACAACATGAACAAAGGATACACAAGACATTATCCAAATTACCACTGATAAATCAAAATCAATTTGGAGAAGTAACAATGGAGGATATAACTAAGACACTCGGTCATATGCCTTTGATAAATCAAGTTTGTTCGCCAAGACAGGTTTCATTTGCGTCTTGATAGTGTGAATACCCTCCTAGGAAGATCCAATAGCCTCATGGATCAATTTCCCCTTCAAGAACACAAATTGTTCATAAGTAATAAATCCTGACAAGATCGACTTTAATATCAGAGCAGTAATTTTTGCCACAATCTTATATAAGCAATTACACAATGTAATGGGACGAAAGTCATCAAAGGTTGACAGACAATCCACTTTCGAAATCAACGCAATAAATATTGAATTAATGTTTCCTAGGACTTTGCTTGAGGTTCAAATCTCTTCGACAACCCTCATGAGGTCATTGCCCAACATGTCGAAAAATCCCTAAAATAAATCCATCGTCCAACCATTAGGCCCTAAGATCTTGTCCTTCTGAAAAGTTCCTAAAACAGTGCAAATCTTCTCTTTCGATATTTTATTATATATAATTTGATTTTCTTCATCCCCGACCATCTTGGGGAAGTACGAGAGGAGCCTAAGTTTCATATCCATTTTGAAGTGAAGGGTTTCTTGGAAGAGTGAATGAAAGTGATGAACACCCAAAGATGCCAGGTTAGAGAAGCCTCTTACTTTGGTTCCTTCTGCATCCCTGAACTCCCATATGGTGTTGAAACTCTTTCAGTAGTTGGTGAAACGCCGGAAAAACTTTGTATTCAAATATTCCACTTCCAACCATAGAGCTCAACTCTTGATCCTACACTCTTTCTCTTGTTCAACTAAAATATTATGCCTAGTAGTTTCCAAATGTTGAACTCTATTGACATCCACTGATTCATCCTATCGCATAGTTAAGCCATCATAGATATGATCAAGCTCTTCCTCTATGCCAAAGAGCATTTTATCCCAATCCTTTTTACGACCAATATCCCAACAGACCATTGCTGAATTCAAAACTCTAAGGGAATCAACAAATTGTTGTGAAACCCCAACTCCAATATTTGGATCATATTGCATCCAATTCTCTTTCACCAATGCCCAAAAATCATTGATCTCAAACCAAGAGGGATTATATTTAAAATCCCCCCCCTAGTCACCCCCTCGATACATCCAATTCTAAAAGTATCGGGAAGTGATCTAAACACTTAATTTTACTGATCCATGATTGGTAAACACTAATGTTCTACAGAAGTGAGTGGTGTACCAAGAATATATACAAACACTTATGAACACATGCATGACCATATCTATTATTGCTCCAGGTAGGACTAAGAGCAAATGGCTCCACATCCACCAAACCTAATAGTTCCAACTTGTTAAGGAAGAAATGTGACAGTGGATCTAATCTCACCGAGTCCCCCCAAACCTCCTCCCTACCTATGGAGAAATTCATGTCCCAACCAATCTTCGACCGAAGTGCATGAATATCTAGGAACTGGTTCCAAAAGAATTCCCTATCAGTATAGGGATCATATATGTTACATAGAAAAAAAGTATGATCTAATTCCTTGCATAGAATCTTTGAATAAACAAACGAATTCACAAAAAAAATAGTTTATAAGAGATATGGAAGGAGATATACCTGTGATGATACCTCCTGACAAACCCTCTGAATCTTGTCCAATAAAAACCCAACCCGGAAGGAGTTTCCTAAGGTCAACAATAATGGGATCACATTTTCCCCATAGTCTCCTACATAAACATAATATTAGGACACTCCTGCCCAATTTTCCTCCAGAGGGAAAGATTTTTAGGTCTTCCCCCAAGACCCCACATGTTGTCATAATTTTCATAGGGGTGACAAAATAGGGGCAACACCTGCTCTAAGTACCCCATATATGATTCGTTGACAACCCTGCGACACCTCATGGGAAGCTTTTTCTTGAGTGTGTTTTAACGCTGATTTATGGCCCACCTTGGATGGCCAGGGTTATTTTAAATAGAAAAAACCCAAACCCCCAGAGGAAGAAGGATTACGAATCTAGACTCAGGGCCTAAGAAAATATGGGTCCCACCCCGAGGAGGCCAAAATAGAGCTGGAAGAACCTTCCTTACGAGAACCCAAGGACTGAGTTGAAACATGATTAGATTAATTTGCAAGATCAGCTGTAGGGTCCTTCGAAAATATAGGTTCCACAAGTTTTTGGGATAAACCCCCTGATGGAGCAAGATAGTATAAGTTACCCACCACCCCATCCAAAGAATGCAAACCCAGATGAGAGGAGGAAAAATCCAAATGAGGAGAATTATATGACTTATCTAAAACCAAATGCTTGACTTTTCTATCAGACCATCGTGCCTCTATTTTTCTCCATTCTAGCGCCTAGAGATCAAGTTCCTCATCTAGAAGCTCCTTAGGAAAATTTTGTGCACCAGGCTTGGGGCCAGGCTCGACCAATGGAACATAGATGTCATCAACAATGATACTTTCATTTTCAAGATGAGGAGACACCTGAAGAGGCCATGGGGACTGAATTTTACCATGTCGCGTGGAGGGAGGAAGGTTCTCGTCACCTTTGTTTGCACTGTACGTTGTGGATAAGGCTTGTAGATTTGAAAAATCTCGGGGGAACTTATGAACCTTCATGGTGAACTTTTTGGCAATCATCCACAACATGTCCCACTCAATAACATCTTACACACCAAAAAGGGACGTTGAGATATTCAAGAAACTCTACATAAGTATGATCACCCATTATCAACTTCATGGATTCATACAATCCTTCACTAGGATCCAATTCCACCAATATTTGCACCATTTCTTGACTAGGATAAGTTTTAAAGCTAGTGTTAGCAGTGATGAAAGTACCCAATATTTATATTATGGTAGTTGTAGGAGGTATTAACCTCCACATGTAACCTTTGATGAGACTAGAATATTCCAGGAAGCAAGAGAAACCCTAAATCTTTGGATAATAACCCTAGAAGATAAGTCGGCTTAATAGAATAAATTAATATTGAGTTATTAGCCCCCAGGAAAAGAAGTCGGCTCAGTCAGTTAAGATGGAGTAGTATAAATAAATGGAGCTAGATCTCATTTGTTGCTCACTCACTCACGACTTCATAAGGACAAGAAGTGCGCATGAGTGAAGGAGAACTACAACTGTTGTAGTAGCGACTTTGTCTTGGGTTATTGGTTTGGAATTTCTGCTTGGTCTTTGGTTATCCTTTCTTGGTGCGCTAGCCTTGGTTGGCTACTGGTTTGCTATCATAATTATTCTATTTGTCAAGGTTAAGGTGTTCGGGGGTGGCCTTGGTGCCTATGGTTGGGTGACAATATTGCTATATTGTCTATGGTGAAACGAGCACACCCATTTTTCTAACACCCAACACATCACCAATGGCCATAAGTCCCTCATCTGACCGATACTCCAATGGAAAATTCGACATATTTATCTAGAATGGAAGGATTTAAAAACCCTCAAAACTGACATCAAACAATGGGTGCCAAGGTTTTGCGTGGAGGACATGACGATCTGAAAACCAATGCACACAAATATTTTTTTTTT
>ML779074.1:174721-186789 GCA_009831015.1 Picea engelmannii | reverse complement strand
GTAAAGAAAAAAATAAGCATTGCTAAGATAAGAACAAATTCTCATGAGCTCCATAGTGAAACTGGGCGTTGATCAATTCCTAAAACGCCATGGGATGAAAGAGTGTGTCACCTTTGTGACACTAAGAAGGTTGAAGATGAAAAACACTTTCTCTTTGATTGTCCAGCCTATACCCATATTAGATCTCATTTTCAAAATATTGATCACACTACCAACCTTCCTAACCTCTTAACTCAACAAAAGTATGGTGATCTTGGAAAACTTCTCTTAATGCTTTTAGAGCACAGAAACAAAATTCTAAAGAATCACAAGTAATCACTTACCCTCTTAAGGTCCGATAGACCAATTAGGTCTTAGTGGACGTTAATCATCATCATCAAAAAAACTAAAATAACGAGGGAGGGTAATACCCGTAATTTCTCTCTCCATTGATTTTAGTTTGTTTTTCAAAATTTTCAAAATTTATTTTTTTTCCCTTAAATTTAAAGTTTGTTTATTTAAAAAAAATTGTATTTTTAATTATTTTTATATGTAATTTTTTCAATTTTTTTTTTTAAATTTTATTTCATTTTTTTTATTATTATTATTTTATTAATTGTTTTTAAAGTTGTTTTTTTATTTTCCTTTTTATTTATTTATATATTTTAAACTTCATTTTTTAAGGCATTTAAAAAATATATACTTAATTTAATTTTTTTAAGTGTTATTTAATTTTTATTTTTATTTTTTAATTTGTTTATGGAGTTTTTTTTTCAATTTGTTTTTTAATGTAATTATAAAAAAATCAATAAATATTTTTTCATTTTATTTTATTTAAAAGTTGTTTTTAACATTTTTATTTGCGATGTTACAAATTGTCAAGGTCACATTTTCGATTAAGTCACAATTTTAACTCCAAAATTAAAATTGGTATTATTGGAAGCATCACTTTTCAATTTGAGGGTCAATTTTTTGCAATGGTATCGATGGTCAAGGCCAGAATTTCAAACAAGTCATAATTTTAACCACCCAAAAAATGAGAACTTTGAAGGGTTCTCATCAAGTTGGTAACTTTGTTCACACTGCTCAAAAGAATATTTGTTGTTTTAAAGGTCTTTATTTTTTCTTGAAATTCAAAGATTGTGTGGGGTCACCTAACTTTATAACATTTGCCAATTCTATTTATTAGGGTTAATAAAGAAAATTTATTATCTGAGAAAGAGAAGTACCAACTCTATAAAAATGAAGGAGGGTGTTCATTTTTCTCAAGGTTTTTCCCTTGAAGTTGATCATTTTCCTTCAAGAAAAAGTAATCAACAAAACATTATACCAAATATTCTTTAAAAACATGAAAATTTATTTCTAATACACATTCAACCAACCACTTTATAAAAAAATGTCAAATTAAGCATAAATTTACATTAATTTCATAGAAAATCCAAAAATATAATTACTCAATGATCTTTTTCTTATGACCCAAGGGGACATCTAAAGGTACTCCCAATGCACATTTCCTTCGACAAGCAATTGGTGTCCTATGCAAGTTATAGTTTATTAACAACTCGTCACTAGAAGATAACTTACATATTGCACACACAAAAACAAATATGGATGTCTTTCTTTTCATAAAGAGATCTTTGTCATTCGAGTGCTCCTCAAATGAACAATTTTCACTAAACAATGAGCACCTACAACTATTTATTAACCTTGCAATGTTACCTCATATGAGTACATGGACAACTATTGATATATAGCAAGTTCTTCTTCTTAAAGTTTCTTGAATCATAACCATTCATGCACATACTATAGATCGAAATACTATGTTTGTATTTAACAATATTCCAAGTTGCACTAGTGACTATCAAGAGGAACACAAATTGGAAAAAATGCTACTGATTGTTTGGAAGGATTGCACATTTGTGAAAGGATAAATGATCAAAGATTTGCAACATCTATTTTAGACTTGGAAATTATGTAATTATTACCACAAAAGGAGAATTTGGTCCAAACATTGGGCACAAGCAAGACAGACAACCAAGTTCCATACAAAACACGACTGTAATAGGTTTGGTATTTACATTGCATATGGACAAGAAGAGAGAAGTCATCATTTCCCTCTAACAACTAAACTAACCTTCTGTGTACTTGAAAATTATACTCTTAGCTCATATAACTCTTTGGATCTCCTAGAAGATATGTTTTAGGTAGTATTGATAACAAAATTTAGCTCACTAGAACCCTCGACTAAATAAACATAATGAGACAATTTGGTCAATTTGGAGAAAACAAAGTGGATTTGGCTTCCAAATTTTCAAAAAAGAAGCATATGGAAGTATTCCTACATGTATTTTCTATACTAGCTATTGGATCCTTGACTACAGTGGGAGAGACTGCCAACTTTGAGTAGTTAGTCATTAACATAATGGGACATGATGAGGGTTCACCTTCAACCCTTTACATTTTGAATAGACACATACTACTAGGGTGTCATAAAGATCTAGTTCATGGTAAGGTGCCATTGGCCCAGGATGGAAACTGGAAGATGGCATGTTAAAGTTGGTGGGATAAGGTGGATCTCCATTTCCATCTACCATTTGCTTGCAGTATCTTGCACTAGATAAAGGGTTGCGACATTTTTTTACTAGTGGAATATCTTGCGCATTTGAACTCATTCTCAAATCAAGATTCTACAAAATTCACACAATTATTCAAATTTCCATGCAAATCTAGCATAAATTCAATCAAATAATCAAAATATAAATAAAATCTATATTTACTACAAATGACAAGGGAAAACTTAGTGAACTTGGAATGATGTGGAATGAGGAATCTAAAGGATCAACCATTTAATATTATTACCTTTTTCCTTGCATTTGAATGGCACATGGTATATAATGCACTGAGGACAATGCATAAATAAGGGGAGGGGATTGTAATACCTCTAGGATGAACCCCAATTTGTAAATGTATATGTTTTGTTTATAAGCTGGTGAGTTGTTTTGTATCATTTTTCATGCACCTTCGATGGTATAGTGTGCACATGTACCACGCACTAAAATGATGAAGTGTGCACATTCCAGGATACTGTGCGCAACAAACTTAAGTGCATGTAATTTTGAGGACAAAGAGCCTTTTTGTGTATATGTTACATTTTATAGGCTCATGAGCCAATTATTATAAAATGAAACATATACACAAAAAGGCTCTCTATCCTCAAAATTGCGCGAACTTAAGTTTGTTGCACGCAGTATCCTGGAATGTGCACACTTCATCATTTTGGTGCGCAATACATGTGCTCACTATACCATGGAAGGTGCATGCAAAATGATACAAAATAAATCACCAAATTATAAACACAACATATACATTTACAATTTGGGGTTCAGCCTAGGGGTATTACAATCCCCTCCCCTTATTTATGCATTGTCTTCAGTGCATTATATACCATGTACCATTCAAATTCTTTAAAAATCTCCAAGATTTAGCTATTGGAATCTTTTTATCCATCTGGTGCTCTACTTTCTAGCACCAATTCTGGTATTCATACTGCAACTGGAAGTCAATTGCTCTATTCCATAGAGTTTCTTCTGAAAATAATTTAGCTCAATGTTCCATTTGACGCACCCTCCTTATGGAAGCTACCATGCCATAAGCATCCTTGGGTTGCCTCCTCCTTGTTGCACTTACCCTACCAGGCTCAGGCATCCATTCACTGCTACACAGTATTTCAACGATCCATCTTTCCAAGGCTTTCACACACAAGGAGAGCGCTAACCCATTACCAGAATTCCACCAAGGTTCTACAATTATAGGGCTTTAGTGTCCTCAACAGTTGTTTTTCTTTGCCAGCGTTCCAACTTTAATCAAGATTATCTATGATACCATATTGTAACATACCTGGCCACCCAGGCCGAGTCATGCCACCAAAACGATTTCATGCTTTGATACCATATTGTAACATACCCAACCACCCAGGCTGGGTCATGCCACTGAAAAGATTTCATGCTCCACTACCATAATGTAACATCCCCAACATCCAACTGGGATATGCCACATAAAAACTTTCGAATTGTATGCAAATTAAAACATATTCACACCAAAAATCTTGCGGAACTTTATATATAAACTCAAAACATGCAAAAACATTTTGTAAATGAAAAGATTCATACATAAATAACGGTAAACATATACATGCAGCATAGACAGGAAATACCCATAAATATAAAGACATGTATAAACCACACACAGGAAAAACCCATAAAAATAAATGCATAAATAATAATGCAACATGTAATTTAACACACAATTGAAACTTATCTTGGTAAGAATATCACCAACTGCGTGCATACCTTCCATGAACCTCCCAGCCTTAGACCACATTGCTCATCACTTTTAGTAGTGGGTCACCCATGAGTTGGGACTAAACTCCACCCGGGTAAAGGGATTCCTAACCAGGATAATGTATCTCAGAAAACATGAAAGAATCTATCACAGGTGCCAACTCAAACTAAAAACCTACAGTCCCTCATTTTCCACATGCCTATCCCACCCCTAGAAGTGTGCCCGTTCTCTGCTCAACAATCCCCCGACTGCCCCACTTCCCTTCCAGGGCTTCAACAACAAGCAGGACAAGAAGTCTCAGAGCCCTGTAGATGTAGTTTATCACCTTCAGGAAATCAATTCCCAACAATTCTCTCACCTAGAGAGAAATTTATCACAGTCTTGACAACCCACCTCTTCAGTATCCCACGGGCCTGACAACCTGCTTCTTCAGTAAAACTCCCAAGCTAACCAGATACATATACAGGTATGGGTACAGATACGTGTATGGTACTGATATAGGTACAGTACAGAGGACAATTCCTTGAGTGAGTGAATGATGATTGATAAATGAATGAATCCACCAAAATGAACTAAGTCTAGACTATATGGATGCATGTTCCCAACATGACACTTGTCATGTTGAGAGCTACTTTGGTCCACTTGTCCCCATATTTAGAACTTAGGATAACATAATGATTCATACTTTATACTTTAAGGAATATTAATATAATATTCCCTTTTGGATTTAGCTCCCTATCTAATCTCCTTATCCTTAACTTTTAGCCCCCCCTTTCCCTAACTAGTGGAGTTTAGTCCCCCATACTCTTTTATCGTGGTCGGTCTACATGCAAAAATGTATTATATTAATGATATGAGTATTTACATATACAAAAATAGGCTCATTGGCCTTCAACATCTAGGATATTCGGCCTAATTCAACACATAAGCCTCCTAGCTTATAATAACTGGCTCACCAGCCTATAAAATGCAATATACACAAAAAGGCTCTCTGTCCTCAAAATTGTGCGCACTTAAGTTTGTTGCGCACGGTATCCTGGAATGTGCAAGCTTCATCATTTTAGTGCCCAGTACATGTGCGCACTATACCATGGAAGGTGCATGAAAAATGATACAAAACAACTCACCAGCTTATAAACACAACATATACATTTACAATTTGGGGTTTAGCCTAGGGGTATTACAATCCCCTCCCCTTATTTATGCACTATCCTCGGTGCATTATATACCCTATACCATTCAAATTCTTTAAAAATCTCCAAGATTTAGCTATTGGAAGCTTGTTATCCATCTGGTGCTCTACTTTCCAACACCAATTCTGGTATTCATATTGCAACTGGAAGTCAATTTCTCTATTCCATAGAGCTGTTTCCGAAAATAATTTAGCTCACTGTTCCATTTGACACACCCTCCTTATGGAAGCTACCATGCCATAAGCATCCTTGGGTTGCCTCCTCCTTGTTGCACTCACCCTTCCAGGCTCAAGCATCTCTTCATTACTATGCATTCATTCATCAATCCATCTTGCCAAGGCTTTCACACCCAAGGAGAGCGCTAAACCATTACCAGAACCCTGCCAAGGTTCTACAATTATAGGGCTTTAGTGTCCTCAACATTAGTTGTTCTTTCCCAACATTCCAACTTTAATCAAGATTATCTCATCCGCGTCACATCCATGCAGTTATCATGAGAGACATTATAAAAAATTTCATTTTAGAAATCAAATTAATTTTCATACAGAATTCAACTTTTCCCAAAATATGAAATTCTATTTCATAATTTTCACTATTGTTGCAATAATAGGATGCAATCTTCCTTCTGGCTTTCAGCAAGCACCATCCTAAATACCATTTTTCCTGCAATGATTCTATCTTGCATACAACCAACAAATTGTCAGTATTTCATGTACATCATATTTTAATTGCAATATGTACAAAAACCTTAGGCACTGATCTTAGAATTTTCTACAATGATCAATTCAATCACAACTACAAAACAATTTATTAGATAGAATGACTCATCATTCTATGCATATGCATGTTTGTAATTAATAACAGTAAGTTCATTACTTCAATTTTCTGAACATTAAATTTTTTGTAGTCACTATTCCTATGACTACTTGACTTGCAACTTTTATCATATTGTAATATACCTGGCCACCCAAGTCGGGTCATGCCACCGAAAATATTTCATGCTCTAATACCATATTGTAACATACCTGGCCTGGGTGGCCGAGTATGTTACAATAAGTTGGTGAGTTGTTTTGTATCATTTTGCATGCACCTTCCATGGTATAGTGCACACATGTATTGCACACTAAAATGATGAAGTGTGCACATTCCAGGATATTGCGTGCAACAAACCTAAGTGTGCGCAATTTTGAGGACATAGTGCCTTTTTGTGTATATGTTTCATTTTATAGGCCAATGAGCCAGTTATTATAAGCTAGGAGGCTTATGAGTTGAATTAGGCCGGAGATCCTAGATGTTGAAGGCCAGTGAGCCTATTTTGGTATATGTAAAAACTCATATCATTAATATAATACATCATTGTGTGTAGACCGACCACGATAAAAGAGTACAGGGGACTAAACTCCACTAGTTAGGGAAAGGGGGGGCTAAAAGTTAAGGATAAGGGGCTAAGCTAGGGAGCTTAAGCCAAAAAGGAATATTATATTAATATTACTTAAAGTATAAAGTATGGATAATTATTTTATCCTAAGTTCGAAAGATGGGGACAAGTGGACCAAAGTAGCTCTCAACATGACAAGTGTCATGTTGGGAACATTCATAGATATAGTCTGGACTTAGTTCATTTTGGGGAGTCATTCATTCATTCATTCCTTTCATCATCATTCACTCACTCATTCAGTTGTCCTTCATACGTTCTTGTATCTGTACATGTATCTGTACCTGTACCCGTACCCATACCTGTATCTGTACCTGGTTAGCTTGAGAGCTGGACTAAAAGAGGCTGGTTGTCAGGCCCGTGGGATACTGAAGAGGCGGGTTGTCAGGACCGTGAGAAGTTTCTCTCTAGGTGAGAGAATTGTTGGGAATTGATTTTCAAAAGGTACTAAGCTACAACTACAGGGCTTTGAGACTTCCTTTCTAGCATGTTGTTTAAGCCTAGAAGGGAAGCGGGGCAACCAAGGGACTATTGAGCAGAGAAGGGGCACACTTCATGGGTGGGACAGGAATGTGGGGAATGAGGGATTGTAGGTTGTTAGTTTGAGTTGAAACCTATGACGAAGTCTTTCATGTTGTCTGAGATACATTATCCTGGTTAAGAATCCCTTTACCCGGGTGGAGTTTACTCCCAACTCGGGGGTGACCCACTACTGAGAGTGATGAGTAGCATACTCTAAGGATGGGAGGTTCGTGGAAGTTCCGCACGTAGTTGGTGACATTTTTACAAGATAAGTGTCCATTGTGTGTTAAATTACATGCTGAATTATTATTTATTTGTTTATTTTTATGGGTTTTCCCCGTGTGTGGCTTATACCTGTCTTTATATTTATGGGTATTTCCTGTCTATGCTACATGTATATGTTTACCGTTATTTTCGTATGAATATGCACATTTACAAAATGTATTTTCCTTTTTTGAGTTTTATATATAAATTTCCGCAAGAGTTTTTGTGTGTATATGTTTTAATTTTCATACAGTTCAATTTTTTTTACGTGGCATAGCCTAGTTAGATGTTGGGGATGTTACAATATGGTAGCAGAGCATGAAATATTTCTGGTGGCATGACCCGGCCTGGGTGGCTGGGTATGTTACAATATAGTATCATGTACACTTTGTCTCTACAACTAAAATGAAAGAGCCTAGAGAGAGATTTCTAATGGTGTAAACCGTTCCTCAAACAAAGCTTTTATGAGGAAGTTACAGGACAAATAGTGGAGGGTAAATTTTAAGACCCAACTAACTTCGAAGGGCCATAAATTTCTTCTCTGGAATCATATGGAGGCATAGGAGCAGTCTATGGAAAGATTTTGAACCATAGAAAGTAGTCCTAGAGCTGAATTAAAATTCAAGGCATGTTAAAAATGTTTAAGATAACATAAGGTACATGTAGCGTTCTAGACCAAAAACACTAATTGGCCTAGAACTTCAACAGGTTGTAACTAGCATCCCAGAACCTAGAAAGAGGTGAAACTTGGATAGACTGTCCAAAATATGTATATGAAGAAACCCAATTGAGATCCTGCTAAAAATCCAGTGGATTAGGTGCAAAAATTCATAAGTACAATGCAAAATTGCACCAAGTTGAAGAGTGAACAGAGAAATTAATGGACAATTTCCAAATGACCATAACTTTCTGCTCAAGACTCATAATTGAGCAAGGGAGTAGTCATTAGAAATGTATTGAATAGAGGAGTCTAATTATCCACCTAGAAAATTGATTTGGGCAGTTAATTTTCACAAGAGATCAAAATAAGTAATTATGATGCATTATTGGAACATAATTGTACATAATTTCATAAATTTGTTAAATTATTTAGCCTAACAAATTTTTTGGGGTGCACATTTTTGCAGAGTTAAAAACTTTTAGTTCTTAAAGGGTGATAAGGTTGAAATTTAGTTAAATATAAGTAGAGGTACTCAGGAAAAGAGTGTTATGACAAAAATATTTCATAAGATGATCAAAAGCCAAGACTACAAAATGTTAAGGTATGAATTTGGGTGCATCCATAAAGTCTTGGGAAACCACTACAGGAAGTCCACTCATGTTAGTCAAGTATTCAATGGAATCTAGGCAAATGAATAGATCATGTAGTGAATGAATTAGTGAAAGTACATTCACTCCCAAAGAAACCAATATACAGATTAAACAATACATTGGAGTCAAATCTTTTATAAAAGGAGTTGACAATCAAAATGATAGTAATCAGATAAAGAAAACGACTGAATTCATATATGGATAAAGAGTGCATCATATCTAGGGATTATCTATGCAATTATTGATTAATGCTTCCCTTATGGTTATCATAGTGCACAGTGGAAGTAGGGTATCAAGGGTATCACTTTAAGGGTAAAGAAATGAAGGTGCACATAAGTAAGGAGTGTCGGTTGAGGCATAGGTGCATAAATAGGGCATGATGGAAGTGGATTATGCAAGGCAGGTTGAAATCAGATTGGTAAAGACAGGAGAAAGTAATAGTCATCAATCAAATCCAAGTGTTGATATGATCATATAAGGAAGGGATAAATCAAGTACCTCAAGAAGGAATTTGGTGTTAACTATTCAAGGTTACTAAGAAAACATGACTGAAAATATAATTGGGTCATGTAGGAGTTGGATAAGAGGGATCCAAATAATAGTGGAATGCTGAAAATTAATGTCAACATAGTATGTAGATGCAAGTCCATGAACATCCCAAGATAATGGAAGAAAAATTCATGAGGTAGATATCAAGCTAATAGGAATGCAGGACAACACTCCAAGAGGGAAAGCAAGAGTAGTAGAGGATTTTTGATGCATTCCAAAGGTATTGAGGATATTTCCACAATAGCATGGAGATGTCAAGGCCAAGAAAGACTTAAAAGTGAAATGAATCTCTGTAGAAAGTCAGTAAGCAACCATGAAGAGGAAAATGGTTCTATGCATGGTTTTGAATGAAAGAGAGATGATGTCTGAGAAGAATCCATCTCAAGTGGCATAGAACCATGAGTGACATTTCCAGGGGGTGGAAGTATCACTTGAAATTATGATGGTAAATTAAAAGAAGTATTAAGTGATTTTAATTAATTATATGTAGCTAGAGAAAGATGCATATGTGCATACTTACAGTATGGTAGAGATTGGGTATGCAAGCCAAGTTTGAGACTAGTTGGCAAGGAGATGAGAAGAGTGCAAGAAAAATCAAATACTAAAGTATTCAATCAAGAAAGAGTTGAAGTGGTTCAGTCTGAAAAGTAAATGGATGTTGAAGATCCAAAGTATATAAGACAACATGATGAGAATTATAATTCATCCAAGTATGAGTTTGGATAGATGGATCTAGGAAATAAATAAAAGTTGAAGGTTAATATTAGTTTAGTATTTGGATGGAAAAGCAAAGGCAACCAAGAGTGATTTGGCTAGAAAGTGCTCAGGTCAGGAATAATCATGCACAATGGTTACAATGAAGAGTACATGAAGATTCAAGAATCCATAAGAATTGAATACTTTTGGGATAAACAAGAAAAAGTGATACTGGGAGAAAGAAGTTGATGCAATTACTATAGCAGCAAGTATGTTATGGCTTGTTGGGACAACCATAAAAAGAGAATGCTTGCATGTTTGCAAGTGTTGCTGATAATATTGTTGCATATGGAAGGAAGCAACAAAAAGTTGGAATGTTGATGATAGGGTTGATAGAGAGGCATGAGAGCTTCTACTTTCATCAACTAATCATGTATCATTAAATTCGTTTAATGTCATCTATGCAGGTAAGTTTTTCTCTTTTGAAATTATGTTGCATAATTGCCAAAGGAAAATTCGGGTAAGAATTTCCCCAAATTGAATTTTTATAATACACAGTATGGTATTGTTTAAATGCATTAAAAAGAATAAGTTACCACTAGGTGTGGTAAAGGATAGAGGCATGTTATAGTTATCAAATATTTTTATCTTTTGAATGCACACACTGACATAGTAGCATGTCATGTTAATTTGGTTATGAGGTAATAACCAAAGAAATAAAATATGATAACTTGTTATACGAATGATGCCATGAAATCTAGTCATGTATGAGACCAGGACATGGTTGGATATGGCAAGGTATGGATATAGAAAGGTTACGTGCCACACAAATACCCAATGAGCTTCCTACCTTTAAATAAAACTTGGACTGCAACCTTTTTGCTAACACTAATAAACACCACATAATTGTATTTTTGGTGTAGTGTTCGGGTTGAAAAGGAAGGAATCCAAGTAATTGTGAAGACAATGGGAAGTGTGTGGAGAATGTGTCAAGACAATGGCTAGATTTCCAATTTATGAATGGTGAGATACATGACTTAGATAAAGCTCATTCTGAAAATCAATGCAAAGGTGCATTGAATAAATAGGCATTGAGAGTTGCACTCATGCCTAGTAAGTGGCAGAGTTGCACTCATGCATGATAAAATTGTATACTTAAATGCATTGGTTGAATGCATTTTGTGAGTGCATGTATATATGTTTTTGAATGGAAATTATTATACTAACGACATAAATGTTGCTAACTCATGGAGATGAGAACATTTCAGGAACTGTTAGACATTGCAACAGGAAAGTTGCAAGTCAGGTAGTCACAGGAATAATGACAACAAAAAAATTTCTATTCAGAAAATTAAAGTAATAAACTTACACTACTACATTGGGCGCAAATTACGACGGTTTAGAATTTTGTCATTTTTTTTTCATTTTTTGTACTAAATATACCTTTTTTTTTTCGAGGTCCAAATGTTGGTCGCTCTAGCGACCAACATTCCAGGTTGGTCATTTTAACGACGAATCTTGGTCGCTCTAGCGACTAACCACCATTTAGTCGCTCTAGTGACCAACAAGGGAACATGTGGGAATCAAACGGTCATTTGTGGCAAATCAATCATATATATATCCCAGTTACGACAATTTTTCTATAGTTACGACAATCATTTTCTACAGTTGCGAAAATCATTTGGGTGTTCTAATGCAATGGTGTTCTGGTTTTTATGAAATCTTGATTTCAATTCTCTTTCAAGAAGAGAAACATTGAATTGATCAGACTCTACATA
>ML779074.1:141092-157432 GCA_009831015.1 Picea engelmannii | reverse complement strand
CGAAAAAAAATATTTAGAAAAAAACAGTTCATAAAATCTTACTTACAGAGTAAGACCCATCCATACATCTATCTGCACACTATGTATGTATAAATATTTCTTCCTACTCATACATGTATATAAAAATACATCATCTTCTTGTTTCTTGTAAATTTGGAAGCGTTGTTTCTTGAACCCATTACATTTTTCAAAATGGTATGACTTCCAAAACCTATACATGTTTCCTTATTACATATATGTTAGTCAATCTTATAGTCATGGACCATTTCATATTTTTTATTAAAGAATGCTCATGTAGGTCAGATTTGCATAGATCCTATGTGAATGGCATAATTTAAAAAAAAAAAAAACCCCAATATTGGTCACTTTAGCGACCAACCTGTTCGTCGCTACTATAGCCAATTGGTCGCTTTAGTGACCAACCTGTTAGTCTCTAGAGTGACCAACCTGTTCATTGCTAGTATAGCCAATTGGTCGCAAATATCAACGTGTTTGTCACTTTAGCAACCAACCTGTTATTCGCTAGAGCGACCAACCTATTTGTCGCTAGTATAGCCAATTGGTCGCAAACATCAACATGTTGGTCGCTCTAGCGACCAACCTGTTAGTTGCTATAGCGACCAACCTATTCGTCGCTAGTCAGTTAGTGACTAACTGATCCTCCTTATTTTGACCTTTTTAACTGATGGTTTGGTCATTCTAGCGACTAATATTCGTCGTTCTAGCGACTCATAGTGGTTTATTGACTAAGTTTGCCAGGGTTGTTTTGGTCACTCTTGCGACTAATATTAGTCGTTTGACTGACTAAAATTCATCTCTAGTTGAACATTTCCCTATTGTGAATAGGCTTATTTTTCCGGTCGCTAGACTAGTGAAGATCCATGTGTGGTCGCTAGATCGATGAATGAATTCCGACGATTTTTTTTTTATCTTGGTCGCAAAAATGACTCTATGCCGACAAAAAATCGTCTCTACTTCATCGCAAAAATGTTCAAATTTAATAGTGTTACTGTTATTAATTACGAACATGCATATGGATAGAATGATGAGTCATTGTATCTAATAAATTGTTTTGTACTTGTGATTGAATTGATCAGTGTAGACAATTCTAAGATCACTGCCTAATGTTTTTGTACATATTTCTATTAAAATATGATGTACATGAAATATTGACAATCTATTGGTTGTATGCAAGATAGAATCATTGCAGGAAAAATGGTATTCAACATGGTGTTTGCTGAAAGCCAAAAGGAAGACTGCATCATGTTATTGAAACAATAGTGAAAATTATGAAATAGAATTTCATATTTTGGGAAAAGTTGAATTCCTTATGAAAATTAATTTGATTTCTAAAATGGAATTTTTTATAATGTCTCTCATGATAAATGCATGGGTGTGATGCAGATGAGATAATCTTGATTAAAGTTGGAACGTTGGGAAAGAACAACTATTGTTGAGGACACTAAAGTCCTATAATTGTAGAACCTTGGTGGGGTTCTGGTAATGGGTTATCACTCTCCTTGTTTGTGAAAGCCTTAGCAAGATGGATCGTTGAAGGACTGTGTAGCAGTGAAGAGATGCCTAAGACTGGAAGGGTGAGTGCAACAAGGAGGAGGCAACCCAAGGATGCTTATGGCATGGTAGCTTCCATAAGGAGGGTGTGTCAAATGGAACAGTGAGCTAAATTATTTTTGGAAGCAACTCTATGAAATAGAGAAATTGACTTTGAGTTGCAGTATGAATACCAAAATTGGTGTTGGAAAGTAGAGCACCAGATGGATAACAAGCTTCCAATAGCTAAAAATTGGATATTTTTAAAGAATTTGAATGGTACATGGTATATAATGCACCGAGGATAATGCATACATAAGGGGAGGGGATTGTAATACCCCTAGGTTGAACCCCAAATTGTAAATGTATATGTTGTGTTTATAAGTTGGTGATTTGTTTTGTATCATTTTGCATGCACCTTCCATGGTATAATGCACACATGTACTGTGCACTAAAATGATAAAGTGTGCACATTCTAGGATGCCACGTGCAACAAACTTAAGTGCACACAATTTTGAGGACAAAGAGTGTTTTTGTGTATATGTTGCATTTTATAGGTTGGTGAGATAGTTATTATAAGCTAGGAGGCTTATGTGTTGAATTAGGTCGGAGAGATTAGATGATGAAGGCAAGTGAGCCTATTTTTGTATATGTAAATACTCATATCATTAATATAATACATCGATGAGTGTAGACCGGCCATGATAAAAGAGTATGGGGGACTAAACTCCACTAGTTAGGGAAAGGGGGGGGCTAAACGTTAAGGATAAGGAGATAAGATAAGGATCTTAAGCCAAAACAGAATATTATATTAATATTCCTTAAAGTATAAAGTATGGATAATTATTTTATCCTAAGTTTTAAATATGGGGACAAGTGGACCAAAGTAGCTCTCAACATGACAAGTTTCATGTTGGGAACATGCATACATATAGTCTGGATTTAGTTCATTTTGGGGAGTCATTCATTCATTCCATCATCATTCACTCACTCATTTAGTTGTCCTTCGTATGTTCTTGTATCTGTACCTGTATCTATACATGTACCCATACCCATACCTATATCTGTACCTGGTTAGCTTGGGAGCTGGACTGAAAGAGGTGGGTTGTTAGGCCCATGAGAAATTTCTATCTAGGTGAGAGAATTGTTGGGAATTGATTTACGAAAGGTGATAAACTATAGCTACAGGGATATGAGACTTCATGTCTGGCTTGTTGTTGAAGCCTTGGAAGGGAATTGGGGGGACTGAGGGACTGTTGAGCAGAGAAAGGGCACACTTCCTGTGGTGGGACATGCATGTGGGGAATGAGGGATTGTAGGCTGCTAGTTTGAGTTGGCACTTGTGACAAAGTCTTTCCTTTTGTCTGAGATACATTATCCTGGTTAGGAATCCCTTTACCTGGGTGGAGTTTAGTCCCATCTCTGGGGTGACCCACTACTGAGAGTGATGAGCAATGTGGTCTAAGGCTGGAAGGTCCGTGGAAGGTCTGCACGTAGTTGGTGACATTTTTACAAGATAAGTGTCTATTGTGTGTTAAATTACATGCTGCATTATTATTTATGTGTTTATTTTTATGGGTTTTCCCTCTGTGTGGCTTATACCTATCTTTATATTTATGGGTATTTCCTGTCTATGTTGCATGAATATGTTTACCGTTATTTTTGTATGAATTTGTGCATTTACAAAATGTATTTGCATGTTTTGATTTATATATATAAAGTTCCACCCAGGCTAGGTCATGCCACCGAAAAGATTTCATGCTCTGCTACCATATTGTAACATCCCCAACATCCAACTAGGCTATGGCATGTAAAAAAATTCAAACTGTATGCAAATTAAAACATATACACACATAAAATCTTGCGGAACTTTATATATAAAACAAAAAACAGGAAAATACATTTTGTAAATGCATAGATTCATACAAAAATAACAATAAACATATACAAGTAGCATAGACATGAAATACCCATAAATACAAAGACATGTATAATCCACACACATGGAAAACCCATACAAATAAACACATAAATAATAATTCAACATGTAATTTAACACACAATGGACACTTATCTTATAAAATGTCACCAACTACGTGCAAACCTTCCATGAACCTCTCAACCTTAGACCACGTTGCTCATCACTCTCAACAGTGGGTCACCTCCGAGCTGGGACTAAAATCCACCTGGGTAAAGGGATACCTAAGCAAGATGACATATCTCATACAATAGGATAGAATCTGTCACAGGTGCCAATTCAAACTAAAATCCTACAGTCCCTCATTCCCCACATGCATGTCCCACCCCAGGAAGTGTGCCCCTTCTCTGCTCAACAATCCCTCGGCTGCCCCACTTCCCTTCCAGGGCTTCAACAATAGGACGAATAGGAAGTCTTAGAGCCTTGTAGCTACAGTTTAGCACCTTTAGGAAATCAATTCTCAACAATTCTCTCACCTATAAAGAAATTTCTCACAAGCCTGACAACCTACCTCTTAAGTCTAGCTCCCAAGATAACCAGGTATAGGTACAGGTACATGTATGGTACTGGTTTGGGTATAGTACATGTACAATGATAGTAACAAAAAGGTACGGAGGACATCTCAATGAGTGAGTGAATCATGATGGAATGAATTAATCGATGGATCCCCCAAAATGAACTAAGTCCAGACTATATGTATGCATGTTCCCAACATGACACTTGTCATGTTGAGAGCTACTTTGGTCCACTTGTCCCCATCTTTAGAACTTAGGATAAAACAATTATCCATACTTTATACTTTAAGGAATATTAGTATAATATTCATTTTTGGCTTAAGCTCCCTATATTAGCCCCTTATACTTAAATTTTATCCCCCCCTTTCCCTAACTAGTGGAGTTTAGTCCCCCATACTCTTTTATCGTGGTCGGTCTACACGCAACGATGTATTTTCTATTAATGATATGAGTATTTACATATACAAAAATAGGCTCACTGGCCTTTATCATCTAGGCTCTCCGGCCTAATTCAACACATAAGCCTCCTAACTTATAATAACTATCTCACCAGCCTATACAACACAAAAAATACAAAAAGGCTCCCTGGCCTCAAAATCGTGTGCACTTAAGTTTGTTGCACGCGGATTCCTGGAATGTGCACACTTCATCATTTTAGTGCACAGTACATGTGCGCACTATACCATGGAAGGTGCATGCAAAATGATATAAAACAACTCACCAGCTTATAAGCATATTTACATTTACATTTACAATTTGGGGTTCAACCTAGGGGTATTACAATCCCCTCCCCTTATTTATGCATTGTCCTCAGTACATTATATACCATGTACCATTCAAATTATTTTAAAATATCCTAACTTTAGCTATTGGAAGCTTGTTATCCATATGGTGCTCTACTTTCCAACACCAATTCTGGTATTCATACTACAGCTGGAAGCCAATTTCTCTATTCCATAGAGCTATTTTCGGGATTAATTCAACTCACTATTCCATTTGACACACCCTCCTTATGGAAGCTACCATGCCATAACCATCCTTGGGTTTCCTCCTCCTTGTTTCACTCACCCTTCCAGGCTTAGACATTCCTTTAGTGCTACACAATCCTTCAACGATCCAACTTTCCAAGGCTTTAACACACAAGGAGAGTGTTAACCCATTACTAGAAGCCCACCAAGGTTCTACAATTATAGGGCTTTAGTGTCCTCAACAGTAGTTGTTCTTTCCTAGAATTCCAACTTTAATCAATATTATCTCATCTGCATCACAAACATGTAGTTATAATGAGAGAACATTATAAAAACTCCATTTTAGAAATCAAATTAATTTCATAAGGAATTCGACTTTCCCCAAAATATGAAATTCTATTTCATAACAATTTTTCATCGTTGTTGCAATAATAGGATGCAATCTTCCTTCTTGATTTCAGCAAGCACCATGTTGAATACTATTTTTCCTGCAATGATTCTATCTTACATACAACCAATAGATTGTCAGTATTTCATGTACATCATATTTTAATTGCAATATGTACAAAAACCTTATGCAATGATCTTAGAATTGCCTACACCTAGAAATCCAATCACAATTACCAAACAATTTATTAGATAGAATGACTCATCATTCTATGCCTATGCTTGTTCACAATTAATAACAATAAGTTCGTTATTTCAATTTTCTGAACATAAAATTTTCTGTAGTCACTATTCCAGTGACTACTTGACTTGCAATTTTCCTGTTGCATTGTCTAATAGTTCCTGAAATGTTCTCATCTCCATGAGTTAGCAACATTTCATCCATTAGTATAATTATTTCCATTCAAAACATATATACATGCACTCACAAAATGCATTCAACAATTGCATTTAAGTATACAATTCTATCATGTATGAGTTCAACTCTGCCACTTACTAGACATGAGTGCAACTCTCAATGCATATTTATTCAATGCACCTTTGAATTGATTTTCAGAATGATTTGTATCCAAGTTATGTATCTCACCATCCATAAATTGGAAATCTAACCAATGTCTTGACACATTCTCCACATACTTCCCATTGTCTTCTCAATTACTTGGATGCCCTCGTTTTCGACCCAAACACTACACCAAGAATACCATTCTATGGTGTTCATTAGTGTTATCAAAAAGATTGCAGTCCAAGTTTTATTTAAAGGTAGGAAGCTCATTGGGTATTTGTGTGGCACATAACCTTTCTATATCCATACCTTGCCATATCCAACCATGTCCTGGTCTCATACATGACTAGCTTTTCTAAAATCATTCATATAACAAGTTCTTATCTTTTATTTCTTTGGTTATTACCTCATAACCCAATTAACATGACATGTTGCTATGTTAGTGTGTGCATTCAAAATCTAAAAATCTTTGATAACTATAACATTCTTCTAGC
Organism: Picea engelmannii; assembly: GCA_009831015.1. Classification (NCBI taxonomy): domain Eukaryota; kingdom Viridiplantae; phylum Streptophyta; class Pinopsida; order Pinales; family Pinaceae; genus Picea; species Picea engelmannii. The sequence goes on along the minus strand of ML779074.1, from coordinate 150,977 downwards.
CTTTACCACACATAGTGGTAACTTATTCATGTTAATGCACTTAAACAATACCATATTGCATATTATAAAAATTCAATTTGGGGAAATTTTTACCTGAATTTCCCTTTGGAAATTATGCAACATAATTTCAAAAGAGAAATACTTACCTGCATGGCTTCCATTAAACGAATTTAATGCTACCTTATTAGTTGATGATAGTAGAAGCTCTCATGTCTCTTTATTAGTCCTATAATCAACATTCCAACTTTTTGTTGCTTCCTTCCATATGCAACAACAATTGCAAACATGCAAACATTCTCTTTTTATGGTTGTCCCAACAACCCATAACATAATTGCTACTATAGTAATTGCAACAGCTTCTTTCTCCTTGTATCACTTTTCCTTGTTTACCCCAGAAGTATTCAATTCTTTTGGATTCTTGAATCTTCATATGCTCTTCATTGTAACCATTGTGCATGGTTATTTCTGACCTAAGCACTTTCTAGCCAAATCACTCTTGGTTGCCTTTGATTTTCCATCCAAATACTAAACTTATATTAACCTTCAACTTGTATTTATTTCCTGGATCCATATATCCCAACTCATACTTGGATGAATTATAATTCCAATTATGTTGTCTTATAGACTTTGGATCTTCAACATCCATTTACTTTTCAAACTGAACTATTTCAGCTCTTTCTTAACTGAATACTTTAGTATTTGATTTTTCTTGCACTCTTCTCATATCCTTGCCAACTAGCCTCAAACTTGGCTTGCATAACCCATATCTAGCATATTGTAAGGATGCACATATGCCTCCTTCTCTAGCTGCATAGAATTAATTAAAATTACTTAATACTGCTTTAATTTACCATCATAATTTCAATTGATACTTCCAACCCCTGGAAATGTCACTCATGGCTCTATGCCACTTGATATGGATTCGTCTGAGGCACCATCTCCTTTGCATTCACAAGTATGCATTGAACCATTTTTTTCTTCATGGTTCCTTCTGACTCTCTACATAGATTCATTTTTTTTTAAGTCTTTTTGGCTTTGACATCTCCATGCTATTTTGGAAATATCTTCAATACTTTTGGAATGCATCAACAATCCTCTACTATTCTTGCTTCCCCTCCTAGAGTGTTGTCCTACATTCCCATTAGCTTGATATCTACCTCGTGATTTATTCTTCCATTATCCTGGGATGTTCATGGACTTGCAACTACATATTATGTTGATATTAATTTTCAACATTCCACTATTATTTGGATACCTCTAATCCAACTCCTACATGACCCAATTATATTTTCAGTCATGTTTTCTGAGTAACCTTGAATAGTTAACACCAACTTCCTTCTTGAGGTACTTGATTTATCCCTTCCTTATATGATCATATTGACACTTGGATTTTCTTGATGACTATTACCTTCTCCTATTTTGACCAATCTGATTTCAACCTGTAACCCATATTTAGCATGCGCATCAACACCATAAGGTAGTGCATGCTCCACGCACCTATAACCAATGTGGATCACCTCTCTATAGAGTGGTTTGATCCAAAATCACTCTATTTTTTTGAAAGAAAGTTTGGGAAGCATGTAAGATTCTAACTTCAAAGAAAATTTTGAAGGTCTTTTGTAAGCAAACAATGTGCTTATTTTATATTTTCGCATCAATGCGTTTAGTTATAATAAACACACCGATGCATTGAATTTTGATGTGCACTAGAAAAATACTTATGCTAAAAACTCCACAAATAAAAACACTTGCAAAGTAATAATTGCATAAGTTTGCATCTCTATTTTCATTGAAAAGTGTTACTGTGTTACACTTAGGGTAAGTGCACAAGTGTGGTTAAATATGATAGGTGCATCATGGGCCAATAAAAATGTCTTTAAAAAATAAACCATGCATTTTTCATCAATGTGTTAAAAAATGAAATCAAAAAAAGAGTAGGAGTTTTATTTTGTAAAAGTGATTCAAACAAAACCCTAAACCATTGTTGTGTCAAAATTTACAGGGGAGACTTTTGCAAGAGAGATTTACTAGGTAAGATATTGAATTATACAAATTTTATTGAGGAGCAGGATTTGTAAGAGGTCACCATGGGTTGTGTTAGCACTAGGAATCACCTTCAGATTGCATGGAAGGCAAGCCCAACACCCATCAGGTTATATGTGAATGTAAGAGTGTTTTAAAGGGTCAAATGGAAAAAGACTCAAAATGATAATGTTCCAACTCAGAAAACAGGGCTAGCATGCACCAACAATCAAGGTATTGGCTAAATTCAATCAATAATTGGGAGTAAGTATGAATAGAGGGAAGACTTGAATGAGAGGAATGTAGGGGCTGCTATAAACATCAGGTCTACAAAATCCTAAGGAAGAAAGTTTCTTAACACAAGATCTTCTTAAACTCAAAAACTAAGGAAGATAAATAAACATCATGATAATATAATGATCAAACATCCACCACAACATCACCACAATCATTCATGTGAATCATTCAAAGCATGAACATTTAGCATCAGAAGAAAATAAGCTGAAAGAAAAGTTTATTTCTATTGGCCAAAATGTCTTAAGTCCAGTACATAACTAGATCACAATCACTTCATCAAAATATCACAGTCTAAGGGAGCCTTACTCAACCATCCAAACCCACTAAAGCATTTGATCTATCTATTTATAAAAGAAGGGAGGCAACAACTGGAGGTACGAGCTGGTCTCCTTCCCTTGAGAATCTCTAAACATTTATTTGATCTAACAACTTAGTTAACAACCTATGCTATAAAATAGGAAAATGTTGGTGACTAATCCAACCGATATTCAAGATGACTTGATTCCTTCTTGTTGCGCAACTCCTTGTTTGCCATGTGTCTTTCAAAAGCATGTGGTTGTCCTCATGATGCCAGTTGTTGTTTCTACAATCTTCTCCATCATCAGCTATCCAAAAGTTGTTAGCTTAGCCCTCCTGAATCCCTGGTGTTTGTTGGTAGCTTCTTTAGGTAGCAGTCTGAATAGTGTACTTCACAACTGGGCAAGTAGAAAAGGTAGTGCATTTAGGTAGCTCCATTGTGCTGCGTATGTTTGTAAACTTTTGTTCTTTGTGAAATATTAGGTAGTGCAATTACGTAGCGTCATTGTGTTCCATCTATGTTCAGACTCTGCTCTCTGCCAAATATTAGGTAGCACCTGTAGGTAGTGCCACTTATGATGTGTCTGTGTGCAGGTTTATTCTCTACCAGATATTAGGTAGTGCCTGTAGGTAGCGCCACTTATGATGCATCTGTGTGCAGGTTTAGGTAGCACTATCAAAAAATGCAGTGCCTCCAATCTTGAACATGTGCAGAGAAAGTAGTGGCCTTGCATAATGTCAAACCCATTATACTTAGGTGACTTGGAAATACTATAGGTAGTGCATTTTACCACTGAGGGAGTTAGAACTTCGCAAAAGCCCAAAATTCTGATAATTAAATGCTTAGAAGCCTGTATAGATGGCTAAGGTAAAATTTGAAAAATAGTTTACCCTTTCAAAAAGGAAACATCCTCAAAAATGGGGCTCACCTTTCACCAACTATTTTGTTACCTTGACACTTAACTTCACACTCTTTCTGGTAGAAGGAGGATCTTCATTTGGCACAACAAGCTTCTTCTTCTCAGCAATGACTGTATTTTTCAATGGGGTTGTGTTGTCTTTGACTGTCGATGTATCTTTCTCAATGGAAGCTTCAACCAATACCTACAAGTTTCTTTGAGCTACTTCATCTTGAAAATGTTGCAACTCTGCCTTGATTTTCCTTTTCTGAGATTGAAAACCTCTATTTTGCCTATAAAGGTTCTGGAGCTACCTATGAAGGGGCTGGGCATTTCTTGCTGCAAACCTCACCAAGTCAAGGGTATGGTTGTAGCCATCCATGAGCTCTTTCATTTTCACCCTGTCAGACATGGCCTCTGTTTTCAACTGAGCCACCTTTTTAATTGCATCCCTAAGTTGCCTGATAAGTATTTTGAAGGTCTGACTGTCAGGTGGAGTAGTGACATGCACAGTCTCAATAGGTTTTTTCTTAGTCTCCTCTTCCATCTGCATAAGGATTTCCTTGTCTACTTCATCAGGCTTCTTGGTGGCTTTGCTTTTATCCTTCTTCTTTTGCACAAGGTTTCCTCTTTTCTTTCCACATGCTTTCCAATTCCTTTACCCTTCTTCTTTTGTACAGGGATCTCAGGTAGAGATTGTTCTTCAACAACTTCCCTAGGAATTGATGATCTTGTGAAAGGTCTTCGGCCCTTGGTATTGATTGTTGGAGGAGAAGAGGGGAGGTGTAGCTTCTTCCCTTTCTTGGATGTATTTTTGGTAGAAGAAGGAGCCTCTTCTAACCCTGGTGGAGCAGGTGGTCAAAAATCTCTTTATGGGGAAGGACAAGATTCCTCCTCTGCTCCTGTGACCTGCTTTGTAACCTATGAAACTTGAATAGGGGCTCTTCCCTTTCTCTTCTTACTGATCCCTGCTTTAACGACACTGGTGGGTGATAAAGGACTTGCATTATGTGATTGAGGAGTAGATGCTAGATTCAAATTAAAGTGAGAAGTAATAACAAAATGCTCCCATGAAATCTCTTTCTTATCCAATTCCTCAGAGACTATCATTCTAATCAATCCAGAGTGGAAAAGGCTAGAATCCACATCCTTAGATTTGGATTGAATCATGTCTGACATTTTACCTATGCTCCTTAACAAATAATAGGGGATATTCATTTCAACTTTACAAGTAAAATGAAGCAAAATCCTTATATGGTACTGGTACAATGTGTTAAATCTCTCTTCACATGTAAAATATCTCTAGATGATCTTCAATATTCTGTCAAACTGTTCAATCAATTGACTCATTGGCACACCTTTAGACAAATCATTGGCTTGATGTTCAGGTTTAAAGAGATCTTTGGCATAGGCTGAACTCAAAGCCATGGCTTTGAACCACTTTTCACCTGTAATGGGGATTCCTGTTGCAACTGAGATAGAGGCTTCAGTTACCTCAAATTCCAAATCCCCAACCTTGGTTCTCCTGCCATCAAAATGTAATGAAAACTGTCTTGTCACCTCTAGATGGCCTCTCTACATATTCTGGCAGAAAGAGAGGCATCCCACTCATTGAAAAACCTATCTTGCTATGGGCTATGTATCAAAAAGATGCATGTCCATAGGTTCTGTCCTAACCACCTTGCCACCTTTGTGTGTCTTCCTCGATTGAGGAGTCTCCATGGCTTAGAATGAAGGATTTTAAAGGCTTATGGGATAGTAATAACTAGGAAGACTTAAAATCGGGCTTCAAATGTACAAGGCTGACCTTTTAAAACAAACTCGTGCTAGTAAGCCAAGCTTGACTGTGGGAATTTCACCCTTGTATTTGTACAGGTATTTGAGAGTGTAGACAATGAGGGGGTAATATGTAATTGGCCCTTTGTAATTGAGTAAAAATGCTTAACTCCAAAATGAAAGGAAGCAGGGGAGACACAGAGAGTTTAAGTAGCGCCTATGGGTAGTGCGATGCGTATACAGAGGATAGGCTATTTAGGTGCTTGCAACCTCAATGACTATGGGAAACATAAGTAATCAGACCTAGGTACAGGAAATGGATTTCACAGGTTTGAAAAGAAAGGAGACAAGGCTATCATGCGAAGATGAGTCCCTTACAACTATGCAAGCTCGATAAACCAAAACCTAAGCGTTATTTTTTTGTGAAAACTAATATGCAGAGGAGGCAACATGGGATACCTGTGGAAAAGACACTTGTTGGAATCTTCAGTGAAATATCAAGATGAATTTGCAAACATTTCGGGCCTCAATATACCTCAGCATCAAATTTGGTCGCACCTTTGTCACCTGGTCATAACTATGAGTTTGAGCAGCGCAACATTCATGAATTTTCAAATCAAAAACCGTTATCAGGGCTCGTAAATGCGAGATCTTGGAGGTATCTTTAACCAACTCTTGGCACTAAAAACAAGGAACATGACATCATTCGTGGTAATCATAACTCGTGGTGGAAATCATGATGAACGGGTAAGGTGCTACAGAACTGCCTAATGAGTGAGCAACACTCCAGTTTTAAAAAATGATTGGACATGTAAGCAAGGACAACAAGTCATTCCCACAATGTCATGAGTAAGAAGAATGGTGTGTCACATCAGTTTGGTCATGGCAGGGGAGGGATCGATTCTAATGAAAAATCATGAAGGGGTCCAAAACTTAAGTCATGAACCAAAAAGGGTTTAAGTCCAAAAATCAATTTGAGGATCAAACTAGAGCTATGACTTAAAACTTTAATCATCTAAGGGGTCCTACCAAACATAAAATTTAAAGGGATGAAACTTAAAAAATTTAAAATCTAAGACTCAAAAAAGGATAAAAACAAACTAAAAGACCCAAGGCAATTTAGTGTGATAATAGGTTGCATACAAATCTACAAAGGAGAAATTTTAGATATGCAATTCCTTCTCTTCTTCTCAATTTTTTTTCCCTCAATAGATTCAAAAATTCCAACCAAAAAAATCTCTAATCATATTTACCATTTATTTCAACAAAATAAAAGGGTTTCAAATTCACCTTCAACACTACAAACCTTATATTTGATATTGCTTTTCTTTTGTTTTACATTGTTGTAAACCCTAGACTTTTTGTTGTTTCCTTTTTATGTTATGTTGTTGCAAATCCTAACAACAAGGGTTTAGTTTCTTTACCCTTTCTTTCATAATGATATATATTTAAAAAAAATTGAGTATCTATTGGCCTCAACAGTTATTTTATTGAAATCATATTTTAATGGATTGGGGCCCCTGATTGCATTATATTCCAAGCCATATTCTTATCAGTTAAAAATAAAACAAATTCCACATTGCACATTGTGAAATAAATATGCACTGGTGCATTTTTAATGTAAAACACACTACTTGGCCCAAGCAAAAGCAACTTTTAAAGAAAACTTTTCAAGTTTCATGGTGCACATTCTACATAATATATGGCACACTATTGTTCATACATGTATAGTGAACGCTAGTGTGTATTACCATATAATTCACACCAATTAACCCAAAAATAGCTTTAGGCTAGAATTATTTACTTAGTTTCTAAAATATATTTCATCACTTGTATATTTCTTTATATGTATTTTTTTTTTTTTATATAGAAGATCATGGAAAAAATCTTATAGCAAAGGATGCTAGGGAAGCACATCCCAAGAAAAGAACATGACAAGTTATTTAAAATTTTAATATAAAAATAATATTTTTGAATTACTTATGGGTTTAAATGGTGTGTAGAGCTAAAACTTGAAAAAACTCAACCAGAGCTTAAAATCTTTATGGAAATTTTGCAAATAGTGGAATTGTGTAAATCAAAGGTAATCATCATGAACTTTTTCTTTGATGTTTTATTAACAATATACTTCTTAACAATAATAGCTAATAGGTTTCAAACATTTGATTTCACATATGTTAAATGTTGTGCGGAGATTGATAGTGATGTAATAGAAGGCCCTCCAAAGAATAAAAAAGTTATGAAGAATATAAATAATGTTGAATTGGGACCCTTAGCTCATTTGGAGTGGTGTTGTGATTTAATGATGTAGGTAAAAATGGAAAGTACATATAGATGTTCTTTTCACTGTGGTGAACCAAGATGGTTCACTATGTAAATATCCAGTATAAATAGGACATTACACAATAATACATTTAATGATAGTAAATATATTTAATAATAATGTATAAGAATATGATATGAATGAGATATAATGAGATGATATTACAATGAGGATGAGGGCTTGTATATATATACCTACACAGGGGTGCCCTTTCATAAGAGACACGACCTTTCATATGTCATGTCTCTTCATAATTAATTATTAATCATTAGTTATTTATATTATTAATGATTACCTATTTATATGTATTTTTATGTTCATAACATTGTCTTCCCCTTAAAAATGATTTGTCCTCAAAGCATACTTATGGAAGACTCATCTCTTTCTCTAGCTTGTAATATTGTGTCATGATTATTCATTCTTGAACTAGTGATTGTTGAGGACTTGAGTCGATGGGATTTTCTAATTGCTTAGCAGAACCGTCGAATTGTAAAAGAGTCGACCCACCCTAATTTGATCTTCTGCGAAACTGGGTGTTTATAAGGTTCTTATCTTGAATAATATTGATATTTTGACTGGTTAGTATATTTGCTCTTATGATTTGGATGTCGATAGGGATTTCTTATAACATTACTTTCTCTTATCATACTTGTAGCATTTTCTTCTTTTAACTTCAATATATGGTTTTCTTCACGTGTCGATGTTGCTTTGTTAATGGCTAAATTTTGATTAGTAAGTATATTTGGAGCCTCCATAGTTTGTACTTAGACATTAGACGTTATCTTTTTTTAGTCGATTTTCTAGCTTCTTGAGCGATACTTTCTTCATTACTTGATTTGTCGATATCTTTAATGTATGGATTTTAAAGTTTCTCTTCTTTCAACTTTCTGATTTGTTCTAGTAGCTCCTGATTAAAGTTCTTCAAACAATAATTTTCTTCTTCTTTCTTTGAGAGGTTCTTGTTCCATTCCTTCCCGAGATCCTCATTTTCTTGTTCCAACTTCGAATCACATTGTTTTTTTTTCTTGACTTCTTGATCTGTGTAAGTAGTTTTTTACTGTGGTCTTTTAAGCGAGAAATTTCTTCATTTTTTTTTTTTTTTTTTTTCTGTGATAACTTTGTCTRATTCTTTTTGCATCCTTTGCATTGCTTTTTTTATTTTCTTGAAGTATTATTTATGAGATATTGTTAAAGTCTTCTGGTTTTATGAAATCTGACTCCAATGTAGTGTCTTGTAATGTTATCATCTTCTCCTTATAGGGCAATGTCAAAAACTTATTCTCCATGTTTAATATGAAGGTACCTAGACTTTTAAACCAAAGTAACCCGATGACAATGTCAACTTCTTCTTGATACATAGTTGTAACATAGAATTGAGATATATATTGATATTAACCAATCGTCACTTGTAACTCCTTAATTTGAAAAATATCATTCTTTTCAATTATAGTATGCTTTAGAATTAATAATTGATTTGCCAAATCAATATTTAGTCTAAGTTGATAATGATGTTAACCTCTCTTCCATGCATAGTTCCTTTTAATGTAGAAAAACCATAACATACGATTGGACAACCTTCATAAATAAATCTTTCTTTCATTATTTTATTAGAATCCATTTTGACTTTCGTCGATATTTACAAACACCCCCTTTTTTTCAAAGAATTAAGTAATACCTTTCAATATCTCTTTTCCTTTTAATAGAATGGAATTTTGAAATATTATATATACTTCTAATAATTTATATAAATATAAATATAATTTATATTTATGTAAGTATATATGTATTTTTCCTTTAACCAATTAATCTCTTCTTACAACTTTTTACTCTCTTTTTTTTTTCTTTCAAATCCCCTTTTTTTTCTTTCAAATCTCCTTTTTAACTTAATAATGAAATAATAATTAATTTAATTTTTGCCTTTCCACTTTATAAATTGAACACTTCCTTTTATATCTTCTAACTTCAAATACTCCTTTTTCACTTTGTAAATGACCCTTCAATATTAAAATATTTTTCTTATTTACTTTACTTAAAATGTAACTTACCTTTTAATGTTCCCTTTTATTAGAACTTAAAATTTGCTAATTCTTTTTTACTTGAACCTTTAAGATTTTCTTTTATAATTATTTACTTAATATTTTTTTATAACTTTTTCTCAACTTGACAAAACACTTTATAAACCCCAACAAATTACAGTTATGGTTGGTCAACTTTATTATTAACAAGGAAATAATAAATTGTATATAATGAAGTTAATTCCTAGTCCAAATT
>ML779074.1:85087-109708 GCA_009831015.1 Picea engelmannii | reverse complement strand
ATAAACTAATGTAAGTTAGGGTTATTCTCCAACAATATCCCACCATGTAACCTGTACAATCACCATCATGAGTTAGTTGCCACCTCAACATCCAATCAACTTCTCTGTCAGCATACCATGTCACCTCGACCATACACTTGCTATATTCCATGTTAGCAAGCCATGTCACATATGTACCTGCCACGTCAACGTCGTACTATCACCTACCACATGTCTTCTCGTACTTCCATGTGTCATCCTTGCAGTGATGCCACGTGGAATATGTATAGTCAATGTCATCCGTACAATCCATGTAATCCATACATCTCATGTGTCCATATGTGATGTTTCCATGTCATCTAACCATACATGTGTGTACTGCCACGTGCATCATGTCCTTTGTCATTTCACCATGTTTTTTCCAAACTTCAAAAGGACATAACTTCCTCATACAATGTTCGTTTGAGGCCATTCAAATTGTGTTGGAAATATCTCATCGAGCTCTACACAATGAAGTCATTTCCACAAGAATTTGAGACTGTAAAATTTTTATCATTCTGGATCCTCTTGAATCAACGCACTAGTCAATGCAAATGTGTTTCTTGTTCACAGGTGGTTGTTTTCCATATCGAGGATCAATAAAAATAGACATCAATTCTTATTTTGAAATAACCAAGTCTCTAACTTGGTTTCTATCCAATTCAGTGTTGTAATACTCAAGCATTCTTGCCCTAAATTCAGAAATAGAAGTCAATTTCCTTTGGGCACTTGCAATGGACCTCACAATGATGTCCAATGAAGTGGCCAAGGACTCTTTGATTGGTTCTCTCATGCCCCTTAATTTATTTACAAGTGTTCTTAATGTGGCCAACCCCTCATCAATTTGGGTGTTTATGTTGGTTGGTTGTGGTAGGTTGGGGATTTCCTCGCCTTGGTCTATTGATTGGTGAATTACATCATCTTTGGTCTCCATTTTATAATATATTTTGCAATTTAATAAGGCAATTTAATAAGTTGACTTATGACAAAGGTATTAAAAACAAAAATTTCATTTTATCCCAACAAAATCATTAACATAATATTTTGTAAAACAAAGAAAAACTATGCGTTATCTTTACAATGAAATTGAAAAAACCTATGCATACATAACCCATGACTAATTGTTTTGTATTTTTGCAAATCCAAGAAAGAAAATGACAAAAGATAAACCATACCTTTCTTGTGATGGACACGGTGGCAAGATCTTGGGCTTTGCTCCTCCTTTATTCGTCCTCTTTGCTTGCTCCAATTGGGAAAATTGCGAGGTGCGGTGTGTAAATGATAACAAAACGTGCACGCGGTCCCTTAAAAATCGGGCACAACAAGAACGTGTGCATGTTCCTAGGAACACACATAAATTCTCAGGAATGTGCACACGTTCTTACGAACGCGTGCATGTTCCTGTCGATGAACCTACGTGGAAAGATGATTGGAGGTTCAAGCCTTTCCAAACCTATAGGATTAGGAACGCATGCCAAACCTATAGGATTATGAACGCGTGCACGTTCTGCGTTCCTGCTGACCCCCTTGCCACTTTTTTGTCCACCAACTTTGTGCACACACCCCTTAATATTTATGCTATATTTACTTTGATATAAAGATTAATTGATTTTTTTATTATTCTTTTCATTTTTCGAGAAGATTAAGAAAATTAAAAATGTTGAACAAGATGAAACATGTTGATAGGAATTTCCTAAAAAATGTATAAGGAGATGGTTAAAGAAATAATAATAATTGAATCGTAGAAGAAGTTATCCTAGCAACAATGTGCATCAAGCATATGCAATCATTTTTTTTTGTGTGTGTGATTGATCCGGATGGATCTAGGGAACATCATAGAAGTTTCAGAAGTGTCTCAGGAAGCTTAGAATGACCTCAGTAGGCAGAAAAAGGGAAAAATTAAAAATTCTCAAAACTCAGTGGAAATGGTATGATCGCGAAGAGCACATTGCAAGCTTTCCAACGACACAAACGGCTCATCAAACAGAGTTACGGATTGAAAGATATCCGTAGTCAAAGTTTGGTCAACCTAGCCCAGTCAGCAGGGATGAGTCGACATCTGTACTATTGACATCATCATCAGTATGGATGATGTCATCATTCGTACAACACATGTGGCAGGAGCAGGAAGGAGACATGTGACATGTTGACGTTAGCATGATGACATGGCAGCACCAGAGGTTGCCATGTGTCACCCAAATTTGGTATTTTCGGGCTGATCCATGGACCAATCTAATCATGCCACATGGTAGTCTGTACAGTCTGTATAGTGATGTGGAAGTCCATAGAGATGACGTGGAAATCCATATGAGATGACATGGCATTCCGTACAATATGGTGTGGCAGGTACAAGCAGCAGCTCTGTGGCAGATGATTGGACAATCGAGGGTCAATAGCTAGGCGCCATGTGGCATAATCAGAGGGCACCACGTGGCACCCCCAAAATTCCCAATGAGGGTATGTTTTTGAATTTTCAAAAAAAAAAAAGTTATAGCAGACCCCGCCATATCGGGCGGAAGTCCCGCTATATCTAGCAGTTCCGCCAAGATAGAACCACCGCAATTTTTATCCAACTATTATAACAAACGTTCAAAAATGGGGGCTTGACCTCGAGACCTCTGCCTAGCTTTTTACCTTAACACTTGCACGATAACTAATTGGGATAACCACCCGTTTGGTGATTTCGTCCAAAACTTTGTTTAAAAGATGTTTTTCGCCAGTGCACAGATAGAGGAGCGCACACTACTCTGCCAAGGCCATATAGGGCACGATTCTCAATGCAGAGTCTAATGCATTTAATGCATAGTTGCACACAGATTGAGGCAGAGAGGCCAGAGGAGGCCTGAAGGTGACTGTGTCCGATGGAGACAATTTGGCAGTCGTTTTAAGGTAATTCGGCAACGCGAATCCAATGGTGAGTATTTTTTTTTTGCAGCAGAGCTTCAAATCAGCAAGCTAAGTTCTGGAGAAGCCAATGTAAGCATGATTTTCATTATGTTGTTTTGTCATTAGATATTACAGCATGGCATGTGTGTTATAGGTCTGAAGGAGCATGGAGAGGCTGCAACATGACCATCTTATTCCTTCTATCTTTTATTTTCTTCTCTTCTTCCACATAAAACCAATCAGTTACATGTGACACGGAAATTGTGGCACTTGCATGATAAGTGGCCAATGAAGTAGTTCTAAATCTCATGGTTTCGAGATCTTTGTATGGGATGCATATATATATATATATATATATATATGCTTGGATCTGAGTAGCAGATCTAAGGAACTTTATTTCTCCATGGTGATGGGGATCATCTTCTATTCTTCTTSTTTTTATGTATTGAGTATGTGGGAATGATTTCCATGTCAGTATCATGGACGCCTCATGAGCATGAGAACTTGTGAAGCTTGTATGCATTCCTGATCACATTTCGATCTCTTGTTGTCGTCACCAAAGAGGGACTTTGGCCTTACAACTTGTAAAGGAGAGACATCATTACAGTGAGGAGAATAAATCATACAAGCTTTGGAGCATGACCCGGAGACGTAGCCCCCATCGGGTAAACTCCATTATCAAGGGAAGTGTCATATCCATTATGTGTCTTATGTTCTTATGTTGCTTTTCTATGAATTTCCGCACATAGGCTATTAAATGAAAGCATGACATATAACACATAAGAAAAACTAAGGAGGTTTTATTCACTTTGGATTCAAGCTTATAAGATTTCAACTTTACCTTTAATTGCAAATCACTCAAGTAAAATGATCTATAACTTTCCATTTTGAAGGAGTGAAAAAATCAACCAATCATTGGAAACTAATCACCCCTCAAGTTCATATCATGTGGTATCAGAGCAAGCTTGATACTGATTGTGGGTGTTGAAGCTAAGGATGGAAAGGTCACCAAAACAGTTGTGGTTCGATGAGCTTCAAGAGCTCAACCAAATGCTTCAAGCAGAGAATGTTGGATTGAAGACATCGTTGCATGTTGCAGAGGAAGAGAACCGAAAGTTGCAAGAGAAATTGCAAGCCATGAAGATGCGGGCAGGGGAAGGCTCTACGAATGAGATGGTGATAAGACCATCTTGTGACTGTGGCAACTTCACCAATTATGAGAGAAATCATGATAGTGCAAATGCATGCACACTTTTTCAAACAAATGAAGATGACCTACAGGCATCTAGAAACCAAGGAGGATTCCTAGAAGCATCTTCCATTGATCCTTCTCACTAGGAACAACTGGACACATCTCAAGAAGCAGACCAAGAGTCCCAGTTTAAGGTGGAGGTAACTAAACCATGTGTAGTTCCTTTCTTGATTAATGTTGATGATTCGTTTGAAATCCTTGAACAACATGCTTCTTGCATCAACTTAAAGTTGATGATAAAAATGGGATACGAAGGAGGAGGCCTTGGATCTAATGGCCAAGGTATTCTAGATCCCATCGAGGCAGTGGTTAGGCCTCGATATGCCAGGAAGAAGACCCCAGGAAAATCACTGAGACTCTAGTAGTCAACAATTCATCAGGAGATGAAATTGATTCAGTGTTGGCCAAGAACACAACTTCTCATGATTGAGGATTCGAGACATCTCCAGGGAGAGATGAGAATCATGATGAAAGAGTTGAGACCAACTCTTCTTGTTAGTCCGACTCCAAAGGAAACTCACCGAGGTATAAGAAATCTCGAAACTCTAAAATGCCATTTGAATATAAGCATGTTAATCATATACAACAGATCTTGTGGCAGCAAAGCCCATGCACTTTTTGTGGATTGAATAACCACTTAGTGTCCCAGTGTTGGAAGAGAAAATCATTGTGTAGGAAGGTTATGGAAACCAGGAGAAGGATGAGGATGGAAGATTGTTTTCCCCACACGGAACAGAGCAGGGGAAGTGCACCTCTAGAAGAGAAGGGCTACTACAACCATTGTAGCAGATATGGGCATCATGAGGCCACTTGTTGGGCCTTACATCCAGATCTACGCCCAAAGAGTTGCAAGAAGACTAGGAAGACACCTCCGAGGGAGACAACCAATCGAGAAGTGTTGTAGGGAAATCCGCCACCAGGAGAACACCAACTACCAGAGAAAGGACAACTCGGTAGAGAGGACATGTTCGGCATAATGGCTGAACAAATGGGTTAAATCCTTGAGTTGGTCGAGAGTGGCCATCCTTGTAAATCACATGTTGCGATTCAGATCCCATAGAAGGGTATTATGTAAAAGTGATATTTGTTAATATCACTCCTTTTCTGGCACATGTTGATATTGTTAGGCCTTGTGATGTAGTTTGGGTGTGGATTTATTATTGTAAGTCCAATGGACATGAAACTTATAATGTAAAGACTTTTGGGGACCAAAAGTCCTTTCAGTTGGTAGGCTTAATCCAGATGGATCTAGAGAACATCACAGAAGTTTCAGAAGTGTCCCAGGAAGCTTAGAATGGCCTCAGCAGGTAGAGAAAGGGAAAAATTCAAAGTTTCCAAAACTCAGTGTAAATGGCATGATTTTGAAGAGCGTGTCACAATCTTTCCAATGGCACAACCGACTCATCAAACGAAGTTACGGATTGAAATATATTTGCGGTCAAAGTTTGGTCAACCTAGCCCAGTCAGCAGGGATGAGTCAACATCTGTACTGCTAACGTCATCATCTAACAGATGACGTCAACATCCATAAAACACACGTGGCAAGAGCATGAAGGCAACACGTGGCATTATGACATCATCATGATGTCAACATGATGATGTGGAAATGCTAGAGGCTTCCACGTGTCACCCAAATTTGGCGTTTTCGGGTCGATCCATGGACCAATCGAATTGTGCCACGTGGCAGACTGTATAGTGATGTGGTGAATGATGTGGCAGCTAAGGTGGCAGTCTAGACAAGATGAAGTGGCAGTCCGTATAGATGATGTGGCAGTCTGTACAGATGACGAGGTAGTCTGTATGAGATGACGTGGTAGTCCGTACAAGATGACGTGGAGGGTACAATAAGCAGTTTCATGGAAGATGATTGGACAGCTGAGGCCCAATATTTGGGTGCCTTGTGGCACCCCCAAAATGCCCAATGAGGGCATGTTTCCAAATTTTCAAAAAAAAAAAAAGTTATAGCGGACCCCGCCATATCTGGCAGAGGTCCCGCTATATCTGGCAGTTCTGCCAAGATAGAACCTTCGCCATTTTTATCTGACTATTATAACAAACGTTCCAAAAATGGGGAGGCCTGCGGGCTTGACCCCGGGACCTCCCCCTAGCTTAGCGCCTTAACACTTGAATGGTAACCAATTGGGCTAACCACCCCTTTGGTAATTCCACCCAAAACTTTATTTAAAATATGATTTTCGCTAGTGCACGGACAGAGGAGAACGCACCAGTATGCCCAGGCCGTACAGGGCATGATTTTTTATGCAGATTCTATTGCATTTAATGCAGAGTTGCACGTGGATTGAGGAAGAGAGTCTTGAAGGTGACGGTGTCCGATGGAGACAATTTGACAATCGTTTTTAGGTAATTCAGCAACGCGAATCCAATGGCGAGGTTTGTTTTTGCGGTAGAGCTTCATATCATCAAGCTAAGTTATGGAGAATCCAATGTAAGCATGATTTTCATTATGTTGTTTTGTCATTAAATATTGCATCATAGCATGCGTGTTACAAGTCTGAAGGAGCATGGAGAGACTGTAGCATGACCAGCTTATTCCTTCTATATTTTATTTTCTTATATTCTTCCACATAAAACCAATCAGTTACATGTAACAGAGAAATTGTGGCACTTGAATGATAAGTGGCCAATGAAGCAGTTCTAAATCTTGTGGTTTCGGGATCTTTGTATGTGCTGCATATATAAATATGCTTGGATCTTAGCAACAGATCTAAGGCACTTTATGGCTCCATGGTGATGGGGATCATCTTCTATTCTTCCTCTTTTTATGTATTGAGTATGTGGGAATGATTTCCATGTCAGTATCATGGATGCCTCATGAGCATGAGAACTTGTGAAGCTTATATACATTCATGATCACATTCTGATCTCTTGTTGTCGTCACCAAAGAGGGACTTTGGCCTTACAACTTGTAAAGGAGAGACATCATTACAACGAGGAGAATAAATTGTTCAAGCTTTGGAGCATGACCCGAAGAGGTAGCCCACATTGGGCGAACTTCGTTATCAAGGGAAGTGTCATATCCATTATGTGTCTTATGTTCTTATGTTGCTTTTCTATGAATTTACGCACATAGGCTATTAAATGCAAGCATGAAATATAACACATAAGAAAAACTAAGGACGTTTTATTCACTTTGGATTCAAGTTTATAAGACTTCAACTTTACCTTTAATTGCAAATCGCTCAAGTAAAATGATCTATAACCGTCCCTTTTGAAGGAGTGACAGAGTCAACCAATCATTGGAAACTAATCACCCCCCGGGTTCAGATCAGTGATCAAATATTTCAAGTATCACATAGTCATAAGCATGGTTTGTATTGATCACAAGGGAGAATATAACCTTAGTAATTTATTATTGGTATAGGAATGTTCACTAAATCGCTTGTCAAGATGGTGCTCGTTACATATAGGGACATTTTTAATAGTGTATTCTTGATAATCCTCGACTAATAAGAAGAGATTCCTACACTCGACATTTTACTTGGTCAAGATATAATTTTTATGACTTAAAAGGAAGAGTGATTGGGGATGTTGACCAAATAAACCATGAAGTGACGACATCAAATGACAATCAATTCACAATATCTTAGTCAATGTTCCTAAGCACATTTGTATTATCAACCTAAAGAGATAATCAAATTCAATACTGATTGTTTATAATTATCAAGATATCACATGTGGGATTGTGTGTATGACTTAATGAAACTATGATTGAACTCAATATAAGATTCACTTAACTACAAAACCAATAACAAGATAAGATTATAATTGGTGGACAAACTACTAGATTGTACTTTAATATAGAACTTAGGAAGGATAAATATATAAGAGAAGTGTGTATTTTCATTAAATTAATTATGAGTTGTAATAAAATAGAGTTGGGGCATATTAAGAAGCATGTTGAATAGGGGTAGTCTCAACCAATATATTACTAGATTCAACATGTTTTTCATCAACTAAAGGTCTAGTGGTACCATTATAGCACATGATTTCTATCAAGGAAGACACATAGTAGTTGTCTCATGAATTTTCCTTATTTTATGAACAACCATAACTTTGGGACGAAGTTTCTTGAAGGGTGGGTGTATGTAACACCCATATTTTGGCCTAAGGAAGTTAGAACTTTCATTTTCTTATCATAGTAATTCATTTTAAAGTAACTATTTGGACTTAGTGAAACTAATATAGAAATGTGATAGGTGTACACATAGAACTGTTTATGTGTTGCATAATATTATTTTTATTGTCATATGTTCATGATGTTGATCATTATGTGATTTGGTTAAACATGTCAACATACACTTCTTAATTGAACATTAATATAGATGTTGATTCTTTTATGAAATTGTGATGTATATGTATGGATATGAATTATTAGTGAACTAACGTATAGGTTGATGAGCTATGTGATAGCCAAATTATTGTAGTGCCGAGGTAACTTGGATGTCGTAGACATACAAAAAAAATAGAATATGTTATAAGTTTCACTTATTATTTAATTTAAGATTAGAAATATTTATATGATCTGTGTTAAGTGTGGTTTTGATAGGATGAACAACTTGCACGGAGTGGTTGTTTGATGACGTGACTCTAAGAATAATAGTTGTACAATATGGCTTGATGTAGGGTGTTGACCCTAGTTCTATGAGGAGGGGTGGAGGTATTGCCCACCATTTATCCTCCAAAATTGGGTGGACTTATTGCCCACCATTTATTCTCCAAAACCCTAGAGTCGTGGGAGGGTTGTGTGAATTCACACTCCCCTAGATGTGTGATGGTGTCTGCTAGTTGCCTGCTAGGGAAGCTTGGTTGAGATGTATGACACTTCCACTTATGGGTTCTATCTGGATTTAGGTCAATATAGTTGACGATCCAACTTAGTTCAACAAAGGAAAGGATAGGATGTAAGATGGAAGTATGTTAGGAAGGAAGGATGATTCGATGTTAGTTGAGAAAACTGTTATGGGATTAGTCATGCCACTCTTGATTTCTCACTTGGTTCCAAAACACTCATTATGATTTTCCTTTTTTATATTCTAAGTGTGGTGATCAATTCTTGATGAGTTATTGTAGTTTCGTTAGTTATAATTACTAAATGATGCATCTGTTGTCCTACATGTCTTATTGTGATCATATAGGAACTATGCACTAGAGGCATAGATTGTTTATCATTAGCATATGTGTAGGCTTTGTGTTCGCTATCTACTCACACATTCCCTACACATGTACACTAGTATAATTAATTAATGTATTAATTACACCGAAAGTGTTTTTAAGGGGAGGTTTCTCTGAAGGACTTCGTCATCTGTCGAAGGCCTATAGGAATTGACCATATGGAAAGAAAACAATCTTATTTCTTCCACATGTATTTTTCACCGCCTGATCTCCCATGTGTATTTATTCACTGACTCCAAATTGTGAGTGTTCCCAGTTGTTCCTTGTGAAACCCTATCACAATTCATCCTTACCATCAGTATTACAAACCTGCTTCACCATTGGATACATACAATTTTACAAACTCGTTCCGACAACTTTGGTCTTTACATTTTGCATTTGGGTTTTCTTTGTGGATATTGCATTTGGGGGAGATCAAGTTCCTTGGCCCAAAGAAGTGTTGTTTCATCTACATATGGATGGATACCATGCAAGAGCATCCCATCATGGCATCCTCCACTCCACCTTCTAACTGGCCTTGGAAATAAATTGTGGCTTGGCGTTGCTACATTTTCGAGCATTTTCCAGGTGAACTTTACAATAAATTCCCCCCCAATAATAGGATTTTTAACATCTTATCCCAAATTCTGTGAATTAAACATACTAGGACTTCATAGTGGTAGTGGTGTAATAAATTATTTAACAACATTATGTATGAATTTTCTTAATCATTTCTCCTTTTATGTCCAATTCCATCAATAACATATTTTGTTTTCTAAATTTACCACTCAAATTTGGATTTGATCTAATGAATCTCGGATTGTAGTGATAGTGCTCCATGTAGTTAAAATCTCACTTCTCATAAGAGCTTCTCTTAAATATTTTGTAGTGAAGTTTCTAGCTTCATCCAAAATGATTTCTCTGGCAAATGTGGGTTGGGAAGCTCTATACAGGCTCAGCATGCTTGTGATATCCTTGTTGAATCAACTGGTTGAACAAACAACTATCAATATGATGTCCAAAGGTCAGAAGAGAGAACAACTTATGATAATCCAGGGAACCAGATTCCGAGCTCAAACCTGCCACTATTTAACAAATTCAATCTATGGATACTTGTCCATGCCTCAGATCCTAAACACATGCTTAGATAAGAACATTTTCCTCGAGTAGAGTGAAGTAGTCTCTTTTTCACACCTGCTTGTCCGTCCTCTCACTGTTGCATTCCTTTTATGTTCACATCTAGGATCTTCCCTGGGTTGATGCCTGTGGTAAAGAGAAAGAGGTTTGTTTTCTACGGTAAAGAGAAAGAAAGTAGAGATGCTCTTACCATACTGTTGGCTGGAAAAATTGACTATCTGTCAACTGGACAAATAAGTCTGGTCTGAGGTTGTCTAAGTAACCCAAGTCGTTTGATGTAACTTGTTAAGGCGGGTTTAATGGATCCATTAGCCAATCTAAAGTCCTAAAATAGAGAAAAAGGGATAACTAACTAATACTACAAAAACTATGAATCTCACTTATGAACAACATTTACAGTTTGCAAGATTTACTGGAAACTTGCAAAATCAATGTAATAATAATTTCTTTTGAGAAGCAGATAAAGAAAGCACATTTAAATATTTTTTGTTTCTTTTTTATAAATCTAACGAATCTTGAATTTAACTAAACCATGAAACGCAGATGTACAGATAGTCAAAAGCTAATCTTAAACTTTTTGGTCTCACTAATATGTAAATGATAGAAATTAGAAATGCAAAGAAGTAACCTGATGTCAATTCCTGAGATGTGTCCGATCCTCTGTATAAATGAAGAACATCCGGCTATAATGCGTACGAGATAAATCTGCAATAGACTTTATAAAAACCTTTCCAAATAAATTCAGAAGATGTATCGGCAGCCAAGATTAGAAAATGAAAAGGGAACACATATTAATTATGTGATCTTATGATTGCCAATGATTACATTCATAGAAATATGTGTGTAATGCATTCACTTCATTATCCAACTTAAACATCAAATAGAAATCCTAATATTCAAATTAAAAAAAAAATGATCACAGTGTGAATATCTGGAACAACAAATTATGAACGATTTTTATAACATGAATATCCTGAAACATAGCATATCAAGAGTCTAAAGCTACATGACATATTAATATATCAAAGATTAAATAAAACAAAATGTTAATGAAACAACATCTGCAGTGGACTAAAGTCGAAAGTTGTGCGTTGTTCCATAAGTCTTGAAAATCATTCATTCATAATTGGTTCCAGGCCAAGATGCATTTCATTTACAAAATAGAGAGTATTTAAAGAGTTTTTTGAAATCTAAACTCTCTATCTTCTAAGATAGTATCAGATCTCATAATATCAAAACATTACAAATACAGAGGGCCTAGAGCCACTCATGATCAAACTATATCTTCAAAATTTATGAAATTTTTTAACTATTTACAAAATAAACCAAAGGAAAAACTAATCAACTAGATCGAACATGTTCCATCCCATAAGATCAGCATCAGATATACCATATCCTGAAAAATGAAATGGGAACAAGTTAGATATGTTATTAACAAATAATTACTAAATTTTTATATGAAAATGACTTGGCTACAAAATCTCATAATTCTGTAGCCAGTCTTATATTGGTAAAAGAAATCCAAGTTGAACCAATTTGACTTAAAAAAAATAACATGACTGTAATAAAAGGGAAAAAACCATTTTACCATTTAAACCAATGACTAATATGGATCAATATAACTCATAATTGATTATGGCCTTTACACTATCTGCATTCTTTATTATGATGTTGCCTGTCTTCTTAAGATGCTTGGCTTGTCTCTGTTCATTTTCCTTGAGGTCACGGTTTTCTTTTGTCAACGATTCATTGTGAGTTGTGAGTTATTTGATTCTTGCTTGCAGAATGGGGATATCAATATAGTATTTCCCAATCCAATGCAAGAAGACCTTGCAATGCACAGCAGGGTCGATCTGTCGAGGGATCATATAATTGGGTGCAAGAACATCAACACTACTCGTTGTCGTCCCTTGATCGAGATTAATACCAATAAACCCCTTGCTATCCTCGAGACACAGTGAGAGATTGTTAACATAGTCGTATGGTTAATTAGGGTCTGACTTATAACAATCTGGATCTTCTTCTGCGACAAAATCCTCAATTTCGGGATCTGAATCCTCATTGATCTCGATCGTATTGATCGAGCTCAAATGAGGCTTAAATCAATTATGCAGACTTCTCAAAATGATTTGACCAACCCTTTTATTTCAGAACCCTGACACTGCTTGCTTCTGTTTTGATTGTTTACGAGGGTCTTTACTGTCAGATTTTATAGTGGCTTTAAGGCCGATAGCTAATTCATGCTCGGTGGTTTCATTTGACTCAAATCCAACATTATGTTGCTCGAGTAAAAACAGATTGGGTACTGCCTCGTGACAAGGGTTTTTCTTCAAAGGATTTGGCTTGTCACTTGAGAAATCAAAATTTTTCTCCAACAGAGGCTTATCCAACATAGGGGTTTCTATAGGAAAGTCTGTAACAAAACCATTTCGATCTAAGAACACATCCCAATCATCACCCATGGATTTCAAACGATGAACCAATCGCATTTTAATTAAACCATGGTGAAAGAGGCTAGAGTTGAGGCTCTGCTTCTTGTATCTTTTCGACATTTTGTACAGATTTCTTAGAAAATAAAATGACACATTCAAATGGAATCCTATAAAGTGCATAAGCAATCACACATGGTAAAGAAAAACCATGCCATAACGTCCCTCATAGGTAATAAATTGTTTAAGAACTGATAACAGACCATGCCACCTAACCTTAAGCAAGGAAACATGAATACCTTTCTCACAACAATCAATCTTTCTGAAGGTCATGAAAAGACTACAGGGCACTTCGTTGATCTTCGAGTTCTTAAACCACTTCTGACCAGAGAGAGGAAGCCTCGTTGCTTCACTCAAAAAATCTTCAGTTACCTCCAACTGAATATCACCAACCTTCGCTCTGTATCCATCAAACGTTTGGGTGAATTCTTTGGCCACGCAAAGATTATACCCTTTGAACTTCTTAATGAAAATATCCCAACCCTATCCTTTCAAATCCTCGATCGCATCATCATGAGACAACAACGCTTGAGAGCCATTTGTCTCTATTAAAAAAACAGGAGCCATTGCGAGTATGACCAAACTGTGGCAGGGGCGACCCAGGCTAGCTATGGGTTTAGATGTCAGAAGTAACAGGGACAAGTTTGAGTTGATACCATGGAAAAAAAACAAACAGAACACCTGCACAATCACAGCATACACATGAAGGTCTTGGTTATGGAGTTTGAACACTCCTGATAATGAAAGCTCCAAGTACATAGCATTACACAAACCCTTAACTCGTAATGAGAAGCCYGTCAATTCATTTTGCCAGCCAAAATGAAGTACAAGATACGATTCTGGTGTGTTTAATTCCCACGTCATGTAATGAATATAGTCKATTTGCAAAGGGTTGGAATGGATATGTTTTTACAATCCAAATGTGAATCGATATTTGGCATTATAGTTGATTTACAAAGGATTCAAATAAATAAGCTTACAGTCCAAATGCAAATCAACATGGGTATTATATYGATATTCRATAAACTCAAAAGGAAAATCATTCAAGTAAGAAATATGAAGTAGATGTAAGCAYAATGAACCTTTAAAAACCAGGCTTTGAATAGGGATATAATACGAAATTAAGTTTCCATGTTGATTCATGCTTTCARTCATGAATCAAGCATGAAAAYGCAAGATAAAAATAAAACAAGAATAATCAAACATCTTTTATAATCCGATAATCACCCCCAGATAGTGATATTTACAGGATGAGGTGAAGGACGCTACAGGAAGTGTCATTTGTTGTTCAAAATAGCAAAAACATGTAGGACTGCCAACAGTGGTGACTTACTGGGAGAAGCATTTATCTCTGCATCACCGACGAGTTCATGTTAGGACTAATTAGAATGATTAAATATTAAAGAACAGTTGAAGGAAATCAAGCATTCCAATCAAATTACAAAAACATCACTCAGTCCAGCTTCAGATGTCTTTCAATTCAAATGAAATTCGGTGACAAGTTTTAATTACAAGAGCAACGATATTCAAGCCAATGACTTTGATACTATTGACAGGGTCGTTGTTGCCAGCAGGCGTCCATAGCCTCGGCAGGGATGTCAATTAACCCACTCTGATGCCTCTATCCTGTCAAAGAATTGTCAATTCAAAATAAAGGGCACTTACTAATATCAAAATTTATACCTGATAATTTTCTTGAACTCAACATTGCTTCGCTTCCAGCAAGCCTGTTCAGTACCCCGGTGAAGTTGTCTTCGCATCATGCATGCATTTACCCGTTTCTAGCAGACATGTTCAGTATCTCGGTGGGTTTACAGACACTTCCCACACTTTGTAGTGCTTTCATCTCTCTAGAAGTTATTTTAGAATTAGACATAAACTTTATGATCTTCAGGAGAGCGGGGTGATGCTGAAAATGTTTGACGGCCTTCATCATGATCTGAACTTAGTTTTCTGATAAGAAACTTTTCGAGGACAGGAAGGCATACTTGAGTTGTTTTCTTTAAAAACATGGACAATGTAAAGAGTTTTAATGATGATCGTATCTTCTCGTGATTATATAGTGAAACCAGGAAGCCTACTTCGAACATAAAGTTTCTTTAGCTAGTCTGTGTTTCAACAATTTACAAGATTGATGCTTTGAAAAGACCTTGGTTGTTTCTTCATAATGAGGCATTCTGGTTTCCCTTCATGAACTAAAAGGTGACACAAACATAAGTTTATTCAGAAAGTAGTGAAAACAAGAAAAATGAAAAGAACCAAAATAAAAAACAAAAACAAAAATTAAAAAAAGAAAATATGTACAGAGGTGAATCTGGAATCATCAGGAAAAATATCTTTTTAGAGCTTGGCCATTCACCGGGAAGGTGTCTGGCCGTCCCTCCAAATTGTGTAGACGGAAAGAGCTGGGACCTAGTTTTTCAACGATTAAGAAAGGTCTCAACCACAGGTTCTAGAACTTGGTGTGTTCCCCTTTCCCCTCATGAGGTTTATCCCATTTGAGAACCAAATCTCCTACCTCAAAGTTCCTATTTGAAGAAGAATTCAAATCGAACCAGCTTTTCACAATCTATTGATGTTGATCCAGCTTCTTTTTTTCTTGTGCTCTTACTTCCTCTAGTTTTAATAAAGCATTGATTCTACTTTCTAGAGGCATGCAGACCTCTTCTTGGACTTTCAGTGATAGTTGCAGAGATGGGAGAAGAACATGAGGAGGTAGGATTGCTTCTCTCCCATAAATGAGAAAGAAAGGAGAGTTACCAACATAATCTTTGGGTGTTACTATGTCAGCCCATAGTGCATTAAACAAAGCGGTGTGCCAGTTCTTGTGGTTTTCAAAGACTCTCCTCTTAATGATCTTGATCAATTTTTTGTTTGTTGAGTCTACTAGGCCATTTCCTTAGGGGTAGTAGCTGGCATAATATTTCAGTTTAATCCCTTTTTCTAAGGTGAATACATTCATATCGAGGGATGAGAAATAATATGTGTTATCAAAGACTAAACATTCAGGGATACGAAATCTAGTAATAATATTCAAGTTAAGGAAATATACTACCTGATTAGTGTTTACCATTTTCAAAGGTGCAGCTTCGGACCATCTGGTAAAGTAATTCGTTGTTGTAATGATATATTTATGATGTTGTGAATAAGAGGGGTTAATTGGCCCTATGATGTCGATACCCCACTGCAGAAAAGGTGAATCCACAGTAACAGGCTCCAAAGGGAATGTTGTCTTTTTCACTCGTCTAGCAGCCTTTTGGCAGATTATGCATTTACGACATAATGCGTGGGAATCTTTAAATAATGTGGGCCAATAGTACCCATCTCTTAACACTTTGTGAGTAGTGGTGTCTCCACCGAAGTATCCACCAGCTTCACCTGCATGTAATTCAGATAACACTTTTTCTGATTCTTCTTTTTCTAAACAACGCATAAGAACACCGTCGAAATTCTTTCGAAACAATACATAATTTATGAGCTGGAAAGATGTCGATTTTAACCTGAGTTCTCTTCTGTATTTAGGATCAATATAGCGAGGAGAAGACCCATGTGTCAAATAAAATTTTATATCATCATACCAAGAATTAGCAACAACTTGTGTGCAATAGATCTGATTTTCATTGGGCTGATTTATAGTTGAGATATTAATTTGACTTTCTTGTTCTTCAAGTGAATCAGCCACTAGTTTACATAGGCCTTGACCTCTAACAATTTGTGCAGGATTATTTTGAGGCCGTATTCTTATAACGATGTCATCCAATTTGCCCGTTTTTCTCCCAGTTCCTTTTGTACTAATAAGTTTCTTACAGCAGGGTAAGGAACGATGACTTTAGTTTTGGATTTCAACAGATATGACCAGAAGTGTTTCACTGCTTTGAAAACAGCATACGCATGTTGATCTACAGCTGGGTAATTCATTTCAACCCCTTTAAAATCCGAGCTCATGAAGGCAATAGGGATTTCATTTCTTTCAACATTTTTTTGAGTCAACACAACAACATAAGATTGATCGGAGGTGAAAGTGTAAAGAGTGAAATCTCGCAAGAAATCAGGACTCGTCAAGGAAGGGGATTCCACTATGGATTTTTTTATGGAATCAAAGGCTTGACTTTCCTATGGTCCCCAACGATACTAAACATCCTTTTTAATTAAATTATGTAATGGTCTTACCATTTCTGAAAAACTTGGGACAAATCTTCTGACAAAATTAATCTGGCCTAAAGAGGATTGCATGGATTTTTTAGAGGAGGGAGGGGGCGGGGGGGGGATTTTGGAAATGGATCGAGTTCTTTCAGGATCGATGATCATTCCGTCACTGGACACTATGAACCCGAGAAGATTGCCTTTTTCCACCGCAAAGACTGACTTCTTAGGGTTGAGAGATATGGCATACTTGCGGCATCGTTTTAAAACAGTCCTAAGGTGAGACAAGTGATCTTTCTTGTTTTTGGAGAAAATGGTAACATCATCAAGATAGACCACTACTGATTGGTTTATGAGGCCAAAAAAATCAATGTCCATTTCTCTCTGGAAAGTGGCCCCGACATTTATGAGTCCAAAAGGCATCTTCCTGTAGGCATAAGTGCCCCAGGGGTACGAAAAGTGGTTTTTAACTGGTCTAGTGGAGACATGAGGACCTGGTTGTATCCTGAAAAACCATCTAACAGTGACAGTCTTTTGGAACCAGATACCTACTGAATAATTTGTTTCATTGGAGGAACGGGATAATTGTCTTTATCAGACGCTCGGTTCAAGTTACGAAAATCGACACAGAGTCAAATTTCACCGCTTTTCTTCCTTACATGAACTAGATTAGACACCCATTGTGTGTGTCTCACTGGGAAAATGATCTTTGCATTTAGTAATTTATTTACTTCTTTCTTGACAGTCGGTTCCAATTTGGGGTGCATCTTTCTTAATTTCTGTTGAAAAGGCTGAGTTTGTGGTTTCATGGGGATGACATGTTGTATTATGTTAGGATCAAATTTTTAAAGATCATCATATGTCCAAGCAAAAATGTCCTTGAATTATTTAAATAGATTTATAAAGGCAGATCATTCTTGTTCGGAGCATCCCGTTCCCAAATTGATATTTTGCGGATTATCTTTAGTCCCTAGATTTATCGTAACATAAGTCAAGGAAGAACTGATCGTTTTACAATTGACTAGCCCTCTAAATTTATCATGTAAATCATAAAACTTTTCTATTCTTACAATGGATCTAGGAATAGAGTTTACCAGATCAGATGTCGATTCAGGAGATCTAGTATCTGATATTACCGTGAAGTTGCGGAGGTTTTCATTGTGAGTGCCTTCATCGATAATTGCACCTTGGAAAGTGTCTTCCATATGTAAGAAGTTGATGATATGTTCATCATCGTCGAACACTCTCCAATAGGTGATGTTATCATGGATCGATGGCCTGAACAATAATTCAATCGAAAATGCATTCGGAGAAATACCTTCTGCAGGCAAAAGTTTAGAAGCAACATTAGTCAATAAGTCAGCCTCAGAATTACTTAATCTAGGAATGGAATTAATGTTAAATGCTAAAAAAAATTGTATCAAACTCCATACCTCGGTTTGGTAACTTCTCAGATGAGGTGACAAGCAATGTATGGAGTTTCTTACCTTCCTGACCACGATTTCCGAATCACCAAACACCATTAAATTTCTTACGTCCATATCCAAATCTTTCTTAAGCCCTTGTAGAAGTGCTTCATATTCGGCAATATTATTAGTGCACTCGAACTCTAATCGATAGGTAATGAAAGTCTTATTGCCTGTGGGATCGATGAGTACACATCCTGCATCGGCTCCTTCTTTGGATTTGGATCCGTCAAAGTACAGTGACCATATCTGAGCTTCGTCAGCAGTGTTCGACAAATTTGGCAAAGCTAGTGACTGAGTATAGTTCATGAGTTCTGATTGTTGCCCGAGATCCGTGAAGGGGGATATTTCAGTCATGAAGTTACCAAAGAAAGTGTTCATTCCCTGCATTTTGAATGAATTAGTGGATGCAATAAAATGTTCATTCAGATCATTCAAATCTTCCACGGTATGCTTGAGATAGCATTCGCAGTTTATCCTGATTTTATTTGGCTGTCCATTTTCCGGCAACCACAAATGAGACCAGTCTGTGGCAAAGTAACCATGCAGTTGCTCGGACCAGTCCCTGCTTCAAAATAAACCATATACTTCTGGGATGTCAACAACAATGATGTCAACAATTTCGTGAACCTTAGGATTAGAACATAACCCAACCAGAACATTCTTAAGTTCACTGATTTCCTTAACGTTCGTCCAATCGAGCTGAATGATTTTGAGACTAGAAGGTTGAACTTCTGCGTTAATTTTTTGGCAAACAGATAAAGGCATCACATTTGATGAGGCACTAGAGTCCACCATGCAATTATGTACATTTCTATTGAAAACTTCAAAAGTTAATAAGAAAGGCGGGACATTTTTATGAGTGTTAACAACAAAATTCTGTTGATTTTTCATCGTTGTCCCTGAAACAGTTTTATCTACATTTGATACAGTTTTTTCAGATAGATATCTTTTATCCAGAAGTTCAGATGTCGTTTTAGTGGGGATCTTTTTGGTTGTTTTAGAACTGATTTCTGCAGTCTTCTTACTGCTAGGATCGTTGTTCTTACTGTTTTCTGCGATATTTTGAAGCAGATTCTGCAAAATAAGAGGAAATTTTAAAAGCTCGTAAACAGAAATATTAGCCCTCAATTTTTTTAGATCTTCAATCAAGTCATATTCCAAGACTGGGGCTGCTAAAATCTATTTTATTTCGGCTTGTTTCGACTATTTTGGAGGCACATTATTATTCATTTCAGAAGACGGTTTGCTTTGTGTTTTGCTTCTCGTGTTGTAAGGGTGGATAGTTTCAAAGTTTGCTTGAAAGATACTGTCAAAAAAGTGTCCGAAGATATTGGGAGATGAATCCTCTTCCTCAAGTACTTCTTCTTCAATTGTTTCTTCTGAACTTTCGGGAGGTACAGAATTATCATTTGTTTCAAGAATGGTTTGTAAAGCGTACTGCAAGCTTTCGAAATTGAAACCTTCGATGGTCTGGTTTGGTCGATTGGGAGGAAAAGGTTTTCTGAAAGGGGGTTTAAAACCCCCTTTGCTTGAGGATGCCTCCTTGGCTGATCTCTTCAAGTCAATGACTTGATTTGATAGTTTTTGAAAAGACTTCTACAAGCTTTCCAGGTCTAAAGTTTCTGGTTGACCTTTGACTTGGGGAGGTCTCATAAGGATTTCTATTTTCTTCTTACAAGATGAAGTTGTTTTAGTTTCACTATTTAGATTGTCTTTCAAGCTTAATATATCCTTTTCAATTTGGCTTGATTCCTCAAAGGCTTCCAACAATGTAGATTCTTTAGACCTTTTAACCCAAATTGCTATATTATTATGTAGAGCTTTGGTGTAATATGCAACAATCAGACTTTCAGCAGGCATTGAATTTGTGGGAATTTGATTCTTTAACGTAAGGAATCTTTGGTTAAAATATTTTACTTTCTCCTTAGGGTTCATTTTTAGGCTGGAGAGTTCCATAACAAAGACCTAAGGGGACTTATCATCTCCAAATTTCTCTAAGAAACAGATTTCGAATTTGTCCCAAGAGACAATGGTCTGGGGTTGTTGGGCGAAATACCATGTGGAGACATTGCCCTCAAAAGTATAAGGAAAGAGTTTTCATACTACGTCTTCATTCTCTACACTTCAGAGTCTTATGGCCAACATAAACTTCTTTATGTGATCTTCAGCAGATTGCTTAGAATCCGGATCAAAATTAGGCAACCATTTTTCTGGGTGTTTTGGAAATGGGTGTAGGTCTAGCGGGATTGTTTTGGTTTTCCATGGGTGTAGGTGGTGTCGAAGGCTGAGATGGTTCAAATGAGGAACTTCCTTCGTCAGATGACTCTCCTCCCGAAGAGGATGGAGATGAACCAGATGGGGAAGGCGGGATACTCCTCCAAGTCCAAGAGTAGGGGTTCCGACAGGATCTGTAGTATTATCCTCTAAAGGATTTAAAAGCATAACAATGCCTTCAAGTTGTTCTCGGATGTCCAATAAATATAAAGGTTTATTGATAGGCCTACCAAGTTGCCTGATATGGGCCAAAGCACTGTGTGTCCTTATTAGTGACTGACAAAATATTTCTTGTACGTCAGGCCCTTGAGGAGCTGGTGTTACTGGTCAATGGGAAGCTCAAGATTATTGTTTGAGGTAGTTGTTGTTTCAAAAGTAACATTGTTTTCCGAGCGACTACGTGTTACTATAGGGGAGTGAGTATGTGGGGGAGGAGTCTTACGACTTCCACGTGCCATCAATTGCAATCAGGCCCTCCTTCTAGCGCCATTTGTTGGCGAGAAACATTGGGTGTCCGTCAACTGGAAGAATAAGTCTGGTCTGGGGTTCTCTAAGTAACCCAAGCCGTTTGATGTAACTTGTTCTGACGGGTTTAATGGCTCCATTAGCCAATCTAAATTCCTAAAATAGAGAAAAAGGGATAACTAACTAATACTACAAAAACTATGATATATATATACATACTCTAATATAACTATTGTAAATGTATTTAAGCATAAAAAGAAAACATAAGAATCTCACTTATGAACAACATATACAGGTTGCAAGATTTACTGGAAACTTGCAAAATCAATGTAATAATAATTGTTTTTGAGAAGCAGATAAAGAAATCACATTTAAATATTTTTTGTTTCTTTTTTTATAAATCTAATGAATCTTGAATTTAACTAAACCATGAAACGCATATGTACAGATAGTTAAAATATAATCTTAAACTTTCTGGTCTCACTAATATGTAAATGATAGAAATTAGAAATGCAAAGAAGCTAACCTGATGTCAGTTCTTGAGATGTGTCCAAGCCTCTGTATAAATGAAGAACATCCAGTTATAATGCCTACGAGATAAATATGCAATAGACTTTATAAAAACCTTTCCGAATAAATTCAAAAGATCTATTGGCAGCCAGGATTAGAAAATGAAAAGGGAACACATATTAATTATGTGATCTTATGATTTCCAATGATTACATTCAGAGAAATATGCATGTAATACATTCACTTCATTATCCAACTTAAACATCAAATAGAAATCCTGATATTCAAATTAAAAAAAAAATGATCACAGTGTCAATATCTGGAACAACAAATTATGAACGATTTTTATAACATGAATATCCTGAAACATAACATATCAAGAGTCTAAAGCTACATGACATATCAATATACCAAAGATTAAATAAAACAAAATGTTAATAAAACAACATCTGCAGTGGGCTAAAGCCGAAAGTTGTACGTTGTTCCATAAGTCTTGAAAATCATCCATTCATAATTGGTTCCAGGCCAAGATGCATTTCATTTCCAAAATAGAGAGTATTTAAAGAGTTTTTTGAAATCTAAACTCCCTATCTTCTAAGATAGGATCATATCTCATAAGATCAAGACATTACAGATATAGAGGGCCTAGATCCACTCATGATCAAACTGTATCTTCAAAATTTATGAAAGTTTTTAACTATTTACAAAATAAACCAAAGGAGAAACTAATCAACTAGATCGAACATGTTCCATCCCATAAGATCAGCATCAGATATACCATATCCTGGAAAACGAAATGGGAACAAGTTAGATATTTTATTAACAAATAATTACTAAATTTTTATATGAAAATGACCTGGCTACAGAATCTCATGATTCTATAGCTAGTCTTATATTGGTAAAAGAAATCCAATTTGAACCAATTTGATTTTATAAAAAAAACATGACTGTAATAAAAGGGAAAAAACCATTTTACCATTTAAACAAATGACTAATATGGATCAAGATAACTTAAAATTGATTACGGCCTTTACACTGTCTGCATTCTTTATTATGATGTTGCTTGTCTTCTTAAGACGCTTGGCTTGTGTCTGTTCATTTTCCTTGAGGTCACGGTTTTCTTTTTTCAACGATTCATTGTGAGTTGTGAGTGCTTTGATTCTTGCTTGGAGAATGGGGATATAAGTATAGTACTGCCCAATCCAATGCAAGCAGACCTCGCAATTCACAGTAGGGTCGATCTGTTGAGGGATCATATAATTGGGTGCAAGAACATCAACACTACCCATTGTTGTCCCTTGACCGAGCTTAATACCAGTAAACCCCTTTCTATCATCGAGACATGGTGGGAGATTGTTAACATAGTCATATGGTTGATTAGGGTCCGACTTATAACAATATGGATATTCTTCTGCGAGAAAATCCTCAATTTCAGGATCTGAACCCTCATTGATCTCGATCGTATTGATCGATCTCAAATGAGGCTTAAATTGATTACGCAGACTTCTCAAAATGAGCCAACCAGCCCTTTTATTCCAGAACCCTAACACTGCTTGCTTCTATTTTGATTGTTTACGAGGGTCTTTATTGTCAGATTTTACAGTGGCTTTAAGGCTGACAACTAATTCATGCTCAGTGGTTTCATTTCACTCGGATCCAACATTCTATTTCCCGGGTAAAAATTGATCGGGTACTACCTCGTGATGAGGGTTTTTCTTCAAAGGATTTGGCTTGTCACTTGAGAAATCAAAATGTTTCTCCAACAGAGACTTATCCAACATAGGGGTTTCTATAGGAAAGTCTGTAACAAAATTGTTTCGAGCTAAGAACATGTCCCAATCATCACCCAAGGTTTTCAAATGATGAACCAACCGCATTTTAATTAAACCATGGTGAAAGAGGCTAGAGTCGAGGCTCTGCTTCTTGTATCTTTTCGACATTTTGTACAGACTTCTTAGAAAATAAAACGACACATTCAAATGGAATCCTATAAAGTGCATAAGAAATTGCACATGGTAAAGAAAAACCAGGCCATAACGGCCCTCACAGGTAATAAATTGTTTAATAACTGATAACAGACCATGCCACCTAACCTTAAGCAAGGAAACAAGAATACCTTTCTCACAGCAATCAATCTTTCTGGAGGTCATGAAAAGACTCCAGGGCACTTCGTTAATCTTCGAGTTCTTAAACCACTTCTGACTGGAGAGAGGAGGCCCCATTGCTTCACTCAAAAAATCTTCAGTTACCTCCAACTGAATATCACCAACCTTCACTCTATATCCATCAAACGTTTGGGCGAATTCTTTGGCCACACGAAGATTATACCCTTTGAACTTCTTAATGAAAATATCCCAACCCTGGCCTTTCAAATCCTTGACTGCCTCATCATGAGACAACAACGCTTGAGATCCATTCGGCTCTATTTAGACAACATGATCCATTGCGAGTATGACCAAACTATGACAGGGGCGACCCAGGCTAGCTATGGGTTTAGATGTTAGAAGTAACAAGGACAAGTTTGAGCTGATACCATGGAAACAAAACAAGCAGAACACCTGCGCGATCACATCATACACATGAAGGTCTTGGTTATGGAGTTTGAACACTCCTAGTAATGAAAGCTTCAAATACATAGCATTACACAAACCCTTAACTCGTAATGAGAAGCCTGTCAATTCATTCTGCCAGCCAAAATGAAGTACAGGATACGATTCTGGTGTGTTTAATTCCCACGTCATGTAATGAATATAGTCGATTTGCAAAGGGTTGGAATGGATATGTTTTTACAATCCAAATGTGAATC
>ML779074.1:47194-70127 GCA_009831015.1 Picea engelmannii | reverse complement strand
AAATCTTCTTGTTGGTATGTCACTAGGGAAACCAAACCAACAACAATACATCAAACTGTCTAAGATAACATAGAAGTACTATTTTTTAAACTTAAAATCCTGAACATACTTAAGAGTAATGTTAATCTTTGTATCTAGAACAAAATCTATCTGCAGAGTTTTCCTATGTTGGAAAAGATTAGGTAAGATGGAAATCGCAATGTCTCCTAAATTAAAAAACAAAATAAGGAACCTAATGAGCATCAAAATTGAGTAGGGGGTTGGCCCTCATCTGGAGACACCTGTGTGTTGGGGAAAATGATGTTCGAGAGGTCCATTCCGACGAGTTGCTTGGCTAACAGGTTCATTATGTGGTCCTGGAGACGGAGCTAGGCTTGAATTTCGTCGAGCTGAAGCAGAACTTCATCCTTGTCATCCTTGCAATCCATCAAAACATGTCGTAATAGAAGATTCATGTGCCAATGTATTTATATCATCTTCAGGTAATGAGAGACTCGAGACCTGGTATTCCCTGTGTCTAGAACCCATGAGTTGGTTGAATCCAAGACTTCGTCATCATCGACAAAGCGTCTTGAGACTCAAACATCGGCTTTGGCAAGAGCTATTTCCTCTTGGATGTGTGATCCAGGAGCATTTCACCTCCAAAATCAACCATGTTGATTGACCTAGGGATATTTACATTTAATAAAGGACTGGGTTCCCTAAACTTCAAATTAATGTAATTTCTCATGTTTTAGTGGGATTCTAGAAGGACATGGTTTGTTTTTCCATATTTGAAGTGTAAAAGATTAAGTGAACAATTAGTTGAGTTTAGGTAGGTTATCCTAAGTATGGAGGATTTGATTCCATTTGATCTTTATCAATTGTAAAGTACAAGAGTGTTATTATGTTTGTTAGTTGCACAATCTTAGGGATTTGTTGATGGGCTGGAAGTTGACCTTCCATGCTTAAAATTGTAAGTCTGCGGGCAATCAGAAGGGATGTGTGTGTGTAGAGACAGAGTGAGAAGGGGAATTGAGTGTGTAAGAGGCCGAGTGTGGCCAACAGGCCAATTAGAGGCCAACTAAATGTAAATCAGATCAGAAGGGCAAGGAGACCTTATGTAAATTATGTACAGAGATTCATGAAAATAATTCTTATGGTTATTAATTCTTTGTGTCAGTGTGGAGATTGGGTACTCCTTTTTATTTATGCTTCCTGCATAGGACATCAAAGTCCAGACTGGATTCTCATAGAGTGTTTGTTGCAGGATTGATGCAGGCAGAGTCGAGTGTTACAGGTTGGGTGTGCAACAGAAGCTACAGTAGTGTTGATCATTGATCACTGGAAGGATCAATGATCCACATCACATCAACCTATACTTTGAAGGAAGGATAATTTATAACCATAGGATCACCCCACAGTTAAGTCTTGATCGTTGGATCGGAGTTAGAAGGACTTTGTAGAAGTCTCGACAATCCGGTGATGGGAACAGATCTGACTGTCAAATCCAAAGTCAAATCAATGGATGACAGTGTATTGGGAGTTACAAGACACGAGGAAGTTAAGGGAGAATTGTGACTGTTTGATCTAGATCCATATCAATGGTTGTCATTACAACAAACGAGATCAACAACCACCAGAACGAGTGGCACAATGGAACTGGAAGATCCACCGTCAATCATTAGCGCTAAGGTTTAAGCACTCAAGTGGATAAGAATCGATCACAACCACTAGTCATGTGGACAAAAGGAGATATCAACGCTTGAATTTTAGGTTTGATAACAGAGTATTAAAAAAAATTGTTCATAAGAGGATTTTGGGCCCGTGTAAAGAGTTCGAGAGCAACTCGAGCTTGGAGCTACAGTAGAGTTATTTCATAAGCTCGGTTCTAGGGCATTTTTCTTCAAGAATTTGCAAAGTTTCTTTAGTCTTTTCATATGTGAGTATGTTGCTTGTACTTTGGAATGGTCTTGCAAAAAGGATTTGATACTATGAGCTAGATATCCATAAAGAGATTCAAATGGATACATCTTAGTAGATGTGTGATAGGTGGTTTTATACCACCATTCAGGTAGAGGAAGCCACTTGACCCATTGATATTGCTTATTGGAATAATAGCAATGAAGATAACCCTCTAAACATTTGTTAGCTATTTTTTTTAGGCCATCTATTTGTGGATGATATGTTGAACGCATAGCTACTATTGTTCCCCTTATCTTCCATAACTCTTTCCAAAATTTTCCTATGAATTTTAGATCTCTATCACTTACAATTACATTACAAAATCCATGAAGCCTATGAATTTACTTCATGAAAACTTTCACCATTTGGCTGGTAGTATATGTACTTTGAATTCCACAAAAATGTGCATATTTTGTGAGTCTCTCCATGACCACAAAAATGCCACATATTTACCTTCTAATTCTGGTAAACCGGTAATGAAGTCCATTGATATATCTTCCCATATTTGACTAAGTATGTATAAAGTAATCCTAGAGGTTAGGTTAGTATCCTTTTTTAGTATTGTCATTCATTTGTTTCTTACTCTCAAAATGTAAATGTGAATTCGAAAGTAATGCATATTTTGGTTCAAGTTTTTGTGTTGTAAATAATGTTTTTATCTTAAGGAATTCACCCCATTGTTTTATTTAGGGTTTGGGCCAGATCTAACGTTGCAATGGAGGTTGAATCCCTTCTACATATAGATTAGATGGTTGTTGTATGATTTTCTTCAATGGTTGTAATTTTCCTTTTGCATTCCCATTCTTTTCTCATTAATCATTATCTTTAATTTATGTACTTTTGTTTCCAACATTCATTTGCTTTCATGTATTTCCTTTAATTCTTTTATTTTACAATGTTCATCACTTTGAAGTACATCCAATGAATCTAATACGGTTGCTAATGTTGTGTTGAAATCTCAACAGACCCTAAAATTTTCAATAAATTTTGGGTACCAGTTGTTTCTTTTCCCTTTGAAGTTTTGGTTTCTATTTGTATAAACTCATTTTTTCTTCTAGTTTTAATGAAATTTCATGAATAACAAGTTTCTTTTTTTCCTAACATCTTTGTCATAAAAAACCCAAATTTTTTATAAGTAAAAAAAACTCATTAACTAAGTCTTTGAAATTCTCATCAGAGAAATGTTAAACTTTCATCGGAGTTATAAGTTCACTTTGCCTCCAATGAAATGTTAAAATTTGCTCTGATAAGATTTATGTATCAAAGAGCACTGTGAACTTTCACTTGAAAAAAAAAAGTTAAAAAATGCTCAGGTCACATCATGGTAGAAAGTTAAAATTGACCTGATACGTTTGTTTCAAAAAATTTAAATCACCTTCGATCATTGGAGTGCAACTTGAATTTACACAATGAAAAGTTCAAAAATCCATTGATCAAAGTTAAATTTTGTCTTGATAGGGATTCATGAAAAAGTTCTTAAGTTTATCGATTTAAAGTTTGAAATTACTCCAATAAGCGTGCTCATTGGAGAAAAATCAAGTGTTTCCCCAATTTGAAGTTAAAATCTTCCTTGATAAAAAAGTTAAGAAATCTTTTGATGGTGTTTCATTACAACTTCAGGTTTTATTACATTAGAGTAAAAAGGAAATTTTGGTGTACTCTGAACATCAGAGGGACCATCCAACTTTATGCATTGAATATATATCAAAAAAATCACATCGCTATGTTTTAAAACTTTTTATAAAGGGTGAACTCCTAATTGATGAAAACTAGGAGAATTGTGAGAGTTGGGATGATTTCGTAAACCCTAAATACTCTACCTGTATGGATCTCCTTCGCAGTGGTTTCAAACCTCTCTCAAGCCTGAACTGATCCCTTCTGCCGCCGCAAATACTATTGCGCTTGTACTTGCAGAATGAGCGTCGAAGGAGGGGCGAAAGCCCCCTCTTACCACAATGTCGTTGCCAATGAACAGATGAAACCAGAGCAAGACGACCATCCTTTGAACCATTTCCACACCTTAGAGAAAACATGCTACAAGAAGAACAAATCTCAGGGAAAATCATGGATATGGAAGTTGAATCGTTGCATCTAAAGGCATCTCAGAACCGGGTTCCGGGAAAATGCATCTCCCAAGCACCCATAGTGTCTAAATACATGATCGAATCTGCTAGGGTAGGCGAGCACACCTAGTTCATGAGGGAACATGCCTTGATCGAGAAATTTATAGGGATCTGGACATTAGAAAGAGACCTCAAGAAATGGATCAAACACTGGTGGAACCCGAAGGGGGATTATGAGTTGCAGCTAAGTTCTAAAGGATTCTTTACAATCTTCTTCTACAGCCTGAAGGACAAAGACAGAGTCTTAGAAAATGACCCCTACTTCTACAACTCAGTTGGACTATATCTGAGATTTTTGACGGATCGCTTATGCCCAGAAAAGGAAGACTTTGCTTGTGCCCCAGTCTAGTTACGTCTTTACTCTCTCCCCCAGGAATTCTGTCTTGAAGAAATACTCATGGGTATTGGGAACACACTAGGAAGGTATGTTAAATCCTCAGGAGCCAAAAAAAAAAGGAAATATACTTCTTATGCATGGATATGTGTCTACATGAACATCTCCAAAGCCCTCCCAGGCTTCGTAACCATCGAATACCAAGATGAAGAATGGAATCAGATAATAGATTATGAACACATCCCCTTTAGATGTCAGAAATTCCATGAACATAGGAACCTCTTTAGAGACTTCCCCCTCAATGCATCAGTCTGCCCATCAGCAGAGGATAAACAGAAAGATGGATTTACTCAGGTACCAAGCCTGGGCCAAGGAGGCCAACTAGGGGAGTGCCCACCTGGGGCGCACAAGTCAATCACCTAGGCGCAACCCATTTTCACCTTTTGATGTTATTTAATTAAGAATATGTAAATAAATGGTTCCCTCAGTATATAAGGTGAACCGGGACTCAAATAAAGTATTCTCATCTTTTTCCTGAAGCTATGTGTCTCATTAGATTTTATTTTTGGGTTTACATTTTACGTTTACTGCAATTTCGTTTTTGGGGTTTCTCAGGGTTAACCAGTGCGCCTTCCTTCATGGTTGCATCCTAGTGACTCCATTTTCCATGCTTCCACCTTTGAGAGAAATCTTACTCCGTTAGATAGCCAATCTCTCAGGGAGAAAATAGTTTTCCTACAAGTTTCTGAGGCAGAAAGGAGGGTGCACCAACCTGGGGTTTTGCGCCCTTGTTGGTTTTTCCTTTGCCAGGATGAAGTGAGTGTGCCCTCTTCTATGGTTGCACTGAGATTCTCCCGCTGATCCCCAGGGGTCACACTGAGATAGCCAGATCCCCTTGGCCACTCTCAGATCATCCTAGCTTTGGATCTCCATTGCTTGGTCACCCAAACCAACGGTGCACCCCTGTTTTGATTTGTGCCCGTGAGGAGTTTTTAGTCAAAAGCCAGACTATTGATTGTGTGGTCACCTTCTCCTGTAGATCACCTTCTTGGGTAGATCAATTGGTATAAGAGCCTCAATATCCATGGAAAATCTTCTGATCTTGAAGATTGAGCCAAAAACAATTTGGGGGTTTTCATGAAATAGTCCAGATTTTTCCCATTCCAGGGTTTACATATTCATGCAAGAAGCTCAACAGATATCATAGCCCAAAGGGATCCCATATCTCCATTGCAACAGAGAGGAGTTCCACAGATCTAAAACAATACATATCTCTCCCTCTAGACCAATTCAGCTACGTTGCTTCAGGGTTTTGCGTCCTCTGTTCCCAAAATAGAGCCTGACCCATTTTTCAGTATTGCAAACTAGGTGCGCCTTGATCTTCAGATGGCCTCACAATGCCTCCACGAAAATATCCCTTGGAGGTAGACTCAGATTCCAACACTTCAAATCTCTTCCAAGATCTTGCCTCTGTCCTCAATGAGTTGCTCAGAATACAACAACAAAACAATCAAGACCCCTTCCAGTTGGACACTCGAATCCAACTACCCAAATTTGTTCGTCAAACCAATGGAGAAGTTATGAATTATTGGATACATATCCTCTCCACCTATTTCAATACATGTCCAGGCCTTACCGAGGAAAGAAAGATCCATATTGCATCCTTGCAATTAGAAGGACTTGCACAAACTTGGTGGGATACAGAGCAAGAGAAGACCACATTTGTGATAGAGATTGGGGATGCTCCAGAATCCTCTACTTCCAAACCCATCAGAACTTGGGCAACCGCTTCTGCCCACCCAGGTTAGTGCAATCCTTGTGGATCAAATGGCGCCAACTCTGACAACTCCCTTCACAAGGAATGCAAGGCTACATAGACTTCTTATGCAAGATGCGCCTCTTACTTCATATTCCAGATACGGAAGAGGTACTCATATTAAAGTTTGTTGTTGGTTTATTAATTCAGTTCCTTCAAGAAGTAGATTTGTTTGAAAATCCAACTTTAGACAAAACTTTTCAGAGATATTTGGCTATAGAAAGGAAAGTCTCTCCTAGAGTTCGTACTCCTCAGTCTCACCCCTACACCAACCCCTCTGCCTCTCAACCATCCAACTCCAATCCTTCATCCTGCTTTCCACCTCCTCGGGCTCAAAACCCCACACCCAATACAAATACAAGACACCCTGATGCTCATTCCACAAGACTAATTCACACAATTCATCAGATTGTTGAATCCTCCAAAATATAAAGACCAACAAAACACTACTGACTGAGCTCATTGGGCCCTCCCAAGCGGAAGACACCGAAGAAGTTTCTCTAGACAATCCCACAGAATTGGATCCCTCACTTATTCTCATGACCCATGAATATTCGAACTTATCCACCCAACCCCTCTTCACTCATAATTGCCAAATTAAAAACTTCTTGGCTTTACTGATCATGGACAATGGAAGCCAGAAGAATTTGGTGTCTCAATACCTTGTCAACCGCCTTAATCTGGTTACAAGGAGCTAAGTGGTTTACTAAATTGGATTTGACAGTCGGCTACCATTAGGTATGAATGAACCCAGATGATGTTTGGAAAACAACGTTAATCAAGACCAAATTTGGTCTTTTTGAGTGGAAAGTGATGCCTTTCGGCCTCACCAACACCCCAGCCACTTTCATGAGGCTCATCAATGACATCTTCAGGGCACATTTGGGTCAATTTGTGGTCATCTACTTAGATGGAATTCTTATCTTCAGCCGAACATGGGACACTCACATGCAACATGTCCGACAATTTCTCCAAATTCTCCAAGAACACAAGTTACAAGTCAAAGAAAAGAAGTCATATTTTGGTCAGACTCCAGTTCCCTATCTCGGCTTTGTGGTCAGATCAGAGGGTATTCAACCAGATCCAACCCACATCTAAGCATTGAAGCAATGGCCCATACCTTCTTCAACTAAGGAGCTCAAAATCTTTCTGGGTGGCATCAATTTCTATCGTAAGTCCATTCCCTCTTTTTCACATCTTGCTCGTCCTTTGCATTAGCTCTCAAATACTTCTTCTACATTCATCTGGACTAAAGAAGAAACTAGTCACTTTTCTCAGCTCAAATACACCCTCTACTCATCCCCTATATTAAACCTGTCGGACCTCTCCCAACCCTTTGAGATTGAGTCTGACACCTCACAATATGCTATTGGTGTCGTACTTAAATAGGGAGGACACCCCATTGCTTACCACTTTGAAACCCTATCTGAGGAAAAGAAAAAGTATAGCACCTATGAAAAGGAATTTTACAGTCTGGTTCAAGCGCTCAAGCAATGGAGGCATTATTTGCTGGGTAAAGAAACAATTTTGCATACATACCACCACCCTTTGATTTTCATCAACTCTCTATCAAAGATTCAGGAACAAAGGCACCTTAAATGGGCCTCCTATCTTCAACAATTTCACTTAGTCATAATATATAAGAAAGGCACTTCTAATAAGATGGTTGATTTTCTAAGCCGACCTCCCACTCTATTTCTTTCAATTCTAGAAGTGCGTTGTGCTACCTATGACACATGGAAATATCAATATGCTACTAACCCCAACTTTTGAGAGATTTGGGGGGGCTTGGAAAGTCCCACAATGATCAATCAGACCCCCTTCCTAGACTACACTATTCGGGATGGGTGGCTCTATAAGTTGAATTTGTTATGCGTTCCACACTCAGAAGATAGCCTCTTGCTCATCAAGGAGGCGCTTGCTTCAGCCTATGGGGTTCACTTCAGTACACAAAGACCATCCAACATCTGCAACGCCATTTCCATTGGTCTTCCATGCAGCCTCAAGTTGAAAATTTTATCAGAGCCTGTGCATTATGCTCACAATCCAAGTCCTCCAACTGGAAGCATGGGTTATATAAACCATTGCCTCTTCCTTCTTGACCCTGGGAGTCAATCTCAATGGACTTCCTCAGTGGACTTCCAACAACCCAAAAGCAACACGATGCAATCTGGGTAGTCGTATGTCGCTTAAGAAAAATGGAACTTTTTATCCCATGCACAAAGACTACTACAAGAGTGAAAACAACAGAACTCTACTTCCGACATGTCTGGCCCCATTTTGGCCTCCCAAGCACTATCATCTCAGACAGAGATTCTCGCTTCCTCGGCACATTTTGGAAGACAATATGGGTGATATTGGGGTGCCACCTCAAGTTTTCTATAGCATTCCATCCTCAAACGGATGGCCAAACAGAGGTTGTCAACAGAGTCTTGGTTCATGCTCTCCGAACTCACTTTGGGTGCAACAAACAATGGGACAATTACTTGCACATTCTACAACATAGCTACAACAAGGAAACACATTCTTCTATAGGATTTTCACCTTTTGAAGTCTGCTTGGGCTTCCAACCAACATCTCCAATCGAGCTCCCACTCACTTGGGCTCCTCAAGGTACCTTCCATCAACAGTAGGAACAACTCTCGRCACAACGATTTCTCCAACAAATTKCACAACACCACACTRCAATAACAGAAGCACTTA
This sequence comes from Picea engelmannii, assembly GCA_009831015.1. Lineage (NCBI taxonomy): Eukaryota > Viridiplantae > Streptophyta > Pinopsida > Pinales > Pinaceae > Picea > Picea engelmannii. The sequence goes on along the minus strand of ML779074.1, from coordinate 61,207 downwards.
AAGTAGCTCAAGAGCATGCCAAGCAATGCCATGACAAAGAAAGGACCTCCATGTCCTTTCAATCGGGGGATCAATTTTGGTTACACTTGGATAAGAAGYGCTTCAAAGGAAACCATCACAAGCTTCTGCCAATAAGATATGGTCCATATACCATCCTCGACAAGATTGGAGAAAATGCTTATAGGGTGGATCTGCCACCACAACTGGGAATCCACAATGTCATTAATGTAAATCACTTAAATTTGTTTGAGCCTTCCCTCTTGGAAGGATCATTCACCATCACTCAACTAGTGGACAACATTCCGGATTTCCAACTACCATTGGCCAAAGACACTCTACTGGACACTCGGACTCGCTCTACAAGGCACCAGACATACACTTCATATCTGGTAGCCTGCCAAGGCCAACATCCATCTCAATAAAAATGGATCACAACTGAAGTATTGCACAGCAAGTTTCCTCACCTTCTCATGGAATTTGGGATGCTTTCATATCTAAACAGGGAGGAATTGGGCCAAGGAGGCCAACTAGGGGAACGCCTACCTAGGGCGCACAAGTCAATCACCTAGGCTCAACCCATTTTCACCTTTTGATGTTATTTAATTAAGAATATGTAAATAAATGGTTCCCTCAGTATATAAGGTGAACCAAGACTCAAATAAAGTATTCACATCTTTTTCCTGAAGCTATGTGTCTCATTTGATTTTATTTCTAAGTTTACATTTTATGTTTACTGCAATTTCGTTTTTGGGGTTTCTCAGGGTTAACCAGTGCACCTTCCTTCATGGTTGCATCCTGGTGACTCTGTTTTCCATGATTCCACGTTTGAGAGAAATCTTACTCCGTTAGCTAGCCAATATCTCAGGGAGAAAATCATTTTCCAGCAAGTTTCTGAGGTAGAAAGGAGGGCGCACCAACCTGGGGTTTTGCACCCTTGTTGGTTTTTCCTTTGCCGGGATGAAGTGAGTGTGCCTTCTTCTATGGCTGCACTGAGCTTCTCCCGCTAATCCCCGGGGGTCACACTAAGATAGCCATATCCCCTTGGCCACTCTCAGATCATCCTGGCTTTGGATCTCCATTGCTTGGTCACCCAAACCAATGGTGCGCCCCTGTTTCGATTTGCGCCCCTAAGGAGTTTTTGGTCAGAAGTTGGACTATGGCTTGTGTGGTCACCTTCTCCTCTAGATTGCCTTATTGGGTATATCAAATTTGTAGAAGACATCCTTTGAATAAAGTGACTCAGCCATGAAATAATAAAATCCCTATCAAGAACTCCTTCGAGGCACTCAACAATCTTCCAAAAGCGGAGGAAGTATAAAACCCCCATATTACTTCAGATCCAGGAAAAGGCAATGACAAAGAAAAACAAGCTCTGGATCTTGTCCTAGAGAAAATCCTACACCAGGATCCCCCATCTCAACAATTCCCAAGCAAAGAACCGAAAGAAGGTGGTGGAGATACCATAATGTAGATCGATGAAAGGGAACTTGACGACATTGACCTAGACAAGCTAGAGGAATCCTTTAACAGAAAGGAACTACAATCAATTCCACTGGAGAAACTAAGGAAGGTGCACAAAGTCTTCATTGATTCCACAGCAAGAGCTACATCATGCTTAGGAATACACATGGAGATGGATCCATACCCTAAGCGAAATTAGAAGGAGGGTAAGAGACGAGGACGCAAAATGGCCCAACAACTAATCAAAGAGATAGGCAACTTTATGATTGACTCCGGACAAATCCAACGCCTCTCTGAAGGTTCGTTCTCCTCCCCACAAAATTAAAAATGATGAAGATCATAACATGGAATATTAGAGGCCTTAATGGAATATCCAAACAGAGGATCCTCCAAAACTGTATCAAGGCAGAAAATCCAGACATCTGCCTACTTCAGGAGACCAAATGTGTTAATGGCATAGAGGAAGAAATACTCAGAAGATGTTGGAGACATTTTAATTTCACTTACACATACTCAAAAGGGGAAGTGGGAGGTTTATCTATCCTTTGTAACCCTACTACATTCATTTTGGAGATGGCCTACTCAACAAAAGGTGCAATCTCAACGCATTATCGAGCTCTAGGTTCAAGCAAATCAGGAGTCATCACCAATGCTTATGGACCTCAGCTTGCTCAAGAAAAGGATCACTTCTTGGACAACTTAGACTACATTAATTCTTTAAGAGGGCAAGAAAGATGGATATTAGGGGGGGACTTCAATATGGTTCTCACCTTAGAGGAAAAAAGTGGAGGCCTAAAATGTCTAGACCTAGATAGTGCCAACTTCAACCACCTCATTGATAAACTCCATCTAATCGACATTGAAACCAAAAATGGCTCCTTCACCTGGACCAACAAGCAGGTGGGGACTCAACACATTGCTAGCAAATTAGATCGCTTTCTAATATCAGAAAATCTAATGCTTGAAGGACCACTCATTGAATCCAACATCCTTCCAAGCACAGGCTCCGATCACTGGGCAGTGCAGCTTTGGATAGACACAATATCTACTCTGAAATACAAACCTTTTTTCCTTGAGAAGTTTTGGCTAAAGCACCCAGACTTCTTGGAGCTTTCCAGAACTTGGTGGGCTCAAGTAGAAATAGAGCATGGCTCCCGGATGTACAAATTCCAGCAGCGCCTAAAAAATTCAAACAACAACTTCGGGACTGGAACAAGAATGTTTTTGGTGATATCTTCCTAGCTCAAAAAAGCCTTGAACAAAAACTAGAAGAAATAGAACAAAAATCTATTTTCTCTAGCTATTCAAAATCCCTGCTACAGGAGGAAGCCACCTTGAAGAAACAACTTGAAGAGTATCACAAGCAGTAGGAAATCCTATGGAGGCAAAAGTCACGAGTGCAGTGGTTAAAAGAGGGGGGGGGAGAATACCAAAATTTTCCACTTCTCCAAGATTCAAAGGCGTTACATCAATCGTATTACAAAACTAGAGGACTCACAGGGCAACACACTTGTAGATCATGGTGACATTGAAGAGGAGCTAGTAACTTATTATAAAGAGCTACTCTCATAACCTCCAGTCGACAAAATTCCCACCATTCGCAAAGTGACGCAACACATACCAACCCTTATTATTGCAGAGCATAACGGGGCCTTAATGAGACCAATATTGTAGGAGGAAGTAGATCAGACTATCAAGGAAATGCCCCCTCAGAAAGCCCCGGGGTCGGATGGCTTCACTATCGATTTTTTCAACCACTATTGGTCGATGATCAAAGAAGAAGTTTGGCAACTTGTGGAGGAATCCAGAACCTCTGGACAAGTACTCTCGGCCCTCGACACTACCTTCCTCACCATGATTCCAAAACAGAAGCACGTCACCAACCCAAACCAATTTCAGCCAATAGCGCTCTACAATGTCATTTATAAAATAATAACAAAGGTGATCGCCCTCAGTTCTAAAGTTCTAAAGTTCTCAAACAATAAATATTAATATACACAGTGCCACATGTTTTGGTTTCCACACCTGTGGCAAAACAAGTGGCAAGTATGGTTGTAATCTTTTGACAAATGTTGCTTTTTGAGCATAAGGTAATACAGTCTCTCTTTTTATTTACAAAAAAAAAACTTTTATAAAGGGCAATTACTAATAAGCTCTCTAATCTAAGAAATTCACAAAATGCATCGCCATAACTATTTTAATGGTAGATGATATTTTCCATTGTGTTTGAATGTGAAAATCTAATGAGATTCGATCATATCCCACACTTGTTTAAGTTATCATAACTGGGATTTTCAAAGTTTTTCTATAAGATCAGTCAAATTCACCCATTTTTCACTCATTGGTACTCTATTAAAAAATTTCTATATGAGTGAATTGATATATAGATTTACTATCAGAGTTCATCCAAAGCTTTTTCTCAGAGTACATCGTCCCATGCATTATAGCTATTGGAGTGTTCCATCAAGTTTTTCTATACAACACTCTACTTGTGATTTTTTGACAGTTGTTTCTTGTATGGTTTAAAATATTTTATCACTGGTTGAAATTTAATTACTGGTTTAAAAGCTTAGAATAACTCTACTCAAATCTACTAGGTATATTTTTAGAAAAACTCTATGTTTCAAGTTTTTGTTAAAGTCAATGAAATTTCTTTTTACAAAAGTTTAAAAGATAAAAGAGATGTTGTTCTATTTTAAAACATTCAAATAACTTATAGATTCAAAATATGTAAAATCTATGGAAGATAAAGAAAATTTTGATTTGTAATGTTAATTTCATTTTTATTTCTTCAAATATAATGCCTCCTAGAAGATCTTCTTCTAGAACACCTAAAAAATCCCCTAAAGGAAGACAACCTATCATTGAATCTATGGTACAAGGAGATATTAAAATGGAATCAACTCTTGGACAATTTGTTCCTATGATTCAATTGTTCCAACCAGAGATTGAGCATGTGAAGCCAGGATACAAAGACACAGAGTCACAAATCAACACTAAAATCCATTTTCCAAGCTAGGGAGTCGAGGATGAGGATTACCTAGATGTGGTCCCTCCCGGTGATCCTAAGATAAGAAATGTTGATGACTTTGTGTTCATCAACATTAGAAGGTATCATCTTCACTATATTGAATCAATGAACACAATAATGCCTTGCTCAAAAGTAGTGGAGTGGATTATCTCACATATTGATGTGAAGAATAAAACAATCGTTAATGATGAAGGAAGATGTATTATTTCTCGTTAGGCTTCAGAACTAAATAAGTATTATAGATTACATCAACCAAAAAAAGATATGATTACAGGATTTGTGGAACACTTCCATAGGGAACATGATATAAAGAAGATCCTCACTAGTTGGTGGGTAGAAGAAAAAATATTATTTGGTAAGACATGGATTTTATGCTATGACCAATTTGAGAGACCCCTACATATACACAATGGCTCTAATAGCTAGACTATATGGAGAGAGAGAAACTACATCCATTTCAAGGATGTTAGAGTGCTATTAGCATACATTTTGATCACCACTGGAGGTGTATTCAATTAGGTTGTTATACTATCTCATTCCCTTAATAGAGCTATAGAGAAAGCACGAAAAGATAGAGCCAAAGCTAGGGTTGTTCCCACATTTTATATGGTTTGATATTTAATGGATGTAATATGTTCTACTAATCTTTTTCATGGAATTAAATGGAGTTAGCACATGTCAAAACCCCTTGTGCATGGGTATTGTCAAATGATATGGGAAAACAAGTACTAGAAAAATTATGATTGATTGTGTGACTTTTTCCTTTTACCCTTATATAGATTAATTTTTTATAAGGAATGCCCCATGTTAAGCAAGGAAGCTATGAAACTGATCAAAAATATTGGAAACTGGTACTATTTACAAGAGGACTTTACCTATTTAATAATTTATGGGGTAACTACTTCTCCCCATCCCCTACCCAAATATGTCCCAAATAGGTTAATCTTGGGAAAGATTTCTTATCAAACCATTTTGCAAGGATTTAATGCATCACTAGCCAAGGATTCAAGGAAAAAGACTTTTATACCATACAAGATATACCTTGGTCATTATGAATTATTGAAATCCAAGCAAGCAAGACAAGAAGCTAATGATATGATTGATTATAGATTCCTACAGGGTCAGATAAGGAGGCATGACCCCTTTGGTTTAGTTCCAAAACACAATGAAATGGTTTCCATTACCTTGCCATGTACACACAAGTAGTGAGATAATAAAATTTCTTACGAAAATGTCGTAGATTGGCATGAAGTTCATCTAAAATTAAAATCTAAATATTTTTCTTCTTTCCATAGTATGTCATATAATGATCAAATGGAAATAATAAAACAATAATTATCAAAAGCTAAAAAAATGATGAAACAAGAGGAGAAAAATAAGAGGAAAGATGAGGAAGATAGTTTGAGGAAAGAATAAAAACTTAATAGAAAGTTGAACAAGAAGAGATAAGTACGAGAAAAGAAGAAGAATAACTCATAATGAAAATTGAAGAAGAGGAAAAGAGAGAGAGAGGAGGAACACATATTGATAGGTGATGCAAAAAGAGATGAGAAACAATTAGAATAGAAACAAGAAGTTGAAGCGAGAAAGATGAGAAAAGAAGAAGAATAAAAATGAAAGGAAGAAACTCAAAGATAGGAGAAAGAGAAGCTTGAAGTAGCAGAAAAAGAAAGGTTGGAGAAAGAAGAAAAGAATAAAGAAGAATAAGATAAACTCCAATAAGAGAAAATGGATCTGAGTAAAGAAAAGGAAAATTATTCTAACAATGAATAAAATACACAAGAGCAACAACCTTCTGGTCAAACTGAACAACAACTGGCTCAACAAACTCAACAGTAGACTGCACTTCTTTTTCATAGTTTTATTGATTTATTGTTTGTTGGATTAACAATCTCAAATGCAAGTATATATCAATCCAAGTTAGAGGTAGTAGAGATTCAAAATTTGGAGAAAAATATATCCTTGTTAAAAAACCAGGTAAAATACTATAAGATGTCACAGGGAATGTTGTTAAATTTGTAGAAGAATTTCTTGAAGAAGATAAAATAAATATCAAGATTAAGAAAGATTTCCTTTCAAAAATATTCAAATTATAGGAGTTGAACATGCAATTATCCATATTCTACAAGGAAAATAATATATTGAAGGAGCAATGAGGGAAAGTTCAATATCAATTGAACTTCATCAAACGAATTCAAAATAGCAGAGGGAATGAGGAACGTCATATCAAATTGTTAATTAAATCTGAGTTATATGAAATGGAGCAGGACATAATCTATTGGGGTAAAATAGGTGGAGGAATGGATAAACTGCATCAAAATATGGGACATCATTAAAGATACCACTTCATAGTGCAAACTACCATCTTTTGGTCCTCCAAAAAGATTTCATCCAATAGATCAAGTTTTAAATAAGTTTGAAGAAGAAATACAAAAACATGTACAAGAGATCAAAAGTATATCAATGCTAAAAAGAGGGCATATCCAAAAGTACTTAAGAATTGAAGTTAAAGAAGCAACTGAATTATAATGTTCCTTTCCAAAAATAGAGAAATATGTCAAAAGGATCACTATAGATCTTCCCATTTTGAGAGAAACCAAAAGACAACATGGTTTTCCATGTGTTAATTTATGTAATGAACTTTTTTAAGTGGGAGAAATATTATCAAAATGTGGTTAAATGCTTAAGACCAAGTTTACTTAAGGGTTAAATCAAAAAATTCATTGGCATAACAAATTTTGTAATCTATAAATATTAGAATGAAATGATGTGTACATGTTTTTTTTATCTAGAGGTACGGTTGATGAAGATTGTATTTTTCTTTTTCCATCATTAATTTAGAAGTCGTTCTTTGGACAAGGACCGTTTTGTGAGAGGATATCAATGATGCAATTCAATTTGTGGATTACTCTACTATTTAATTGTTTGCTCAGATGTCTAGTAAGATTTTCCTATCGTTTTTTCAAGTTACCTTGATTCAATATTGAAATTCTTGCAATTTATTTCCTTTAGAAAATATTTAACACGTTTTTCTTTTAGATTTAATTATTTCTTTCCCGTTAATCTATGTTCTGGAAAGCATGCTATTTAATTTCAAAATTTTCTATAGAATTACTTTTGTAGAATTTAAGAGTTAACTAGTTATCTTTCTATTGTTTTTTTCAATAGATTTTTTGTTTGTATTAGTTATTTTATTTTTTTGAAAAGTTTAACTATTAAAACAAATTTTATTGTAGAATTAGTTCTTGGAGAAAATGAATAACGATCAACTTTTCATTTGTTGTTTTGAGAGTTAGATTCCAAAACAATTTCCTATTTCTTTCTCATTAAGTATTAGTTTTACTTTTTCTCACTTGTCAAGTTCCATATTGAGGGCGCTACTATGGCTTGTTTTGATGGAGCGACCCTCTCTTCCGGGGAGTGTTGTGCAGCAGGTGGCATTTTCAAGACAAATGCTTCAAGGGTTACCAAATGGTACATGAATTGTGGAGTGGGTACCAACACTGAGGCTGAGCTCATGGGATTGTGGGCATCTCTTACCTTGGCATCTCAATGGGCGATTAAAAAAATACAAATTTTGGGTGATTTGAAAGTAATTATCGACTGCATAAATCAAAATGGTAATCTCCAAGCGATGAATATCGAAGGCTGGAAATTAAAAACAAAGGATCTGGTAAGTAAATTTGAAGATATTAGTTTCCAACACATTTTCAAGGAGCACAATAAAGAGGTAGATCAACTGTCAAAACGGGCACTGAAGGAACCCAAAGGTAGACTGACTGTTTATCATTGGGAAAATGGGCAAGAAAGCATCAAAACCCATCTTAATATCTTTGAGAATTAAGTTGTTGGGGTTGCATTGTGTGTTTTCATATGATAATGAGGAAAGCATCAATCTCAAGCTATGGATATTTAGCAAGCTAAATTCAGTGGAGGTAGTTTATTTCCGGGTGAGAACAACATTAATGACCTCTCTGTATTCAGCACAGTCCCTTGTTCTCGGGATTGATCCATCACTGTATAATGCAGTATCGATATAGATTTGTTAAAAAAATTATACCTAATATAATTTTGAGATATTTTTCTATTGGAAAAAAAAAGTTCCAACAAAATTAAAAAATATAAAATATAAAATAAAAATCAAACCTAACATTAAAGCTCATTGAAAGGTTGTTGAACCATAAATCTGGAGGATTATTCCACTTTAAATAGAGAAGAGTATAATTGGGCTTGTTCCTTGGGTTTAATCCCCACTATTGAGTATTGGAATCCAACCCCATCAATATGTTGTAATGATTGAGTGATCGAGTAGCAAATGAAGGATCATAAGCTCATTGAATGATGGGACTCATTAATTAACTCTAAATTCAATAGGAAGTGCCTCTAGACTTTCATATTCCCTTTCACATTGATAGGGGAGATAGGAGTGAAGGTCATGTACTCAATGGTGTGAATAGTCAATGGGAATGAGCTATCAAGTTTGATCATTTTCTTGGTTAACTACTTTAAATTTATGGTGTTCAGCACTTTGATGTATGTTTAATGGAGTCTATTATGATTGATAAGGCCATAAGGATTGAGTGATCTGGTAGTATCCTTGGGATCCTCTTTTTGCCTTTACATATTTTCAAGGAAGCTAAGAGTGAAGATCATGAACTTAATGGGATAAAGAGTCAAGAGAATGAACTATCAAAGTTGAGCATTTTATTTGTTAGTGTAGATTATGTTTAGTTAGGATACATCTCAATAAATTAAGACCTTATGGTTTCACATATAGTGTGTAGCACCTCATAAGTTGGCATGAACCTTAGGTTGACATTTAAAGTTAAGTTGAGGAGTTTAACAATCTTGTTGTAATCCTTTGGCACATCACTTTTTGGATGTACTTTCTTAGATTAGGATTATAGAATGCAAGGGTATTCATGGTTGAAGGTGACATACAACCTTGCACACATATTTGCATAGTTTTTTTATTCTTTAGAAGCATGCATCAATAATCTAGGTATCTATTACAAGCCATTTTTTAAAACTAGTGCAGGGTAAGCTACAAATAATCCAAAATAAAATGAGGCAACCTCACCAAATTAATAGGGTAGAGGAGATGAGTAAAAAAGTGCATATTATCAGTTGGGGAAGGTCAAAATAGCCACATCAATCACCTCCAAGTATGTCTCCTAACATCCTTGAATTTTTGTGAAAAAAGGCTAGGCCAAAACTGCTAAAAACGCAATCAGGATAGTCATATTTTAAGGGGGGAAATGGAGATATTTTCAAAACCTATTTCTATGGCATATAACCCTTTGATTATAATTTTCAATCCAATTGAAATCACTCCATTTTGACATTGTATAAATAATTTTTTCCCAAAATAGTGCTTGTTTGTCCCAAAATCTACACTATTCCAACGTTGCATGCAGATTGTTTCTTATCATATTTTACACATCAATTCAAAGTATATTTAAAACTGACTTTTAAAGGAAATATGTCTATGAATCTATAATTTTCTCTAGTCTCTAAGAATCCATATAGAATAAGTACACTGGAACTGAAGGAGTTGCAAATGCAGTTCGAAGAATTGCTAGAGAAGGGGTATGTATGCCCAAGTGTTTCACCTTCAGGAGCACCAGTACTCTTTGTAAAGAAGAAAGATGGAACCCAAAGGCTATATATTGATTTCAAACAACTAAATAGAGTCACTACGAGGAATAAATACCCTCTACCCATAATTGATGACTTACTTGATCAACTAATAGAAATAGAAATATTTTCAAAGATAGACTTGAGGTTATTCCACCATAAAATGAGAATAAAGGGTGAATATATTAACTAAGCAACTTCCATAGCCAAATATGGGCACCATCAATTTTCATTGGTGCCATTTGGCTTGAAAAATGCACCAACTAGTTTTATGTATCTGAAGAATGGATTTTTTAGACAATATTTGGACAAGTTTGCCATTTTCTTTCTTGATGTCATTCTCATTTACTCAAGGTTAGAAGAGGAGCATGAAGATAACTTGAGGTTAGTCTTCCTAGTGCTAAGAGAACACCAACTCTATGCCAAACTGAGAAAGTTTTCTTTCTACAAGAGGTAAATTCATTATTTGGGATGTATTATTTCCAAGGAAGGAATAGCAGTGGATCTATAGAAAATTGAGACAATGACGGGATGGCCTACACAAGAATGTTTAAGATGTTAGGTCATTCATGGGACTTTCTAGATATTATTTAAGGTTTATAGAAGGATTTTTCAAGATTTCACATCCAATCACATCTTTACAGAAGAAAGGAATTAAACTTGAATGGAAACCAAAGTATGAGGAAAGTTTTTGACTATTAAACAAATTGCTCACTAGTGCACCAGTGCTCAGGATTGTTGATCCAAATGAAGATTTTGTTGTATGCACTAATTCCTACAAAGAGGGAGTAGGTGAAACTCTCATTAAGAATGGGTGTGTAATATGTTATGACTCTAAAAAACTTAAAAAGCATGAGAGAAACTATGTCACGCATGATTTAGAGCTTGATGCCATGATGCATGCATTAAAAATGTGGAGACATTATTTAACGAGATTGAGTTAAAGAATAAACCATCACAGTCTTAAATATTTATTTGAACAAAAAAATATAAATTCCAAGCAAACAAGATGGTTGGAATTTCTTCGTGAATTTGATTTTGGCATCAAATGCATCAAAAGAAAAGGGAACAATGTTGTTGATGTAATCAACAAAAATATACATGTAATGCATGCTACAACAATTACCATGTGTAAATCAGATTTGAAAGACGGATTTGTTGAATCTCTCATATCAAATGAGCACTACATTTAGGTGAAAGAAGGATTACAATAGCAAAATATACATAAAAAATATGAAGAGTATAAGAAAAAGGATGATGGAATTCTTATGCATAAGAATAAAGTTGATGTTTCAAATTCTTGTCAATTGAGGAAACCTATATTGAATGAGATGCATAATGTTCTATATGTTGGACATCCTAGGTACCAAAAGAAAATTGTAGTAGTAAAGAATCAATCATTTTGGCCGAGAATGAAAAAGGATATTACTGAGTATATATCTAGATATATGGAATGTTAGAGAGTGAAAGATGGGCATGGGCATCCAACAAGGTTACGACAACCATGACCATTTTCGCAATGAAAGTGAGAGGTGGTGACTATTTATTTCATCACTAAGCTACCCACAACATTAAGGCAACATGACTCCATCATGGTAGTGATGGACAAGATGACAAAAGCTACTCATTTTATTCCAATTAAGTCAACCCATAAGGCAACAAATATCATTGAAATCTACATGAAAGAAGTTACTATATTGCATGGAATAGCCAGGGCTAGTGTTTCAAATAGATATCCTAAGTTCACTTCAAAATTTTGGAAGGGATTATTTAAAGGTTTTAGAACAAATTTGAATTTGGGCATAACATACCATTTGCAAGCAGATGGGAAAACTGAAAGGGTTGATTAAGTGATCAAAGACATGTTAAGGATGTATGTAATGGATAGGCCATCCAAGTGAGAATATTTGTGTACTTGGTCTAGTTTGCATATAACAATGAAAATCGTGTCTCTCTGAAGATGAGCCTATTTGAAGCTTTGTATGCCATAAGATGCAACACCCTAGTAAGTTTTGATAACCAGCTAATAGAGTGGTACTTAGGCTAGAGTTGCTCAATGAGATAGAATAATAAGTCACCAAGATCAAACTAAACTGGGAAGCATGGGATAGGAAAAAGAGTTATGCCCTGAAAGTAGAATACCAAGGGAATTCAAAGTTGGGGAGCATTTTTTCCTAAAAGTTAAGCTAGATAAAATTCCCTTAAAGTTGGGGAGTTGTGTGAAGCTGGCAGCCAGACATTGTGGACGTTTTGAAATCCTGGATTGGATAGGACCTATTGCATATAGGTTTTCATTCCCTGCTAGCATAAAGGAAAACAGTGCATTTCATGTATCTTTGTTAAAAAGTATGCACATGATCCTAACCATGCCATTAATTGGGATTTGATCTAGGTGGAACCAGAAGGAGAGTTCTTGAAACAACCTATTTGCATCCCATATAGGAAGGTTACTTTGCTCTAGAGAAAAGTCATCGGGAAGGTAAAGGTCCAATGGACCCATTACAATCCTAATGAGGTAACATGGGAGTTGGAGGATGCTATGTGAGAAATGTACCACAACTTTTTTGAATTTTTGATATTAAAGTATAGCTATTGTACATAATTTTGATATTACAAGGAGGACATTGCTAATCTAAGGCAGGGGGAATGCAATACCCTAATTTTGATCCTTGGATTACAAATGTATATGTCATGACAAAATGGCTATAAGGGTGGACACATGATAAAATTTTGCTCTAAGTAAAGTATGAACATTGACTTTGTAACTATGTACATTGAAATATAATAGAAATACCACTAAAAGTTGAAAATGAAGAAGGAAATGAAAGGGGCTATGAGTCCATAAGAGGGGAAGAAAGGGGACATAGGGGATTTAAGTGGAAATGACAATATCTTATTGTTGTCCATCCCTTTATCCCAATTTCCCTAATCATTGCTTATGCTTATTAAATTATTCATCAATTATGATATTAGTTGTCCCAAAAAATAGGTACATGAGCTTCTTATGAAGACATGTGGTTACTTCTAAGCATGTAATATAATACTTATGATTTGTGTATATATAGATCTCTCTCATTCATTATGTTTTTGGTTTTATTTATAAGCATATGTTTCCATATCTTGCTACCAAGTATTGATGCCATGAAAGTATTTGAAAACCATAATTGGGTTTATGGGTAATTGCTCAAAGCAAGAGGAAAGTAAGTTGAAATTGGAATTCCCTAGCTCCTAGCAATATACATTCCTTGGCCAACCTGTACTGGAGCACTAGAAGGAAGGGGGGTATCATGATGGACTGTTTAGTAGAGAAGGGGATCACATACCTAGTGTTGTCCAGGTTGAGGAGGAAGAGGGGTTAGTTGATTGGGATTACTATAGTGAAAAAATGTAAAAGTGTTAGTTTCTTTACTTAAGAATTCTATGATTGGGCTAAGTGAGAGCTATTACAGCTAAGCCATAAAATTTTACCATTGTGGATTCATAACCTAGGCTCAGGAATGGTCTTTGTGACAAAGAGTATATGTGTGTGAGAGAGCCTATGGTTGGGTAGAACATTCTTCATTTTAAATATTTAGTGGTATATATATAATTTTTTATTTTATTTTATTTTTGTGAAATGCACATTCTGAAGAAACCCACTTTGCACTCCTCCTCATTTTGAGGATGGTACCCAGGGTAAACCAGATTTCATATAAGATCGAGGCTTTGTCAACATAGGGATCAAGGCCATTACAACAATATACTAATTAAGATCCATTGAGAGGTCTAATGGATAAAAACACATATTAGGCCTCTCAATGGATATACATCAAGGCCCAATGGCGATATATATAGCCCTCTCTCTCTCTCTCTCTCTCTCTCTCTCTCTCTCTCTCTCTCTCTCT
>ML779074.1:27785-45520 GCA_009831015.1 Picea engelmannii | reverse complement strand
ATCCTCTCGACATTGGGGTCTTCATGTATTTATACCTAGGATTCGATCCTTCTTGGAATAACTGCTTCTTGGTAGTTATTCTATATTAATTATTTGTGGCAATGATTTATTGATCCATTCTTCAATATATTCCTTCATTGGCGGGATGATGATATCTAATTGTTTAACCATGAGTGAGAATATTTCTTCTTCAATTTCTTCATGTTCGGAATGCAGTTGTTCAACTAATGCTAGGTGGTCTTCATTTTTATTTACAAAGGTAACAATCCACCACTTAATTTCATCCTCCAAAAATTCAGTGAGGTCATCGAACTCACTTTCCCATGAAGCTTTAATCACACCTAAATTTGTGTCTAGTTGTTATTTAGTTATAACCATAGAATCTCTTATAATTTGTGGGCCTTCGAGGTGTTTAACAATTTCTATTGCTTTAAAGAATTCACTACTTCTTTTGTCATTTATCTTTGTACAGGTGGAAATTGCATCTCATAACATTTGTGTCCTTGCCAACCATCCTCATCCTAATTGTTTTATTATATGGTTTGAATGAAATTGTTGTTGGTTTATATGATAATCACCCAAACTAGAAATGTGAGCAATAAAGGTACCTAAAGAATTTTTATAGAAAAACTTCATCATGTTCCAAGTCCTTTTTCAAATATTTCGTGAAGTTGTCGATCCTTTGTGACAAATTTCTTAGGCTTGAGCTAACTTCTCATGCTTGTGAAATAACATTAATTCGCTTATTGATAGTTTATGTGACACACAATCTAACTCTGATGAGAAATTTGGTATCTTTTCTTACCCGCATTGATGTCCCTGGTGTACTTGGAGGCATTTTGTCTAGAGAAATAATAGTCAATGGTTCTACAAACAATGGTTTAGGACTCAATGCATCCTCAAGTTCATTTATTCTTATTTTCAATATGATATTTTCCAACTCTTTTTGTAAAATGGAATGGGAAAGAGCGTCTTTAGTAGTGATGTGTGATTTTAGGAGTCTCGAGGGTCTGACTCTTGAGATGAACCTCAAAATTCCACTTCTGAGTTACTTCATTATTTCTAACTTGGACTTTTTCTATTTGCAACTTTTTCTCTTCTTTATTATATTATGCATTGTGCAATGTTAATGAATGTTCTTCAAAAACATTTGGCTCTTCTTGAGCCAACGCCTATGCAATTCACTGGTTTTCAACAATTTGAAGGGCTACACATCAAGTACAATGGTACTATCAATTTCCATGTCAGTTGCATCTCTTGGGCTTTTTGAATTATGTGAATCCTTCTTGCTTGAGAGTCTCTTCCTTTTCTGTTGAGATACTATATGAGTTCTTTCAATATTAACAGGGGGTGGGTCATCTTCACTGTCTCCTCCAACACGTCCTTCATTGTTCTCTTCTTTTCTTACATTTGATTCTTGTTTCTTTTGTGCAAAGGATGTACTCCTACATGTATGGGAAGCAGAAGAAAAATGAACATTGGTTGCATCTTTACCTCTTTTCCTTATTCTGTTTTTATTTTTTTGAGTGTTGGAACTAACCCAATGACCAAATCATCATTGCATATATGTTTCTCCTTTTTCTTAGGGGTATTTCATTCATTATCGCACGTTCCTTCAACAATCCTTGTAACAATTTTGTTATATCTCATGGACGCCAAATGTTTCAAAAACATACCCTCTCGATCAGAACCTTGGAGAGGTTGTGCTTCCGTCATATTAAATGTGTTTAGCATTTCAGAAAATTCTAACAAGTGGGAGGTGTTTCTTATTGTTACATTGGAAATAGTAATGAGATAAATTTTCTCTTTCTCTTTCTGCCAAAAAGGATAGACCATGTTGCATACTCTCTACAGGCCTCTGTAACAAAACACCTATCACAAAAAAATATTGAAAGAAGAAAAGGGATTCCCTCATAACCATATAGCGAGATGTAGGTATGATATTCTTGATGTACACAAACTCCCTTTCCTTTTAGAAAATCCTATGCTTATTGGGTTATCCTTGTTKGAGATTCTCAAGTCAATATATATCTAAATTCTTTCATAAATATATCTTGAATAAGAAAAAAATGGAATGGTKCCTTATGCTTCCAAAGAAAAGGGTACCAAAATTGAATTGGTTYATTCTCAACATCCAAATTACTTCTCAGGGTAACCCTTCAAACAAATTATAGTATGCGACTACTAGGACCAAATACACAGTCATGAAGAATCTCTGAATCTTTAAATAWCTGGTCAGTTGAAAGGAAATATCATTTGACATTACCTCAGCCTAGTCAAACATTGATTCTTTTCGAAAAKAAAAATTAAATACATATAAAACTGACCTAAGAATATGAGAAGTGGATTTGTGTCCCATTAATCATGCAAATATCCATAAAAAAATCTTGATACATCTCCTCTAATATATTTGTGTCAATGGTTGAAAGGTCAGCTGGAATTTCTATAGAGGGAACCATGAAATCCTTTAACAAAATAATCCCACCACCCTGGGAATCCATAAAAGAGACTACATCAAGGAGCCTAAGACTTTTTTTGGATGTGGGTAGTCAAAGCGTTCTTTCAAATATCTTAGAAGTTGGTGGAACAAGGTTCTTCCCTTCAACATCTACTCAAATTGCTCTTCTTTTCGAATCAAATTTGCAGGTGCACTAGGAAACCAAATCCATGAAGTCAAATACTTCAAGCATGAAACCATAATTAACTAAGTCAATCATCCATATTGTGTTATCCTTCTTCTATTCATGAGCTAGACTCTAAAACCACTAATATGCCACAAACCAATGAAAGTGTTTATCTTGGTGTGCGAGAGAGTTAACAGTATCCCCACAAAAAGGCTCTTTCCTCCTTCTAGCTGCCATATTTCTTATGATTCCAAGGCACTTTGATATATGTGACATTGAATTATGTAACTCAAGTTGCTTAAAGTTTAAGTAAATGAATAGTATTTACTAAAACATCCTTTCAACACATACAAATTTCCTTCAAAATATGAGCAACCATAAATGGAAGTTACTTTGAAAAGCAAGTTCTTCATGGGAAAATGGGATAATTATTCCACATTAACCCTATATTTTCACCCTTTACCTCGCAAATTGGAACCAATTAATGGATCATAAATGACCCTCGAGCGGTGTGCAAAGTGCAAGATATGGATGAAGATTTCACTAAATATAGAAGAGAGATCCATCCCTTTAGAAACTATTTGTGTTGAAGCATAATTTTGTGGGTGATGTAAAGTGTGGAGGAATGAAGGGGACAGAGATATGGAGAGTGTGGAGGGAGGGATATGTGAATTTCTCTGCACAATATTTGTACGGAAGTGTTGATGCATGAAGTTTCTATGTGTGTGGAGGAGAATTTTGTGCGGAGGGAAAGTTAAGGTTAGGTTCTCCACAGTACAAGAAATAAAATAATTGTTGTAATGTGTGGAACATGGCTAGTGCAGGAGGAATATATTGTGTGGGATGTGGGGGAGTTATTATGAAAAGGGGAATCTCCACACAAGGTAAGGAATCCCACACAAGTAAGAAAAATGGCTAAGTATAGTGAATTGTTTTTCCTTATGTAGGAGCATGATGGAACATAAAACAAATGGAAAGGGAAAAGGTTCTACATATAGGTAAACTTAAAAATAAAAGGTAATACATGAAAATGGATCAACAGGTGGTTGAGAGTTGTGTTATCCTCTCCACCTAGGTTCAATTCTCTCAAGGGACATGTTGAGATCTTAACAAGTATATTGTTGTAACGATTTTAACCCTTGTTGTTGACTTGGCCTTGTGCCCTAAATAATTTAGGGTTTACCCTTGGTACACAAACATACACACTCACCCAAATAGTCCAATGGGTTTGATCCAAATTGGATCCTCGTCAAACCTCTTGTAAATTTGTAATAAGCATGTAATTGTTTTTTTGCAAAGTTGTGAAATGTCCTTAAAATTTTAAATGAACCATTGTGATGGTTGGCCATCCAAAGGTATCCTATTAAAAATGAAGGTTGTATTGTAGAAGGACACCAAAGAGGGATATGCAAAGAGAACATTGGAATCTTGAAGGATATAGATGAGAGCTTGAAGACTGCAACTTGCTTGAATATCGGAGGACAAAGGAGTCACAGAGCTTATCCATTATGAGCTAAGGTGTCTCTGAGCCATGGCCATCTGCAATTGTTTTTCTAGTGAGTAAGAATGCATGAGATTTATGAGCATGCATAGTTCACCCTTTGTAATGAAGTTCATGAGCATAATAAATCTTCAGTAGATCTATTGATTATGGTAAATTTTATTTTTGTTGTGTATATGGTGTGTTTAATTGCTTGAATGTTTTGTCCTAGTTAGTAGATGGAAACTTCATTGGTTCCCTTCCATTCACCACAACACAAAAAACATTTCATTGCTACCAATGTTATTTATGGGACTAAAAAATTTACCTACATAATTAAATTTCTTAAGAATGATTAAGCGACTTGGATTGGAATCAAATTAGTGATATAGTGATCCTTTTGTTCTATTTCAATGGGTTGGCCATTGTGTATATCCATGGGAGATTATACACAATATAGGTGATTGGATGCAGTATCCTCATGCTAATGAGATGATGACTGATCCTTTTGGTTTTATGGAGGAAGAAGTTATGGCACAATAGGACCACGGGGCCAAAGGGGTCCTTATGTGAAAATTAGGCCCTATCTTGAATGCACAGGCTAATTTCTTTCACCTCTAAATTGTTTTCCTACAAACTATATTTATTTTTGAGACTATGTTGTATCAGTGGTACAAAATCATAGTTTTTCATCTGGTTTCCATTTCGAGGTTTATTTTATAGCCTAATCTTAATTTTTTCTATATGTTGGGTCTATGTATTAACCGATGCATTATGTAATAGCATGCTACATCCAAACATCCTTAATTCATAATGTGGTATGCCTTACATACAACAAAGGCCCATTATATAAACATATAATTCACATTCTAATACGAGTAAATCATTGTGTAAAGGAAACCACTCCATCCATAAACAATGCTAACTTGGTAAACATAATCCTTGAGCCCAAATCTGAGCAGGGGTACCCATTCAACCACATATAACAAATTAAATTCCATAGTAAGCATCTATGTTGGTGAGTTGTATGGACTCTCAATCCCTCAATTATAGATCATCTGGTATCAGAGCAGGTTCCAAAGACTTGGAGAAGACCTACATGGTAAAAACCCACAACATGTACCAAAATAGTGGAGAAGCATTGTTGCCAAGACTATTGTGGAGCAAAAAACCCAGGATGGTTGGAAAACCTTATGAACAACATGACAGGGAGGATCCAGAAGCTAGGTTTTCTTAGCTACAACAAAGCATTCCTACATTCGTAGAATTGGTAATGCAAATGTTGGTGAAGAAATATAGGGAAGCAAATTCAATGGAGACTGAGCAAGAAGAAGACAAGGCAAACTGAGAAGATTCCATGTGCAATGATTCAGGTGAAAACTGCTATTTTTCTTCATATTCCAATATTCCTTTCAAAGTTGAAGAAGAAATTGAAATGCCCATGTTTTATGGACAAGTTAATGTTGAAGTCTTGAATAGTTGGTTGAAACAAATGGAAGTTTATTTTGGCCTTTATCAAATAGATGAAACATAATAGATTTCTTTCGCACATTTGAAGATGACTAGACATGCTCTGTTATTGTGGGAGAGTTATGTGGATCCATTGAGGATAGGAAATAATCCCATGATTACGAATGGGACTACTTCAAGGCATTGTTAAAGTCAAAATTTTATCCCATATGCTACAAAGAGGAGCAACTCATGAAGTAGTTGTACCTTCAGCAAGAACATGGACAAGGGGTACAAGAATGAACTTTTCAGTTCAAGAATAAGGCCATCAAATTGGGTATCTCTTTGGAAGAGATAGGGTGTTGGTGAAGTACCTTAGAGAAATTTCCATCCATATCCAAAGACAATTGAAACTTCTTAGTGTGAAAATCATAGACAAGGTGAACAAGAAAGTTATCTATATTGAGTAGGAATCCAAGAAGGGGAATCAACATATGGGCCAAGAAAAAAGTAGCAAGAGAAGAGACAAGAAGATGGTAGCCACAACCAAAAAAAGGAGGTATCCTAATAATAATTGTAAACATTGTGATGTGGATGGGCACATGGAAGAGAAGTGTTGGAAACTTCATTCGGAATTGTGTCCAAAGTGGATAAAGTCCAAGGGGAAATCCAAGATAGATACTAAGACAAAATAAAGAAGTGGTAGAAAGCACCTCCGACATGGACAAAGTTGTAGTCTACACCACATTACAGTAGCCAAAGGCAAGTGGATATAAACATGCACTATTCTGAATCAAAGTTCAAATGAAGAACTGTAAGGTAAATGCTCTATTTGACAATGGCCTGCAATGTAAGTGGGACCAAAAGCCTGCAAATGGGGAGGTATGATCTAAATTGTATCCTCACCTAACCTCTTGTAAATTTGTAATAAGCATGTAATTGTCTTTTTGAAAAGTTGAGAAAATGTCCTTGGAAGTTGAAATGAACCATTGTGATGGTTATCCTTCCAAAGGAAACTCGTTAAAAATGAAGTTTGTAGTGAAGAAGGACATCAACGTGGGAGATGAAAAGAGAATTTGGGAAGATTGAAGGGTAGATATTAGAGCTCGAAGAGTGCAACCTGCTTGAATATCAAATGATGAAGGAGTCAAGGATCCTGTCCACGATGAGTGAAGGTGTCTTTGATCCATGTCCATCTATGATTGTTTTGCTAGTGAGTAATAATGCATGAGGTTTTTTAGCATGCATCGCTCACCCTTTCTAATGAATTTCTTGAGCATAATAAATCTCCATTGGATCTATTTATTGTGGTATATTTAATCATTATTGTGTATGATTACTCTATTCTGGTTAGTAAATGCAAACTTCACCAGTCCCCTTCCATTCACCACAACATCGAAATGCTTTCATTGGTCTCGTTTTTATTTGTGGGCACTAAAAAAAATACCTCCAGAATTAAATTGCTCAAGAATTCTTGAGCAAATTGGACTAGAATCAAATTAGTGATTTAGTGATCCTTTTTTTCTATGTGAGTCAATTGGCCATTATCTACATCCACATGCACATGATACACAATAAAGGTGATTGGATGTGGACTCCTCATGTTGATGTGATGATGAATGATCCTTCTGGGTATGGGGGAGGAAGTTATAGTACAACATGATGATAGGGCTAGAGAGGTCATGATGTGCGAATTAGTACCTATCCTAAATGTGCAAACTAACTTATTTAACCTCTGAATTTCTACCCTACAAACTATATTTATTTTTGAGGCTATGTACATAATCAAAGTTCTTCATTTGGTTTCCATTTTGATTTTCCTTTTATAACCTAATCTTCATTTGTTCTATTTGTTGGGTCTATGTATTAGATGATGCATTGTGAAGTAACACGCTACAACCAAACGTATCCAATGACTGATGTGGTATGCTTTACATGCAGTAAAGGCCCAATATGTAAAATATAATTCATATTCTAATACCCGCAAATCATTGGTTTACTTGGTGCTCTATTTAAATTCTGTGTACCTGACTAATTAGACACAACCATTACATGTGGTAAAAGGAATGGTTATTAATTAAGTGTTGAGTTTTCACATTCGTTATTCAGTCAGTAATGGAAGAGACTCCTTGTAGAAATTCATCTCAAGTTGTGTGTGGGATTATCTACCTATAGCTAGAATTATATGCATAACTACTTGGATGAGTGGGCCTTTGCAATAAACTACAATCATTTATAATTCTTGTGTAATGTTTAGGGATGCCTTGGTATGATTAGCACTTTTCACTATTTAATTTGTTTGGTGTGTAAGGGAAATCACTCCATCCATAAACAATGCTAACTTGGTAAATAAAATCCTTGAGCCCAAATATGTGCAAGGGTGCCCATTCAAGCATAAAGAACATTTTTTATTCCATGGTAAGCATCTGAATTGATGAATTGTGTGGAATCTCAGTCCTTCAATTATGTATCAGAGTTAGCTCAAGTCGTTGAGTGTTGTGAATTAAAAGCAAAAGGTTGTGAGATCAAGTTCTCGGGTTGGTTGCCTCTATGGATATTGTGGGCCCCTGTTGATGTTTAGATTGGTTAATATCTAAACAACAACCTCACGAGGATAAAATATCCCTCTACATTTTTATAGAGGTGGTACTCCTATGTTATAATCTGAAATATATATCTTGATACTTTGAAATATTAAAATAAGGGAATACTTTAAAGAAACCCCAATCTTTATCACTCAACAAAATACAAAATACTACTGATTGAAAAATAACATATTCACAAAGAAAATTCTTGAGAAGAGGACGAGGAATTTTTTAAAGATTAAAATACAATGTACAAAATATTTTACATAAATGAAATAACCATTATATGAAACATCATAAAATTCTCACATCCATCATAATATTATAAATTTTGATCACATTCATTAGAAGGAATAACACAAGTCCACAATTAAGAGAACTTTAAAAGAGCATTTCATTCAAAATAAGAGAGAATATGATAGGTGCACTTCAAACATCACATGCTCAATAACTTAGAGTTTGAGAAATCATTGAAATTATACTCCAAAGTGGTTCTCTTGGGAGTTCAAAAATAATAGTCTTAATAGTTTGTTTTTCAACAAATAAAAGATAGCATTCATCCAAATAGATTGGGATGGTTCTCTCGTGGATCATAAAAAGAAAGTGAAACCGGGTTGAACCTAAAATGAAGAAATAAGGAGATGATCATACATCGTTTATTTTGTTCAAGAACGAAAAGACACGACTGGATGATTCTTGAATGAGAAGGAAAAAGAATAGAGAAATTATGAAAGATGTGATCAGTTTACTCACTGTGATGGATTTATCTCTCCTCTATCTTATTGCCAAGGTGCCTTTTATATTCTCCTTTTTTGGGATTCCTTAACTGGTTGTAATTACTTCTTGATCTAGTTCATTTATTTTGATGAAGGCATTCTTTAACCAATTTTCAATATAATCTCTTGTAGGTGCAATAGTTATATCATGCCTTACTTTTATATCAAATAATGAGATTTCCATATCTCAAGAATCAATTGAGACTTGATGTAAAGTATATTCGATGTCTTCATTCTTGTTTACATAGTTTACTAACCAACTTTCAATTTCTAACTATGAATACTCGGTCAAACTATTAAACCTTTCCGCTAATGCATATTTCAATAATTCCATTTTTTCTTCAAATATTTCATTTGTCATAAATATAGAATTTAATATAAACTTTGGGTCTTCAACTTCTCCATTTGTTCCATCTAGATCCAACTAAATTAATTTTTATATGATTCTCCCCTTTTGATACTTAAAGTGTCACAATCAACCAATATTTCTTTTAAACACTTGATTATTTTAATCCAACATGCTTTGAGTTGTTTAATTGCAAATTGTGGAAGGTAAGTCTTCTTCTTTTCTTTTCAAGTCACTCATGTTTGAAACTTTCATAACAAATGTGGTAACAAGTCCTTTATAAAATTCCTCATCAATTTCTAGGTTAGCCTGTAGATAATGTCTCAAAATTGTGATTCTAGATAACAAGGAAATAAAACGGTTTGCCAATTTCCATGCCTCAAGAATAATATACATTATTTTCTTAATATTTTCTCTGGCATATCTTCTGACAGCAACGAGTAAGCTCGATGTTCCTCTCAATATTGAAGTGGATTCTAATGTTCTGTCAAATCTCTTACAGGGTTGCATCGTAGCAATTGGGATGGAAAATATGGGTGGAGGCATTAGAACACTCTCTAGTTCTTTAATTCTTTCTTTCAAGGTGCCATTTTCATTCTAGAAGGTGGAACCCCATTGAAATCAAATTCTGAACTAGATTTTCCTTGAATTTTTTTATTTTTTGAATTAACTTTTTCAAAGATCATTTTCTTTGTACTCTTATCGAACAGAGCACTATGCAAATTCAAGGACTCTTCTTCAAATACGATTGGTTCCTACGTTGCCAATTTTGATGCAACTTCTCTTTTTTCCTGAACTATTTGTTCTTCTTCAAGGAATTCTATATCCTCAATGTTTGCATCCAATTCCATGTCTTCAAGAATAACTTCGTCTTCAGGTGCGACCTCATTTACTCCTTGCTGATTTGTTTGCATTTTTCTCTTACTAGTCATTGGAAGCTTGTGGGGTGTCTCTAGACTTCCCTTAGGAGGGTTATGATCACCTCCATCATCAAAATTGTCAATTGAATATTTATTTTTCTCTTGAGATATAAATTGAGGATTTTTCTTTCGTGGACCTCTTCTTTGAGAAATATTTGGAGGTCGAGTACTCCTTTCATTTACAACTCTTCCATATTGTCGATGTTTTTCATTGGTGCTAACAATAGTTTCAATGTCTTCAATAGGAAATGCATGAGGGTCCCGGTTTTCTCCTTCCTCCTCTCTGAATAGAAAAGTATTTGCATATGAGACACTGTAACCAACAAACATCATGTGGTTCATGAATAGTTGGTTAGGGTCGAACCCTTTAATTTCATCTGCCACCTTTAAATTATATTGATCAAACTGAACTGCATATTCATCAATGTTTGCAACATTCTTTAATGTTATTTCACCAATTCTCCATGGCAAGGGAATAAATTGATTTTTCCTCCTTTCATGGAAGAAATGAGCCTAGAATCTGTATTGTCTGCACACTTCAATTACAAATATATTTTCTGGTATATAGTACGGGAGGTAAAAGGGCCTTTCTCTAGAACAATAAATCTTGATAATTCTAAAAGAATCCATCACTTCTAACCTTCCCATGTTATCCATAAATTTTGTCGCTTCTAAAGAAAGTCTTGATGTCTTAGGTCCAAATATGAGTTTCTTAAAAGAATAAACAAATGAATTGTGCACTTCATAAAAATGATACATGGCCTTTTGATTCCATAACGCAGGGTACCATGTATGAACTAGGTCAATTTTGCAATTGACTTGTTTGGATAAATGCAGTCCTTTGAAAATATGACAATATGTAATAACAAATATTAAGTATGAGGACATGTAAAAATTCTTACTCTTTCTAAAATTTTCTAGTTGAAAATATAGTTCACCAGAAATAATCTTCACCCAGTCAAAAATTGTCTTCTCGTGAATAAAAAAATATAGAATGTACATAACCAAACGAGGAACAATAGCAATCGATTATTTCCCAGCTACCCTTGAAAAAATACGTGGCATTTCTCGGTAGGGTTTTTTTAGCAAAAATCCATGCCATAATATACCTTGAAACTCTTCTTTCAAAGGAAATATTAGTATGGATTAAATTTGAATTGCTGGAAAATTGTCTCAAGAAGGTCACCATTAATAGTAGCCTTTTAATTCTTTAAGAACTTTTTATTTTCTATAATATTCACATTAAATGTAGTTTGGGGAGAGTGAAAAGATGAAGCATGCAACCACGGGCGATGAAAGATCTGATGTATGGAGGAGAATCAACACAAACTCGTGGACCCACGAACTTGTGGTGAAAACTCAAAAAATGACAAAGTGTAAGACTGGATCGGTAGGATGTAGGGGTGGGGGGGAGTTTTGAAGAATTGTGATATCGCTCAAACCTGCGGTGAAGTTTTAAAATTGACTAAGTATTGAAATATCAAGAGAGAAATGAAGTATGAGAAAATAACTAAGTATCATGAATTGATCGAACAAACTAGTCATGATGATAATCAAGTGAATTGCGAGTGGCTTATACCCGTGGAGAAAATTTGAAAAGTTCTAAGTATGGTGTGAAATGAGAATGGTGGAACATGGTGGTGTGTTTTGGAAATGGTCGATCTTTGTACTTGAATGAGAATATGTGATGAACCTGCGAGAAACTCAAAATAATCTAAGTATGGGTGAGAAATGGATACGGTGGAATATAGCGGTGCATTTTGGAGGAGGTGGAACTTTGTAACAAGAATGAAGTTGACTCATAAACCCACAACAAAACGAAAAACTTTCTAAGTGTGGAAATACACAAGGGAGGATTTCTGAAAGACTTAACACACTTGTGGGTTAACAACTGGATCCAACTGCACGATAGTAACCCCCTATGGGTTACTAGGAAACCAAAATCTCGACCATTGGGCGATGGAATCAGTATGAGGAACGAAATTGGAAAAACTAGACTTGAAAAATATGTATAAGGAAAGGAAAACTAGATAAGATGATGAGTGAAAATTCTTAAGAGAATAATTTTTGAGATGTTTCCCATTGAATGGAAACATTTGCACCGTTCCTTTCATATCTTTCAGTAAATAAGAGTTGTACCCAAGGATTTTTTCAATAATATATATCCACAATGCTTCAAACTTTGTAGGAAAAGATGATTTTTCTTTTGCCTTATTCCACAATAACACTAGATGTCCCTTTTGAAAATATTTTGTTGACGCGCCTTGATCAAAATGTCTTTTAATAATATGTTTTCTTTGACTCATTTTCCTTAATGCCTCATTTCTTTGTTCTTTCAAATGCATCACTTGATTATATCTTATTTGTAGAGGAGAAATTTCTTCTATATCTTCAAAGTTCATAGCATAAGTCACAACATTTAATTCCAAATGAATTGGCATTTTGGATTCTTTTCCATATATCAATGTATATGGTGATGATTCAATGTTGTATTTTGGTGTAAGTATGTTGGCCCATAATGCATCAATTAACTTAGTATGTCAATTCCTTTGGTTCATGGTGATTGTCTTTTTAAGGATCTGGATCAATGTTTTATTTTTTAACTCTAGTAAACCATTTCCTTGGGGATAATAGTTTGATTATTGCCCCATGATGATACCAATTTCCCCACAAAATTTGGTTAGCTTTGATCCTATGAAAATTGATCCATTGTCAGTTATGAACTTCTCTGGAACTCCAAATCTTGACAAGATATTTTCTTTGAGGAAGTTGATGAGCTCTTCATAATCATCCTTTTTGAGAGCTATATCCTCTTGCCACTTGGTGAAATAATCAGTTGCAGTGAGAAAGTATGAATGACCCTTGTTGGAATTTGGATTGATTTGTCCAATGACATCTAGTTCCCATTGTATAAATGGTTATTCAATTGTTATAGGTTGCAACAACATTGCTGCTCTTTTCATTTTTTTTGAAAACTTTTGGCAAGAGATGCATTTTCTAATCATTGAATACGAGTCTTTAAAAATGGTTGGCCAATAGTAGCCAACTCTCAGAATTCTATGTGTAGTTGTTGTAGGTGTGAAATTTCCACCACAAACACCTTCATAAAACTCTTCTAGCACATTTTGAGTTTTTATTGAGTCAATGCATATTAATAGCATTCCATCGAAATTTCTTCGAAACAACACTTCAACAACTAATATGTGTTGGTTTTCCTTCATTTTCAATGCCCTTCTTTCCTCCGAAGACATACCAATTGGAAAATTGACCAGATTTTAGATAAAAGATAAAATCCTTTTGCCACTATGATGTGGATGATGATGACCCTACTAAAATTGATATATCTCCATTTACTACATCAATCCTTGTCATTAGTTTACATAATCGTTGTCCTTTAACTGTTTTTTAAGTGCTTGATCTCAATATCATATTCTTAAATTTTTGCAAGCCAATTTTCCCATTTTCCTTCTCTCAGTTGTTGATTTAGCAACATATTTACTAGAGAAGTTGGGACATGGGCTATGACATGAGATGATAGAATATATGTCCTAAAATGTGCCACTACTTTGACCAAGGAGAGAGCCTGCTTTTCTATTTTTGGGTATCTTAATTTAGAATCATGTAAAGTCTTACTCATGAAACTTATTGGAATATATTCCCCTTTCAAATTTCTTTGCATTGGTATTGAAGCAATAGTTTATTCTGAAAAAAAATGAATATATTATGAAATCTTGATCAAAATTCGGGTTGAAAAGCATTGGAGAAGTAGTGATTGCATGCTTGATTATTGTAATTTTTTCTTGAATTTCATGAGTTCGTTCAAACTTCTGGTCTTTTTCAACAACATTTTAATGGGATTTACAAATCTCACATAATCTGGTACAAATCTACGTACAAATTTTATCTTTCCAAAGAAAGATTGGACTCTTTTTTTACATGTTGGGGGATTCAAATCATCAATTGACTTAATTATTTCTAGATCTATATATATCCTCTCCTTACTTACTATATGCCCCAAAAATTTTCCCTCTGATACATCAAACAAAAATTTCTTCGGATTCAAAGATATGTCATACAATCTGCAACGCTCAAAAACTTCCCTCAAATTTTTCATATGTTCTTCTCTAAAATTTTAGTGAATGGTCAAATCATCTTGATAGTCAGCCATGAACTTTCCAATCAAATCTTTAAAGGCATGATCCACTGCTCTTTGGAAAATTTCTAAACCATTCTTTAACACAAAAGGCATACAAACATAGGCATAAGTCTCCCAAGGTGTGATAAAAGCAGTTTTGTGAATGTCTTCTTCAGCAACCAACACTTGGTTGTATCTAGAAAAACCATCAAGCATAGACATTAAGGTCAAACCAATGACTTTTTGTAACAACATCTCCATATTTGGGAGTGGATAATTGTCTTTGATTCTTTCCCTATTTAAAGCTTTGAAATCGACACAAAGTTGAATTTCCCCGCTCTTCTTTCTGACTATTACAGGATTTGACAGCCACTCTGAATGCCTTATTGGAACAATTATTCTGACATTATTTAATTTATCCAATTCAATTTTTACTAAAGGATTTGTTGATGTTTAGATTGGTTAATATCCAAACAGCAACCTCACGAGGATATGAATCCCCCTGCATTTTTATAGAGGTGGTACTCCTCTATCATAATCTCAAATATATATATTGATGCTTTTGGATTGGGGAGAATGTTGGATAGCAAACCCCAAAATCTTTATTACTTAGTTTTATATGAAAAGGTTATTGATAACCATATATGATCTTTATGTGCAACAAGTATCTTCTTAACAATAAAAAGATTGAAGAAAACGTCAGTATCAGAATAAATGTATACTCAGCATGATTTATTCAACCCTCTAAATCACATAAAAGTAGAGGATACATCCATATCTTCAAAAGAAAAAGAATGAAGTGGTTTCGATCATTTCAGAGAGCTTTAAATGAGTTATGCATTCAAAACTAAAAATAATTTGATGGGGCACACTCCAAAAACCTCATACTTAGAAATCCCAAGATCTAAGAAATCATTAAAGCTATGCCCCAAAATAGTTCTATGTGGAGTTTATTAGATTGAATATATTTCTCATTACAAAGCATTTCGTTAACCAATTGACTAGTGCTCAAAAATCAAACTTGTAAAATCCAAGAACTAAATCTCCATGAATCAAATAGACAATATTGGCTTACATTTGGTAGTCACATACATGGATGTAAATACTCCATAATATTATATAAAATAAGTCTTGGAAGAATACAATAAATACACTCAAGACTCAACCTTATTCTCGGTTCAGAACTGCAAGTAGAAAGCCTTGAGAAAATAGTGTAGAAGAAGAAGAATGTAGATCTTTATTTGTTGATCAGAGACCTAGCTACGTATTGATGGTTGGACCTTTTCTATTTTGATCTTTTTCCCTGATAATTCAACCTTCCCACCCTTTTTTTATGATATTTCTTTCTTTTAAAATTGTTCCCAATGATTTCTTCAAGTGGTTAGGGTTTTAGTCCTTCTAGGAACTTCCATATGTTTTTCTTCTTCGAATAACCATTTTAATTAATTCTTCATTGAAATAAAATTAATCAATTTGTATCATTGACATTCGTGCCTTGAAGTGGACCCCATTTCATTTTTAATAAAAAAAAATGTAAAACTTTTATTTTGAAATTTTTTAATTGATTGCCTTTTTTAAAAGTGGAATGTGTTTTAATTTTCTGATCTAGATATTTGTCCTTTTAGCCATGGAAACCATTCTATATGCATTCTTCATCATCCAACCTTTCCAACGAGTCCTCCTGAACAAGGATTAAAATTGAGGTTTTCATTTCCATTAAAGGGCCCTTTAGCCCTTCATAGAAGGGTTTAAAATTATTTTCCATGCAAATGAAAATTCACTTGTCAAATTTGAAATGAAAAATATTTCATATTTCTTCAATTGAAGGGAAAAGATAAAATTATTAATATGTTCTACTTTTCATTGTTTCTATGGTTGGAAAATTGCCTTAATATGTTCTACTTTTCATTGTTTTTGTGGTTGGAAAATTGCCTTAATATGTTCTACTTTTTATTCTTTTATTGTTTTTATGAGTATGTTTCTTTTATTTGTCATTTTCCCCTATATCTTAGAAATTAAAAAAAAAAAACAAGAATTTTAACATTTTTTCCTATGACAAGTTCAAAGAAAGAATTCATATGTATTTTATACAACACAATCATATTTTCATGGACACATGCATGCATGTATACTCTATTTATTGAAGCCACAGAGATTGAGGATCAAATTGTGAATTCTCTTGGTATTTGGATTTATGAACAAAACTTCTTGGTATCTGATCAACTTGCTATTAGTATATTATTGCCATCTTGTTCAAGTACCATCTTTTGCATCGCACATCTTCATGGTACCCACTATCCAATGCCCATCTTCTTCTACACAACAAGAGCCACGAGTTTCTTCTCCACACATTTCTTCTACACAGCAAGAGTCGAGCATTTCTTCTCCACAAATCTATTGATCCTTATGGGTTTCTTCTCTGGTATTAATTGATTGGGTTTTTTTTATGTATAGTAAGTGTATTATTAATTTAAATTATTTTAATTTATTTCTAATATTTGTAGCATGTACATACTAATTATTGGTACAGAGTGTTCTTTGATGATTTTTTTTTAAGGAACGATTTTTTTTCATGACTTTTAAGTATATATTTGACTTCAAATTTGCAATTGTAATTCCACCGAATCAAATTGCAAATTGCAGTTTTGTCAATTTCAAATTAAAATCATTTTTTTTAGAATTTCAATATCCTTCAAATCATCAACATTTTAAATTAAATAATGAAGTCGTGAATATTTGGAATCTGCAATCTGTCGACAAATGATAAAGGGGTTTATAATGAAGTTCTCAATATTTGAAAATCTTCAATATTTTGATTCCAATGAAAAAGGGGTTTATCAATTTCAAACTACAACTTAGAAAAAATTTAAAGCTTCTCAATCCTTTCAATCATAAAAATTAAATAATAAATTTCTCAAAATTTGTGTTGTCAAATTTTAATGAAAAAAGGTATTTTAGTAAATTGATAAAAATTGATATTATAAGTTATTTGATTTGATTTTTATAATGTTTTTTATATATTTTTAATGTATTTTAGAGAAATGGGATGAATTTTACAATTCAATATTCTCCATTTTATTTATTAATATCCATATCTTTTTTATGGATTATCTACCCAATTTTAAATTTATATAAAAATAATAAAAATAAAATATATAAATCAACATAAATCCATTTTAAATAGAAATCTTTTAAATATCTAAATATTTACATTTAATTTTTAATTTTTTAAATCTCTCTTTATTTAATAAATATGAAATTAAGATTAATCTATATAAAGTCTATGAATAGTCTATCCAATTTTAAATTTTTTTAAAAAATAGAAACTATATATACAAAACACACACACACACACACACACACACACACACACACACACACACACACACACACACACACACACACACACACACACACACA
>ML779074.1:11096-27721 GCA_009831015.1 Picea engelmannii | reverse complement strand
ATATATATATATATATATATATATATATATATATATATATATATATATATATATATATATATATATATATATATATATATATATATATAACTTAAAGCCTTTTAAGTATATAGAAATTTAGATCTAATTTTTTGTTTAAATATTTAATAGATCCCAACTAAAAATAA
This sequence comes from Picea engelmannii, assembly GCA_009831015.1. Lineage (NCBI taxonomy): Eukaryota > Viridiplantae > Streptophyta > Pinopsida > Pinales > Pinaceae > Picea > Picea engelmannii. The sequence continues at coordinate 27,554 of ML779074.1, read as the reverse complement.
ATTTATACTAATATCAATACAATATAAATACAATATACTATAATTATACATAATAAAATGGTTTATAAAATAATCATTTTATGGGTGAAATTTGTATTTTTATTTTATTTTCAAATGAAAAGAATAATTTATTTTAACATGTCTATTTAGAAGGGTTAGAATAAAGTTATCCCTTTAGTTTAAAATATAACCTTTCCCTTCAAATTTGATCCCTGCTCTTGAGCACAATTTGGAGTTCTGGATCTCAAGATATAAGTTCGTCAAGTTGAGGTTCCATGGAAATTGATCAACAAACCATGAAAACATAGTTGACTGTTATTTTAATTTCTGAAAAGAAAAAAAAATGTGACCAAATTCATCCCTTGAAACCTGCTCCATCATCTTCCTTGTCGAATTACCTTTCCAACGAGTCATAGTTTGCTCCAAACGGACGCCCAGATCTCAAGATACAAGCTCAGGGAGTCAAAGATTATGCCACCGTTCATCAATTTTGTGGGTCAATCTTGGCCTTCCATTTGAATTCTCCTTTTGTTTAAATCCCAATCCCACATGCATTGTGGAGATTAAGATTATAATGTATATATTATAATGATTACCATGTCTTTCATGTGGAACATAAGGAGACTATAGAGATTTAAACCTTACGAAAATTCATGAAAGTTAATAAAGATTTTGATGGCCCAGTCAACAGTGATTCAAACCCCAATCGGAAGTGAGTCAGCATCCACATCATCACCATGTATCATAGTGTCATCGGTCACCACATGTCATAAGATGATTGGTCTCCATGTGTCATGGCATGATAGGATGCCACATGTCTTGGTGTGATTTGATGTCATGTTCATCACATGTCGTAAAGTGATAGGTTAAAATATCTTAGAATTAAACTTGGGAATAAGTTAAGGAAGGGGAAGTACAAGAAAATAAGTAATGGTGGGTCGGTGTATGTCTTTTTTTTCCACGAGAAAAAAATGCTCTTTATATTCATAAGGATATAATTTTTTACAAAACCGTCTTTTCGGCAGATGTCTTACAAGTGAAGAAAACTAAATACTTGGCATGGTCCATGACTGACCAAATCTAACAACATCCATTCACAACTATGATCAGCTTGCAAAAATAGGATTGCTGAAAAATGTTGAAGATAACAATCAAAGCATTATCTTGATGGTTGGTCCTTCATTGCCATCCTCCCATATTGTGAAGCAAATTTGGCATGGAGGAAGATGCAGCACTCTTTTAGAAAGGGTATCTGCCTCACAGTTTTCCTCTCGATAAATGTGAGTGAAATTGATCTTTCTAAACAGAAGTGTAGCTTCTTTGGTTCTCTCTTTCCAACACTCAAGGGCTGCCACCTGAAAGTCAGCCAGTCCATTCAGCCAATCTATAGTAATTTTTGAGTCTCCGAGAAGCAGCAGCTCATCTGTATGCCGGCAAGCCAGAATGAGCGAGACCTACGCACCTAAAAGTTCTTCCTTCATATTAGAACCCTGACCGTCGTTCAGTGTCCAGCGAATGCAAGTGTGGGGGTTCAGGACAATTTTGCCTCCGGCCCCACAAAGAGCTCCACCTTGTTGTGACGCTCCATCGAACCATGCCACTACCCTGTCTAATGGGATAGTCAATTTGTGTCGAATGGATGGCATAGCCATTCTGGTCTTACCTAAAACGGCCGCCTCAGCAATTAGGATGCTTGATACTCTTTGAGCAGAAGGGGTCTTCTCATTAAAAATCGTCGCGTTCCTGGCCTTCCAAACTTGCCAGCAAAGGTGGATGGGGAGCAGAGTATGGACTTTGTTAACTCTGAACTAGTTTTGGAAGCATCCTTGTACGCTGGAGCCCGACAAAAAAGAAGTAAGCTTTAACGTCGAAGAAAGAAGAGCCCAGATTGAGCGTATGAAGGTGTACTGTATGAAGACATGAAGAGATGTTTCGCTGGAGCATTTGCAGAGGATGCATCGGTTCGGTCCTACCCATCCGCGCTCTTGCATCTTATCCCAAACTAGCATTTTATTTTCTAATAGGAGCCACGCAAAAAAATTTTCCTTCAATGGACACTCGTCCCTCCAGATTCGATGTCTCCAACTAGCGATTAATGGAAACCTACTTTTTGAAACCAATGCTTGATAAACATTTTTTGGGTTAAGTAAACCGAATCGGTCTCTGCCCGTCCAGATGAGAGAGTCCGGCCCTTCTTGTAAGCTCATGCCTGCTTCCTTTAAGTGTTGAATGTATCCGTCCCATTCCAAATTGAACTCTACTTCCAATTGAAGATCCGAACTATTGAGCCATGTAACCCCTAGCAGACCTCCCCTGGTCGGTGTCTGTCACATGTCGTAAAGTGATAGATTAAAATATCTTAGAATTAAACTTAGGAATAAGTTAAGGAAGGTGAAGTCTGAGAAAAGAAGTAATGGTGGGTCAATGGGAAGAGAAAATAAGTAATGGTGGGTCGATGGAGGAGATATAAGTAGGGTCGTGGAGTGCCATGAGGGGGTGAGGATTTATGGCGAGATAAGGAGGGTTTCAGAGCGTCGTGAGGGGGTGAGGAGGTATGGAGAGATAAGGAGGGTTATGGATCACCATTAGGGGGTAAGGGGGTGGAGGAATAATGGGGAGGAAGTAAATTAAGAAAATAACTAAGTAAGGAGAAGTGGGAGGCCGGAGGTATGGGATGGAGAGATAAGAGGTAGTGCATTTGAACCCACGAAGTATGAAAATAACTCTAAGTATGGGAATACGAGCATGGGAAGAGGGAGTAAGAGAAGGGGATATGGAGGTGGAGAAGAGTAATAAGAAAGGAGGGTTAAGTGAATGAAATGTGAGAATAAGATAAGTTCCAAGAAAATAAGTATGGGATGAAATATGATCCCATACTTGAGTTAAGTTCCAAGAAAATACATGGTTCCAAGAAAATAGTTGTAAGTGTGGTTCCAAGAAAATAAACGTGGTTCCAAGGATTCTAAGAAAATAATGTGGTTCCAAGACAAGAATCATGGTTCTAAGAATTTTTAGTTCCAAGAAAAATTAGTTGTGTTGCACATGGAAGAAACATTCTTTGAGCGGTTGGACAAAAACCTGGATATCTTGAGCATACGGACTCGGATTTTGAATCTGAAAATGAGACGAAGATGAGACTAAAGGATACACCATGAACTTTGATCATCCAAAATTTCCTTCTTCTGAAATTGTTTTATTATTCCAAGAGTGGGAAATCAAGGTGACCAAATTTTGATCAACAATTGGCTCCAACTATGGGATAGTGACCCCTTGTGGGTTGCTCAGAGCACCAAAATATGAATACCAATTTCCTTCTCCATTGGGATATGGAGTCATCTTCAAAATAAATTCTTGTAATTCCTCCTCCATGGAGTCATCTTTGAAAATTATCTCTATCTATCAATTGCTTTATTATGCAAAACTTTGACTGAAGAAGTAAACTATGTATAAAGAAGATCTACCTACCCTACATTTCTTAGAGGAAAGGGGCACATTCAAGTGGGCACCTTCAAGTGTAGTTACATTTCCAATGGAGCCATTCAAGGATATAACTGATCTTTGGAATGAGCTCTAGAATCAGGGAACATATCAGGGTTGCTACCAAGGAGTCGGGAGCATTTCCAAAGTATATTGGAGTAAATTTGAGCTAAATGTGCCCAAAATATTATTGCATTACTTGGACAACAATTCTTTGGAACCACAATCCAATAAAATCAACTCTTGGTTGCTCATGATTGATGTTTTCTTTGGTTGGATGAGAAGATTCTAGTTTGAAAATGTTCTCATCCTTCTCCTTATTACTGAACACATCCAGTATTCTTGATTCATCACCAATGTCTTGAAAGCATTCTTCCTCTATACAATGACTATGTTTCCATGGTGAGGTTGCAAAGATGAATTTTTGTTGAACATTTGTGGGGAATAGTAAGGTTATCTTTTGTTGTTCATCAACAACTTTATTATCTTTAGAAATAAATCATATCACCCATGGATCCTCTTGTTGCAAATGCCCTTTTTTTTATGATTGGAGAATATCTTCTTCATTAAGATATGTTTTAGATGAGAAAACAACATCATAAAAATTTGATATAAAGTGATGACTCTTACTATTATTTTTGTTCATCCAATGTAGACATTGTTCTTATGGATTGATATAAATTGGTTGTGCCATTTGAGAATCTGCTCCAACATTTTCATCATGATTATTACTCTCAAATTGAACACACAAGAGGTCAAATTTTCCCTCCAATGGATCATGTAGAGGATGATATTTTTCTTGAATTGAAACATTATAGTTCTCATTTTCAGTTTCAAGAACAAGATCTGGAAAAAAAAAAATCACGTCTTTCATCAAAATTTCCTTCTAAATCCATTCCTCTATTGTCTTGAAAAAATATTGGGACATTTAATATATTAGCACCGGTTTCATAAACATTTTTTTCAATGACTTAAGCTCATTGCATTAAGTCTTCTAGATGCACTTTCCCTCTTGCTTCAATAGAAATCTTAGATTCACAGGCAAGGCATTTTCATAGTAACTAAAAATGATGGCATTGTTTGGAAACATTTCTTGAGGAATCTCATGAAGAACTTTCATAAATATGAAAGTGAAATGTTTGACTGTTTCTTCCTCGTTCGTATGCACTTCAACCAACTTCAAGAAAAGGGAATATGGATCTTTTATTGGAAAATATTTATCGACGAATAATTTTTCTAATACATCCCAACTAGTGATGGTTCTGGGCTGCTATGAATAAAATCATTCACTAGCATTTTCCTTTACAGCCAAGATATATAACCGACATATAAAAACATTTTGAGCCACATTATAAATCTCACAAGCAATGTCAAACTTAATCAAATGTTTCTCTACATCCTCTGAAGTATTTATGAAGAATATGGGAAACTTGTTCATGAAAATATCTGGCAAGGGATGAACTTCTCCTTGTAAATTGAGTGGACTTCTATGCAATTGTTTCTTTATTTGGACACCTTATCCATTTATTGTATCTTGAACAACTTTTGTTTCACCTGGTGGAGAAGGAAAAATATCTTCATAGCATGAAAGAAATTTCTTAGAGGAGTCTTCATATAGATCTTCTTGAAACTCTAAAATATTTTTAGTGAAGTCACTGGGGCACATTTCTTCGAGATCTTGAGTCTCAGTGATGGAATCACCAAGGAGATCACCCTATCAAATCTTGGATGGTTTTTTGGTTCTATGTAATTGTCACAATTGATTTGTGACTGAAACTTCAACAATATATCTTCAACGCCATTTAGTGCTCCTTGAACAAGATTTTAAAAAACCCATTCATCTTGAATCAATCTCTAGGTCTTCTTTCAAAACTTCAACCAGACATCTTCTAGTTTTCCAATAAAATATGATCCTATAAAGTATCATATTTCTTGAAATCAAATCGTTCCCGAGTTGAGTCACCAAAAATGTTAATGTTTAGATTGGTTAAGATCCAAACAACAACCTCACTGGGATATGAATCCCTTGCATTTTTATAGAGGTGGTACTCCTCTGTCATAATTTGAAAGATATATGTTGATGTTCTTGGATTTGGGAGAATGCTAGAGAGAAAACCCCCAAAATCTGTATTACTTAGTTTTATATGAAATAGTTCTTGATAACCAGATATGATCTTTATGTGCAACAAGTAGCTTCTTAAGAATAAAAATATTGAAGAAAGGCTTCAGTATCATAATAAATTTATACTCAACATCATTTATACAACCCTCTAAATCACATACAAGTAGAGGATACATCCATATCTTCAAAAGAAAAAGAATGAAGTGGCTTTGATCATTTAAGAGATCTTTAAATGAGTTTTCCATTCAAAACTGAAAAGAATTTGGTGGGCACACTCAAAAAATATCATACTTAGAAATCCCAAGATCTGAGAAATCATTAAAGCTATGCCCCAAAATAGTTCTCTATGCAGTTTATTATATTGAATTTATTTCTCATTACAAAGCATTCAATAAACTGATTGACCAGTTCATAAAAATTAAGCTTGCAAAATGCAATAACTAAATCTCCATGAATCAAATAGACAATCTTGGCTTACATTTAGCAGTCACATGCATCGATGTAAATAATCCATGATATTATAGAAAATAAGTCTTGGAAGAATGCAATAAAGACACTCAAGACTCAACCTTATGCTCGGTTCAAAACTACAAGCATAAAGCCTTGAGAAAATAGTGTAGAAGAAGAAGAAGAAGAATGGAGATATTTATTTGTTGATCAAAGACTTGGTTGTGTATTGATGGATGGAACTTTTATATCATGATTTTCTACCCTGATAATGCAACATTCACACCCTTTCTTTGATGATTCTTCCTTCTTTTAAAACTATTCCCAATGCTTTCTTGAAGTGGTTAGGGTTTTAGTCCTTCTAGGAACTTCCATAGCTTTTATTCTTGGAATAACCATTTTAAGTAATGCATCATTGAAAAAACATTAATTATTTTGTGTCATTGACATATGTTCCTTGAAGTGGAACCCATTTCGTTTTTAATAAAAAAATTTAAATAAACTTTTATTTTGAAATTGATTATATTTTTTAAAAGTGGAATGTGTTTTAATTTTATAAGCAATATATTTGATCTTTCAGTTATGGAAACCATTCTATATGTAATATTCATCATCCAAGTTTTCCAACGGGTCCTCCTAAGCACGATTTGGAGTTCTAGATCTCAAGATAGAAGCTCGTGAAGTTGAGGTTCCAAGCAGATTTATCAGTGAACCATGAAAACATAGCTGAATATTATTTTAATTTCTAGGGAAAATGTGGCCAAATTCAGCCTTTTAAACATGTTCCATCATCTTCCTCTTTGAATGACCTTTCCAACAAGGTATATTTTTCTCCAAACGAACACCCGGATCTCAAGATACTAGCTCGGGAAGTCAAAGAATCAGCCATCGTTCATCAATTTTGTGGGTCAATCTTGGCCTTCCATTAGAATTCACCATTTTAAAACAAATCCCAATCCCACATGCATTGTGGAGATTAATATTATAGTTTATATATTATAATGCTTCCCATGTATTTCATGTGGAACATAAGGAGACTATGAAGATTCGAACCTTAGGAAAATTCATGAATTAATAAATATTTTGATGGCCCAGTGAGCATTCACTAAGTGCCCAGTCAACAGTGAGTCAGTGTCCACATCATCGCCATGTGTCATAGTGTCATTAGTCGACATGTGTCATAATATTATTGGTGTCCATGTGCCATAGCATGATAGGATTCCACATGTCTTGGTGTGATTTGATGTCATGTCTGCCACATGTCATAAAGTGATAGGTTAAGATATCTTAGAATTAAACTTAGGAATAAGTTGAGGAAGGGGAAGTAAGAGAAAAGAAGTAATGGTGGGTCAATGGGAAGAGAAAATAAGTAATGGTGGTTCGACGGAGGAGAGATAAGGAGGGTCGTGGAGCGCCATGAGAGGGTGAGGGGGTAAGGAGGGTCGTGAAGCATCATGAGGGGGCGATGGGATAAAGGAATGAGGGGGAGGAAGTAAATTAAGAAAATATCTAAGTAATGAGAAGCGAACAGACAGAACCTGCGAAGTATAAAAATAATTCTAGTATGGGAATATGATCATGGGAAGAGGGAGTAAGAGAAGGAGAGATGGAGGTGGGGAAGAGTAATAAAAAAGAAGGGTTAAGTGAATGAAATGTGAGAATAAGATAAGTTCCAAGAAAATAAGTATGGGATGAAAGATGATCCCATACTTGAGTTTAGTTCGAAGAAAATATGTGGTTCCAAGAAAATAGTTGTAAGTGTGGTCCCAAGAAAGTAAACGTGGCTACAAGAATTCCAAGAAAATAATGTGGTTCTACGAATTCTTAGTTCCAAGAAAAATTAGTTGTGTTGCACATGGAAGAAGCACTCTTTAGGCGGTTAGACAAAAACCTAGATATCTTGAGAATACGGACTTGGATTTTGAATCCAAAAAATGGGTGACAAAGTTGAGACTAAAGGTTGCTCCATGAACTTATGATCGTTCAAAATTTCCTTCTTCTGGAATCAATTTTTTTTATTATTCCGAGAGCAGAAAATCAAGGTGACCAAATTTTGATCAACGAGTTTCATATCGGGATTTATTATTCTTAGATTTTGTTTGAAAAGATTCGCTCCTTCTTTAAGGGGTATGATGTGTTGAAAAATTGACTTGTCATATTCCTTTAGATCATCGTAATTCCAAGCAAAAATATCATAAAATTATTTAAATAAGGAAGTATATTGCTCAATTTTTTCCTTTGTACAACTGGTACCAAGATTTACATATTTGGGAGAGTCATGAGTTCCAATGTTTATCTTTTGTCTCTCCTACACTATTATTGTAGATGTCTCATCCTTTGTATCATGAATTTTTGTTTGATCGTCTCTTGCAAAAAGAGATTCAAAACGGATATCTTTTGAAATAGATACATGATTTTGATCATTAGGGATTTCAAAATAATAGTTTGAATCATCAATCAAATCAACTACATGTTCATCATTTTCAAAAACTTGCAGGTAGTCTTGATGTCAGGTACTGAGGGCCTGAAAATTCTCTTAACATAGAATATATTTTGAATACAGAAATCATATAGATTAAAGAGGGATGCAGCAACCGCTAGTGAATCCGCTTTCTGATTTTTGTCTCTATGGATGAAAGAGATATTAAATTAATTGAAACATTCCATAACTTCATTTACTCTTTTTGCATAATATTTCATATTTTCTTTATTGATCTTGTTTTTCCTTTTGATGTGATTTACGACCAATTCAGAGTCGCCAATTATTATCAAATTTCATACTTTGATATGTAATGCAAGATTCATCCCTTGTATCAATGCTTTGTATTCTTCTTCTTTGTTTGTACAAGGAAACTCTAGTCTAATTACATGTGGATATATAATTGGATGAGGACTCTTAAAATCAATCCATACTCCACTTCCAAATTTGGAGTAGGCGCCATCGAATGGCATCTTCCATAAACCTTGAAAATAATTTTCCTCCTCTTGCTTTGGAGGGCTGACTTGTTTTGGACTAAGAATAGCATATTTGTTTATCTCTGCATCAATATAATTCTCCGTTAATTCATTTTCTTTTTTCCTGAAGGATACATGCATTCTAGCATCTCTAGAAACTTTGTCCATTGTTCCAACTTTGATAGGAAGCACCATGCAACTTCCATCATTCATAATATAACCTCCAATCATTGAAGACCAACCTCTTCCTAAAACAACTTTGTATGTTGGAGACAAATCCACCACTATAATGGTAAATATTGTTTTGATGTGCAGTGTTGCAGTTATCCACGCACAAAAATATTTAATCTCATCGTAGGTTGGGACCTTTCATGAATCAATTGCATAAATACTTTCCCCAGTCTCATAATATTTGGTACATCCCATTTCGAGTGCCTCCATAACTGACAAGGCCATGATGTTATTGGTTGCTCCACTATCAACCAAATAATTTTGCAATACAACATCATGCTTTTCTATAGTTATGTAAAACATTAGAACTTTACCTCTTGGCTTGACTAATGAGAAATTTTGATGTTGCCTAGAATTTGTGACAGTCGCTTCTATTCTAGTGCTTGGTTCATCAAGAATCTTTAAAATATTCTCCCTCTGTTGTGGAATTTTCACGCCTTCCATGAAAGGAAAAGTAATTCTTAACTTGGTCAAATAATAAATCACATTATAGGTCATTTGTTATGGATTATTTGATTGATTAGCAACTTTTTGTTGCTTTGTTGTTTCTGCAACACTTGCTTTTGTCTTTTCTTTTTCTTTTTCGACAACCTCTCTTGTTTTGAATCTATTAACTTTTTCTCTCGTTTGTACAACATTTTCTTGTGAGATGTCAGTTTCCTTTTTGTTCATTAAAAATGTAAAACGATTACTTCATCTGTATATACTAATTCCAAAATTTCATCTTGAATGATATCTGCCTCTTGATCAAAATTTTCTTCTTCAAAAAATTATTCCATCACCACGGCATTAGGGTTTAGCACTCTAGGTTCTCTTGGCCTATGCTCTTCATTTTTGTCATCTCTATCATTTCTCATTCTTTTCTCTTGGACAGTGTTTCTTCTTTTTTCCTAGACATGAATTCTTGGATTTTGATTTGTAGGAACAAAATTTTCAACTCTTCTCAACCTTGTTAGCTCATTTTGCATTTGTCGATTGGTTCTGTTCATTTGAGTTATTTCCATTATTTTCCTTGTTTCTTGAGTTGTGGATGGATCATTTATTACATTAGGGATAACCCCCTGGAGGATTCCTCCATTGAATCCTCGATTCTCAACATTCCTTGAGGTTGATGATCCTTGATTTTATATTGCAAGAGTGTTCATTTTCTTTTTAACTTTCCCAAGAATGATCTCAGGATCAACATTTCTTTCTAACATAAATTCCTCCATCTCTTTTTCTTTTTGAATATATGCATCTAAATTATTTATTCCTAAGGATCTAATGGCATAATTTACATTCGTATGCATTGTGTACTTATAACAACAAAAAATAACAGGAGCATTTGGTTGTTACTCTTCTGAAATCTGATTCAACATCTTGAAAAATCTTAAATTAAAGTCTTTGATTCTTTCTCCCTTTTTCAAATGAATTTGAGTGAACTGTGTGAGCAATGTATGGTATTTAACTGGGGGTGCATACATAGTCATGAACATGTTCTCCAAATCATCAAATGATGAAATCGATTGAGAAGAAAGAGAGAGGTACTACTCATAGGCTCATCTCGTCAAAGTATGCTAGAATACTCTAACCATGACATCATCATGTTCTATTAAATGGATATCACAAACCACCAAGAATTGGTCTAGATGTATTTTTGGATCTATGCTTCCATATCCTGAGAAAACTGGTAGAAACTCCTTGGGGAAGGGTCTATAATGGATGTTGTTCCCCTTGCAAATTAAGTGGACTAGTTCTAGCCCTTCTTCTTGGTACTCTATGTCTCTCTTCCTGATTCTCAAGAATTTCATTTATTTCCTCTCTGTCACCCATGATTAGGGTTCTTCTTGTTTATGATCTAGAACTCTCACCAACTTTAGGAAATTGAAGTTTTTTTCTTTTACTTCTCATTATTGGACCTTTATAAGGTTCCAATTTTTTTCTTAGATTCCAAGCTCTTCTTCTCTGTCTTCTCATAATTTCTTTTTCTTCTTCATGAGAGAGGGTTTCCCACGGTCTTTCAAGCTCTTCCTGGTTTCTTGTTGTTGATAGTACCAAATCATACAGTTAATGCATAACACTTGTTTGATTTCCTAGTCCAACTTGTAACTGGGGTTTATTAGGATCAGGCTAAGTCATGAATATTTTGGTCTGTGAAACCAGCCTTTTGTTCTCCCCAATTGAGTCACCAAAAATATTGATGTTTTGACTGGTTAAGATCCAAATAGAAACATCACGAGGATAAAATACCCCCTACATTTTTATAGAGGTGGTACTCCTCTATTATAATCTGAAAAATATATCTTGATACTTTGAAATATTAAAATAGGGGAATACTTTAAAGAAACCCAAATCTTTATCGCTCAACAAAATACAAGATACTACAGCTTGAAAAATAATATATTCACAAAGAAAATTCCTGAGAAGAGGACCAGGAATTTTTCAAAGATTAAAATACAATATACAAAATATTGTACAAAAAGGAAATAACCATTATATGAAAAATCATAAAATTCTCACATCCATCACAGTATCATAAATGTTGATCACATTCATAAGAAGGAATAACACGAGTCCATAATTGAGAAAACTTTAAAAGAGTATTTCATTCAAAATAAGAGAGAATGTAATAGGTGCACTTCAAACATCCCATGCTCAATAACTTAGAGTTTGAAAAATCATTGAAATTACACCCCAAAGTAGTTCTCTTGGGAGTTCAAAACTAATAGTCTTAATAGTTTATTTTTCAATAAATAAAAAGATAGCATTCACCCAAATGGACCGGGATGGTGCTCCTGTGAACCATAAAAAGAAAGTGGAATAGGGTTTAACCTAAAAAGAAGAAAGAAGGAGACAAGCAGAAATCAGTTATGTTTTTCAAGAACGACAAGGCGCGACTGGATGATTCCTGAACGAGAAGGAAAAAGAGTAGTTAAATTATGAAAGATGTGATCAGTTTACTCAATGTGGTGGATTACTCTCTTCTATATCTACTTGTTGATGTGCCTTTTGTATTCTCCTTTGTTGGGATTCCTTGACCGGTTGTAATTGCTTCTTGATCTGGTTCAATGATTTTGATTAAGGCATTCTTTAACCAATTTTCAATATAATCTCTCATAGGCGCAACAATTATCTCATGCCTTACTTTTATATCAAATAATGAGTTTTAGAGATCTCAGAAATCAATTGAGAGTTGATGTAAAGTATCTTCAATGTCTTCATTGTTGTTACATAGTTTACTAATGAACTTTCAATTTCTAATTCGGAATACTCGGTCAAACTATTAAACCTTTCAGTTGATGCGGATTTCAATAATTCCATTTTTTCTTCAAATTGTTCCTTTCTCATAAATATAGAATTTAATATGAACTTTGGGTATTCAACTTCTCTGATTGTTCCAGCTAGATCCAACTCAATTAATTTTAAATGTGATTCTCCCCTTTTGATACTTAAAGTGTCACAATCAACCAATATTTCTTTTAAACACTTGATTATTTTAATCCAACATGCTTTGAGTTGTTTAATGTGAAATGTGGAAGGTAAGTATTCTTATTTTCTTTTCAACTCACTCATATTTGAAACTTTCACAACAAAGGTGGTAACAACTCCTTTATAAAATTTCTCATTATTTTCTAGTTTGCCTGTAGATATTGTCTCAAACTTGTGATTCTAGATCCCAAGGAAATACAATTGTTTGTCAATTGCCATGCCTCAAAATAAGAGACATTGTTTTCTTAATATTTGTATGACATATCTTTTGATAATAGTGAGTAAGCTCGATGTTCCTCTCAATCTTGAACTAGATTCTGGTGTTCTGTCAAAGCTCTTCCATGGCTGCATCGTAGCAATTGGGATGGAAAACATGGGTGGAGGCATCAGAACACTCTCTAGTTATTTAATTTTGTCTTTCAAGGTGGAATTTTCATTCTCCATTTCATCAACAAACATTTTAAGGACATCCCCTATAGCTTTGTGGATCCGTACAATTATGAAATGTGGAACCCCATTAAAATCAAATTCTGAACTATATTTTGCTTGATTTTTTTTATCTTTTGAATGAACTTTTTCAAGGATCGATTTCTTGTACTCTTGTCTAATAGAGAATTATGAAAATTCAAGGACTCTTCTTCAAAGAAGATTGGTTCCTGCATTTCCAATTATGTTGCAACTTCTCTACTTTCCCGAACTCTTTTTTATTTGTCAAGGATCTCTATATCCTCAATGTTTGCATCCAAGTCAATGTCTTCAAGAACAACTTCGTCTTCAGGTGCAACCTCATTTACTCCTTGCTAATTTGTTTGACTTTTTCTCTTATTGGTCACTGGAATATTTTGGGGTCTCTCCAGACTTCCCTTAGGAGGTTTATGATCACCTCCATCATCATAATTGACAGTTGAAGATTTATTTTTCTCTTGAGTTGTAAATTGAGGGTTTTGCTTTGGTGGATCGCTTCTTTGAGAAATATTTAGAGATCATGTACTCCTTTCATTTGCAACTCTTCCATGTTGTCAATTTTGTTCAGTGGTGCTAACAATAGGTTCAATGTCTTTAATAGGAAATGTTTGAGGGTCATGGCCATCACCTTCCTCCTCTCTGAATAGAAAAGTATTTGCATATGACACATGGTAACCAACAAACATCATTTCATTCATGAATAAATAGTTAGGGTTGAACCCTTTAATTTCATTTTCCACCTCTACATTATATTGATCAAACTAAACTGTATAGTCATCATTGTTTGAAGCAATATTTAATGTTATTTCACTAATTCTCCATTGCAAGGGAATAAATTGTTTTTTCCTCCGTTCATGGAAGAAATGAGCCTAGAATTTGTATTGTCTGCACACTTCATTTTCAAATATCTTGTCTAGTACATCATAGGGGAGGTAAAAGAGCCTTTATCTATAACAATAAATACTGATAATGTTAAAATTCTCCATCGTTGCGAACCTTCCCCTTTTATCCAAAAATGTTATCACTTCTAAAGAAAGTCTTGACGTCTTTGGTCTAAATATAAGTTTCTTAAAAGAAGAAACAAATGAATTGTGCACTTCATAAAAATGATACATGGCCTTTTGCTTCCATAAGGTAGGGTACCATGTATGAACTTGTTAAATTTTGCAATTGATTTGTTTGGCTAAATGCAATCCTTTGAAAACATGACAATAGTAAATATTATGTACAAGGACATGTAAAACTTCTTACTCTTTCTAAATTTTTCCAGTTGAAAAGATAGTTCACCAAAAATAGTCTTCGCCCAGTCAAAAATTGCCTTCTCATGAATAGAAAAATATAGAATGTACAGAACCAAGCTAGGAATGATAGCAGTCGATTCTTGCCTAGCTACCCAAGCAAAAATCCATGTCATTTCTTGATAGGGGCTTTTTAGCAGACTGACCTAGATAGATGATAAATCTTTTGGCATCAATGTCAAGTCTTCAAGATATTCCTACAAAATCTCAAGTCCACCATTTCTTTCCTTCAAGAAATCTTTGGCTTCATCCCCTTTGAAAGTCATTATTGGTTCTGGAAGTTTAAACATTCTTTTGAAGACCGAAGGAGTTAAAGAAATTGGGGATTCTCCTTGAAGTTGAATAATCATATAGTTCTTATCAAACTTATATATGCACCACGAACTCAAATCTTTGCAATAGAAAACCTTTGGAACACAACCTGCTGAAGCAGTCACGGACGTCCAAATATTATCGGAATTTATTTCTAGAGGTTGCAATGATGGATAATACTTGTATTCTCTTGACCATTGGAACCTCTAATATTCTTGTCCAATGGTATCCCCGTAGAACGGCTCTCTCCTCCTGGTTGTCATGCTAAGTAAAGTTGATGGGCTATCGTACAGTTCTCTTTTTCAAAATGTCATTACCAAAGTAATCTATTTTACCATAATATACCTTGAAACTCTTCTTTCAAAGGAAATATTAGTATGGGTTAAATTTGAATTGATGGAAAATTGTCTCAAGAAGGTCACCATTAATAACGGCACTTGTTATTTTCCATAAGTTTTGCATTAAATATACTTTGGGGAGAGTGACAAGATGAAGCATGCATTATCGCTAGCAATGGAGGATCAGATGTATGGGTAGAAACAACACAAACCGATGGACCTGTGAACCCGCGGTGAAAACTCAAAAAAATAACTAAGTGTAAGATTGGATCGATCG
Source organism: Picea engelmannii (assembly GCA_009831015.1). Lineage (NCBI taxonomy): Eukaryota > Viridiplantae > Streptophyta > Pinopsida > Pinales > Pinaceae > Picea > Picea engelmannii. The sequence continues at coordinate 12,164 of ML779074.1, read as the reverse complement.
GACGTAAGGGAGGGGGGATTTTTTAAGAATGATGATATTGTGCGAACCCATGGTGAAGTTTGAAAATCGACTAAGTATTGAAATATCAAGAGAGAAATGAAGTATGAGAAAATGACTAAGTATCATGAATCAGTCGGACAGACTAGTCATGGCAATAATCAAGTGAATTGGGTGAGTGGCTTATACCCGCGAAGAACGTTTGAAAAAGTTCTAAGTATTGTGCGAAATGAGGATGGAAGAACATGGTGGTGCATTTTGAAAATGGTGGAGCTTCGGACTTGAATGAGAATATGTGATGAACTCATGAGAAACTCAAAATAATCTAAGTATGGATGTGAAATGGATACGAAGGAATACAGCGGTGCATTTTGGAGGAGGCAGAACTTTTTAACAAGAATGAAGTTAACTCATGAACCCACGACAAAACGAAAAAAATTCTAAGTGTACAAATATACAAGGGAGGATTTGTGAAAGACTTAACACACATATGGGTTAATGGCCCCATTTGATTTCCTCAGTGGTTTAGGTTTCCAAAATTGAAATCAACTAGTTTACCCTAAGTACCATACTTGGAATAAGGATAGGCGTCTAGTGGGTTTCCCTAGAATATACATTTTATTGGAAAATAAATAAAAATGAAAATGAAAAATACACCCCATAGATATATTGAACCTAATGAGAATACACACACACAATGAATATATTAAACCCAATAAGTAAATATATAAAGCCCCATATATTGATTGGAGGTCATATTTATATGGTTATATACATACATATATATATATATATATATATATATATATATATATTCCATTGGGAGTTATATATAACCATTCATTAGCTCAATGGATATATATGGGGTTATTTTAAACGAGGTATTTTTTAGGGGGGAAATTTCACCAATTGGCTATTTTTTGGCCATTTTTTGAAGAAAAAAAATATTCGCCAATTTGGTTAAAAAATCGCATGTTTTTTACACCCCATAGATATAAATGAAAATGAAAAATACACCCCATAGATATATTGAACCTAATGAGAATACACACACACACAATGAATATATTA
>ML779073.1:2046477-2060796 GCA_009831015.1 Picea engelmannii | reverse complement strand
ATATACCCAAATACAATCATGTAAAATGAACTCATTGTGAGATTTATATTGAAGTAATGAAATAGTTCATTTTAATCCAATATAAAGGAAATAAGGGCAATTTTGAAAATTATCAATAAATAGTTATTAATCACTAGAAACTAATCTCCATGAAATCATATTCAATCTTGGTTAAAATCATGTACAACCCTGCAAAGATAGATTTAAACAAAGAATTCACCAACATAAAACAAATGAGATAAAAAATAGTGGTCATATCAATTGTTAATACACTAGTGAAACATAATTCAAACTAAAATGAAAAAAATCATCAAATAAATAAGTCTACAAAATCAAATACAACAATGTAATGAAAGAAAAACTTATTATTATTAGTTGCAAAAGTTGTTATATAGTCCTCTCTAGTTTCAGATATGGAACCCCCATTACACATCAATAAACAAAGTTTTATACATTCATTTTTCCTATTGGTCAAATCCCCCTTGAGTCATCCAAAACTTTCTCGACAATCAACTAAATAATTCTGAACAAAATCAACTACAAAATTCACAAAATGTTAATTATGGACAGAACCTGGCCCAAAAATGAATCATATATTCCAAATAGTTTCATTTCTTCACAAATATTTTTAGGATAATGTAAATTAGAATATTTATGAAGTGGGTTTTAAACACTTTGAATAGATTCCTCACTAATCACCTAAACATTGACCTACAAAATTGCTTCCAATGAGTTGGCATAACAACAAATCTAGTCCACCTCGTTTTTTATATGATTTCTCCCCCAAAAATGAGTTTATTGGTGATTCCTTTCATCATAAGGTAAATGAACATGTTTATGAAGTGTTTTTTCAACCATTTCTCAAGATTCCTCTTGGTTTTCACATAATGTAAGTTTGCAATTAGCGTCTTGAAATTGACAAGAAATCTAATTCGACTCACTCAGATCATTATTTCTTCAAAAATATTCACTTTATGAGAAAAATCTTTATGCATTAAGTAAATTTTATTGTTTTTGAAGTGGGTTTCAAATCGTTTCCTCAAATGCTTCACTGTTTGGATGGGATTGAATCTACAAAATTGCTTCCTGAAGATTGGTGTGTTTCCAATCTAGGAAAATCCATGACACTCCAATCATGATGTCTCCCAATTTGTTCACTTTATGAGGAAATCCTTTGTAGGTTAAGTAAATAGACCCAGTTTGGAAGTGAGGTTTCAACTGTTTGAGTATATTTATCACCGTTTTCTCATAAAATAATATGGAATATCCTCTCCTGAAACGAATATGAATCTTCCAATAGATGTTGTCCAATCATTACGCCTTGAATAATTTTCACCGAATGAACTATTTTGGAAACTACAAGATCTCCAAATCTTAATTAACCAAAATTAACAAAATAAAATCTGATTGATATCACACTTTCTAGATAAAGTATAAATATATAACTTAATTGAACATTGTGTTTTTAAATTGATGATATTATACAAGTTTTAGGAAACTAACTCCAAAATAATTATCAATATCTCAATTTTCAATAAAATGATATAAAATATTCATCATAATCATATTTTAAATTTCATGCTTAAAATAATGAAATTTGAAACATTAAAAATAATCGAAATTAAAGTAAACACGAGGAATTAACATTAGTAGCATCCTAGACATTAATGGATTTGTGATGATGTCTAAATGTCTAGTGAAAAGAAAACAAACCATTTTATAATAAAACCAATCAAATAAGACAAATTCAAACAAAAATAAAGGGAGAAATGACATTAAAATAAAAGGGGACCCTAGTTTTCAATCAACCATAGAAGAAAATAAAGAGGGGCTTGTTTGCAACAACAATTGGCGATACCCAAGGAAGAAGAAATTATCTTTGGTTAAGATAATAGAACCAAATTTACTAAATATTGAAAAGAAAGATTTCAAAAATTTCTCACTCAAAACTATTCCGAAAGGTCCCACATAAGACAAAATCAAAGAAAAATAATATTTTAAAGATGAAAGTACTTGAATGCCCAATTCCAAAATAGTGAATCCAAATATAGGGAATATTTATTAACTTTTAATTACATCTCTACCATTGGATAATCATAATATCTAGCAGGCTATTAGATATTAGTATGCATCTGTTATAAAATTATCTCTTTTCTTAACATTGTTTCATTGCCAACAGGCCTGTTCATTACCCCGACGAAGTTGTCTAGATACCATGCATGTATTTACTCATTGTTAATGAGTCTGTTCAGTACCCTAGTGGGTTTGCATACATTTCCAACACAAATGTTCTTTCTAATCTCATATGCCACCCTTTTAATAAATGTATTTGGATGCGTTTTTTTAGAAATTAGGTGAAGAGAGCAAGGTGGTACAAAAGGATTTTACTTAAAGGAATGGATGTGATATTGATTGATTTTTACCCATTAGTCTTCTCTTTATCTACCAAAGTAAAGGAATTAATTGGATCAGAAACAGGTTAGTATTAATTGGAATTAATTGGATCTAGCAAAGAGTTGTCAGTATTAAGAAATAAGCCTGCATCACTATTTACATTAGTGATACAAGATAACTGGGATTGATTCACAAGAGGTTTGTTTTCACAAGTCTCATAAAATTTAAAAGAAGTAATATAATGTACTTGTGGAAAACAATCATGATCATGACAATTCAAAAGAGCTTGATCACCGTATGCATCGTAAACTGGAATGGTCCCTTCATCATTGAAATCATTATAAATTTGAAGATGTCAGTTTTTTCGAAAAATTTATAAATTAAGATCTCTCACATTTTCGAATATAGATTGACCTGATAGATTAGGAATGTGAGAGACTAACATAACCATCACCAGAGGGTGAAGTGTCTCAACATTCTCAATTCTCAAGTTGTCATTATTAATGAATTCAACTTCTTTATTTGTAAACGTTAAATTTGAATAATAAGAATGATCAAAATAATTTTTGTAATATTCCTCAGAGATGTTGGATGAATATTTCATTAATAATTCATTATTCTTACCCGTGCTAGAAGTCAATTCATTGTATGTTAAATTTTCAATAGTTCGTTTGTTTTCTAGAAAAATATACATATATAAAGGAACTATTAAACTATTATCAAACAAGTTCAGTTTATTAAATAGATGAGGGTATGAATCATAATGACTGTTGGAACAAATGAGGTGAAAAGATTCCCTTTCTACAAAATGGTCATTAAAATTACAATTTAATTCCCGAATTTCAATTTATGTTACTCCATTAATATTCATGATACATAAGTCAAATTTAATATTATTAGAATTGGTTTTAGGATTTTTATTATTAAATTATGAAAATTATGATTAAAATACTATGAATTATGTAATTGCAATTCATGAGCAAAATTTGAAAAATTAGAGGAATCTGTTGTAAGAAGCATGCTACTTGAAGAAAAAATTGTTGATTGTTGGACTTATTCTTTAGCATTATTAGTATTAGAAACCATCATATTCATATTTTCCTAAGTCTATTTATTATCTATTTCAACAGTATTTCCATGAATAGAGTCAACAATGTTTTAATCAACAACATTAAATTGATTACGAGCAATAGAATCTTCTTGTTCATGATGATTATTAGAAATACAAGAGAAAAAATGTGTTGAAATCATCCTGTTAATTCAAATCTAGAGGGTGAATTTTCAATTTTAAATTGTAAACAAATTAATTTAAATTGAATGAGAAAATCATTAAAAGACTCACCTTCAATTCTATGAAGTGTTTCAAGTTGATCACAAACCTTGTCATAATCGTAGTTTAGAAAAGCATGGAAGAACATACTTGTGAATTGGTCCCAACTATCTACATAGGCAACTGGAAATGAAAGACACCAGTCTTTGGACCAATTTTTAAGAGTAAAAATATTGCACATAACACCATCATCAATATCATGATTTTTACAATTCAAAATAAATTGATGAACATGATGAAAAGTAGAAGAATTAGACTCACCATTCAATTTTACCTTTGATAAGTAATTTACTACCTTAGTTGTAGTGCTTGATGCACGACCAGATATACAAATCCATATGGGAAGTTTAGAGGAATCCATTAAAAATAAATGAAAGAATTCAAAACAATAGATCTAAAAAGACTCAAATTATCATGCGCACTCATCGGTGGCCCTCCTTCTAGTGCAAAAAATGTTGATGGCTAAAAATGACCATGTTCAACATTATAAGGAGATCACCCGGTCAGGGCTCCAATTACACCCTTATCTGTTTGGGTCGGTGATTCTGACTGGTTGTATGGGTCTCCAGTTAGCCTTGTCCTAAGACTAGCCTAATCTAATGTTAATCTAATCAAGACTATTATATATATACAAAGATATATACAAAAGATTTTATTTTATAATGTATATTGTTACTTGATTTTATCAACATACAGAAGGAAATGGATTACTCTCTTGCAGCGTGATTGAATGAAATCAACCCTGAAAATGGCACAAGGGATCAGCTATGCCAAACTAGATTTTTCTCCCATGAAAGGAGACTTTATGGACTAAAATGAAAATGCATCTTTAATCTATTATGCAAGTTAACAAAAAGGAAAACCTATCTTAATCAGGAGAAGGATAGCCTTACTCCTAATCAAGAGAAAGAGTATCTAATAAGAAGAGGGAAGCAATGTAATTGTAATTGGGTTTAAGATGGACCTATAAATCATCAAAATAGTTCAATGATTTATAGGTTTTTCACTCAAATACACAATGAAATAATTCTGATAAATAGATATAAAAAACTCATGTATATACCCAAATACAATCATGTAAAATGAATTCATTGTGAGATTTATATTGAACTAATGAAATGGTTGATTTTAATCAAATATAAAGGTAATCAATACAAGTTTTAAAATAATCAATAAATAGTTATTAATCACTACAAACTAATATCCATGAAATCAAATTCAATCTTGGTTCAAATCCTATGCATCCCTGCAAAGATAGATTTAAACAAAGAATTCACCAAAATAAAAAAAATGATATCAACAATACTTCTCATATCAATTGTCAATACACTAATGAATCGAAATTCAAACCAGAAACAAAACTATCATCAAAGAAATAAGTCTGCAAAATCAAATACAACAGTGTAATGAAATGAAAACGTATTATTATTAGGTCCAAACATTGCCATACATTCCTCTCTGGTTTCAGATATGGAACCCCAATTACACATAAATAAATAGAGTTTTATAAATTCATTTTTCCTATAGGTCGAATCCCCCTTGATTCATCCAAAACTTTCTCAACAATCAGCTAAAGAATTTGAAACAAAATCAACTACAGAATTTGCAAAATGCTAATTGTCAACAAAACCTTCCCAAAAGATGGATCATATCTTCCAAAAAAATAAACCACTTCCCAAATCTTTTTACGATAATGTAAATGGGCGAGCTTTTGAAGTGGGTTTTCAACCCTTTGAAGAGATACCTCACCAATTGCCTGAAAATTGACCTGTAAAATTTCTTCATTTGAGCTGGCATAACCAAAAATATGGTCCACCTCCTTCCTGATAATATTTCTCCCAAACGGTTTCGTTTCTGGGTGATTCCTTTTAGGTTAAGGTCATTGACCCTATTTTTGAAGTGACTTTTCAACTGTTTCTCAAGATTCCTTTTGGTTTTCTCATGATATAAGTTTGAAGTTAGCCTTTTGAAATTGACCCAAAATCTAATCCAACTCACTGAGATCATTATTTATTCAAACATATTCCCTTTCCAATAAACTTCTATGTGGGTTAAGTAAATTTCATTTTTTGGAAGTGGGTTTCAAACCATTTCCTCAAATTATTCAATGTTTGGTCGAGATTGAATCTACAAATTTTCCTCATGAATATTGACGCATTTCCAGTCTCGGAAAATCCAACTCACTTCGATCATGATTTCTCCCAACATACTCACCTGATGAGAAAATAATTTGGAGGTTAATTAAATAGACCCATTTTGGAAGTTGGTCTTCAACTATTTGAATATATTCCTCACTGTTTTCTCATAAAGGAATCCAGAAGATCCTCTCCTAAAACTGATACAAATTTGCTAATAGATGTTGTCCAATCATTACGCCTTGAATACTTTTAATTGAATGAACATTTTTGGAGACTATAGTTGAATTGCAGATCTATAATAGACATCTATAACAAAAAATAAATTAAATTCATAACAAAAATCTATTCAAATATGAAGTGCAAGATATCCAAATATTAATTAGCCAAAATTAACAAAATCAAATTTGATTGATATCACACTTTCTAGATAAAGAATAAATGTATAACTTAACTGGACATTAGGTTTTGAAATTGAGGATATTATGCAAATTTGAGGAAATTAAATCCAAAATAATTAACAATCACTCAATTGTTTTATAAAATGATATAAAAATATTCCTCATAATCATATTTTAAATTTAATGCTTAAAATAATAAAAATTGAAATATTAAAAATAATCGAAATTAAAGTAAACACAAGGAATTAACATTAGGATTATCCTCATCATTAATCGATTTGTGATGTTGTCTGAATGTCTAATGAAAAGAAAACAATCTATTTCACAAGAAAACCAATCAAATAAGGCAAATTCAAACAAAGATAAAGGGAGAATCAACATTAAAATAAAAGGGACCCTAATTTTCAATCAACCATAGAAGAAAATAAAACGGGGGTTGTTTGCCACAATATAGTGGTAGTGATAGGTTGAGTCTACAATTATATTTCACGGCAATGGGATGGGGAAGGGAAAGGAGGTTGCATCCTCATTTCGGTTGGTGTTGCAGAACACATGGAGTTACAAATTCCTTTAGGTTGGAGCCTGTAAATAAAGGGGTCGTAGTCCCCTTATGGTTGGAGCTAGAGAACACAGGGAGATGTAAATTTCTTTAGGTTGGAGCTTGTAAACTAGGGGGTTAGATTCTCCTTCTATTTGTATATGAATAATTCAAGGAGTTTTAGCTTCCTTCAGATTGGAGCCTCTAAATAGGGGGTTAGAGTCTCCTTCTAGTTGGTGCTAGAGAATTGGGAAGTTGGTGCTTCCTATGAATGTGTTCTTGATATATATAAGAAATCATTCCATGGTATTCTCCCATTTGGGTTTCCACATAAATTTTGGTGTACTATGTGTCCTTGGTTGTTTATTATGAACTTATGAATGATATTGTTTATGATTGAATGATATAATGAATGCATAAGTGATAAACTATTGAATACTACTGATAAAGTTGAAGGTGATATATATTGTGGTTGAAAGTTGTAAAAAGTGCTCATACTGATTCACCCCCCCTTCTCTTAGTATTAAAAAAATTGGTTTCAGAGCAGGTCCTTTAAGAAAATAGTTTAACCACTAGAAGGAAGATCACGGGGCGCACTAATATTAGAGTATAGTTTGATGGAAAAAACTATGACTTCTGGAGAAGAAGGATGATATCATATGTACAAGCACAAGGATTTTATATTTGGAAATAAATAGTTGTTAGGATCCAATCCTAACCCCTCTCCATGGGTCATTATTTAGAAATATATGTTTTCTACATAATAAAGGATAACATTATTTAATAACGCCTAATAAATAAATAAGAATAAGTCAATGTAAGTATACCTAACAGAAGCTTCCGCTTCTAGAAATATCTTCCTCTAGAACTTTCCTTAGAAGGTAGAATTAGTATAAATAAGTGTAGGAAGAATGGGTGAAGTTTTTCTTTGATATTATTGTAATAGAGGTCTACTTTATTGGATATTCCCCCCTCGAAGAAGAAATTGAACATTGTTATAATTAATAAAGGTTCTCTTTCTAGTGTTATTATGGTATTATTCTGATATTGTTTTCGATATATCATTGTTTTTCCTCTATTGCTTTCTCAATATTTTTATTCTTCATATTATAGTATATATGGAATATTGTAAGTGGTATCAGAGCTCTTTCTAAGGAACGACTTGCAGGGTATTTTTTTTTTTTATCGTAGATACGTATTCTGACATCTTTAAGCTACATATATCTGTCATTACAAGCATACAACCGTGTTAGTAGATTCATACACATAGAAAATACAAGTTTTTTTTAAGCGCACATCTACTGGCCACCCTTATAAACCCTGTTGGTGCCCCTTTGAGTGGTAGCACATCAGACAACACATATATATAGATCGACCTAGGAATTTTGAAGCCCTCCATAGATAAACCAATTGACCACTTGATTGTTATAGTTTCACCGAGAACAACACTCAGGAATATACTCTCTTGTACCTAGGTAGTCGGGTAATATGGCTAAGGATAAGGTCTATCCTCCTTAGTTGGTTCCTTGCAATATTGGGTCGAGTACTACTGTTGGATTTCTCACTTATATCAGAGAACTATACCATAGGGAAAACCTTTTTCTATAGAACCCTTTAATCCCCTAACCCTTGGTAAAATAAAACCAAAACAACTGACCAAGTCTATTGATGTGCAACTGTTTCTACTGCATTTCGATTGCGAAATTCCTACACATTTCTTCATATTAAGAATTTTTCCATTGCGACAATACAATATTATTCATCTCAGAGTATAACTCCATAGGAGTTAAAAATAAAATTGGGGCTTGTCATCACCCTGATTTGTAACCTATCCCATTTCATTCCTTTCTTCAATATGATCACAGTGGTACCCTTCACTTTAAAACCTTTTTTCAATGGTCCCACCCCTTTACATGACACCCTTATTTGACACATATCCCATTGGATTCCTCTTTTTGCACCGATCACTCTCATACCTATCAAATTTTGTGACCCATATTTTCCTCCCGACTCCTCACCGGATACCCAATCCTCCACCATTCCTATTATTCGCTCCTAGATTCTCATTGACTTGGATTTTAGGAAAACATCCATAGAGGAAGACCTTAAATCCATCAATGTATACCAACAATCACTCTCCCAGCAACTACAAGAGCCGCTACAAAACCTTAAGGGTAAGAATGTTGAGTACATTTCATCTGACCCATAGTCTTCTCAGCATGACCATACTCAGTCACCCCACTCCCCTTAGGGGCTTACACCCTCTTGGAATAAGGTTCCCAAAATTAACATGCATAAATTGGATGGTTCTAACCCAGCTAGGTGAGTATCTTAAATGAAACAATACTTTTTTCTACATTATAATTAGGATGATGAGACCAAACTCCATGTTGGGGTTCTATACCTAGATCAAGAACTATTTCAATGGTGGCAGTGGCATAAAAAGTGTTATCCTTGATTCCCCACTTGGAGCATGTTCACCAAAGAAATTTGTGCCCATTTTGATCCTGAATCTCATTTGTTTGGAAATCTCACAAAGCTATCCAAAATTGGATCAATATCAAACTTCAACAAAACATTTGAATAGTTGGATATCAAAACTGAGGGATTATATGATGAATTTTACCTTGAATTTTTCATCAGTGGCTTAAAGGATACTATCAAGGCTCATGTGAGTATGCATCATCCTACTACCTGGTTGCAGGCATGTCAATTATCCAGGGAAGCAATGACCATCCTTCACGCACCATCCTTGAAGGCTCCATTTTCCAATCATCCTCACCCAGGGGCCACCCAGACTCCAACACAAGCCTTGAAGGTCCAAAAGGTATCTCTAATCGAAATGGAGGAATGATGAAATCAGGGACTTTTCTACTATTGTAATGAAAAGTATGTACTAGGGCATAAATTTTGAGAAAACAAATTCTTAAAAATTGATGCATCATCTTCTTCTTCCTATGAAAACATCCCATCAGATGAAGCTCCAGACCTGGAGGAGGATATTTCTAGTGATCATTCTGAATATCCATTTGTTAATCCTACAACCTCACTGGAACTGGTCATTTCACTTCATGCACTTTTGGGTATCTCGGCTATGCAAACATTGAAGATAAAGGGATACACAAAAAATAGACCAGTCATGATATTGATTGATAGTGGTAGAAACCACAATTTTATTCATCGAAGGTTTGCTGATGAGCTCCATTGCATTGTTTTCCCTGTTTCTAATTTCCATATTCTCATTTCTAGTGGGGGTACTCTGAAGTGTGGGAGCCACTATGAAAATGTCAATCTACAAATGGGTGTTTATCATTTGAAAACACACATGTTCTTTATTACCATGGGTGGTTGTGATATTGCATTGGGTGTGAAATGGCTTCACACTTTGGGACCAATCAAAATGGATTATCAAGAATTATATATGATATTTCACAAAGACGCTCACTCCTATACCCTTTGAGGTCTCCAAGAGGGATCTCCTAAAATCGTCATCTCTCACAGGATGGGAAAATTGTTGAAGAAAGGATACCATGGTGTGATTTCTCAATTTAATGCCATCCAGGTCATTGAACAGGCCTCACAGATAGTTCCTCCTATCCTGCAACTTATTTTGTACAAGTACCCAAAGGTCTTTGAGTTACCCACTACCTTACCTCCATCCAGAGGTGATCATGATCATAACATCCGTCTCCTTCCAAGTAGTCAACCACCCAATTTAAGACACTACATATATCCATTTTCTAAAAAAAATGGAATCGAAAAGATGGAATAAGAATTACTCGAGGTGGGTGTGATTATCCATAGTACAAGCCCATATTATTCACCGGTAGTGATGGTATTGAATAAAGAAGGTACTTGGCACATGTGTCCTATTTTTCAGGCCCTAAATAAACTAACCATCAACGATAAGTTCCACATTCTTATCATTGATGATCTATTGGATGAAATCCAAGGGGCTTGTGCCTTCACCAAATTGGACCTTCACTCCGGCTATCACTAGATTAGGATGAAGGAGGATAATATTCCGAAGAATTATTCCATAAATCATGAAGGACATTATGAATTCTTGGTCATGCCTTTTGGCCTATGCAATGCTCCATCCACCTTCCAAAGTATTATGAATAAATTGTTGAAACCTTACCTTCAACAGTTTGTCCTGGTTTTCTTTGATGACTTCCTCATTTACATCCACACCTAGGATATCCACTTTGTTCATGTGGAAAAAGATCTTCACTTGCTACATGGAAACCAATTTTTTGTAAAAAATACCAAATGTTCCCTTAGAGCTAGTGAAGTGGAGTACTTGGGACACATTATGAGTCACGATGACGTAAAAGTGGACCCCAAAAAGATACAATCTATGCAAGAGTGGCTGCAACCCATGACCTTAAAGTTCTTATGGGGTTTTCTTGGTCTCACAGGATATTACTGAAAATTTTTCCACCATTATGGACAAATTTCTAAGTCATTGACCGACCTTCTCAAGAACAATGCATTTCATTAGAAAATTGAGGTGGAGCAAACCTTCATTGAGTTATAGAGAGCCATGTGCACTACTCTTTTCTCAGCAGTGCCTGACTTCAACAAAACTTTTTTGGTAGAATCAAATGCTTTGGGAACTGGTATAAGCGTAGTCCTCACCTAAGAGCGTTACCCTCTAGCCTTTACTAGTGAAGATTTGAATGGCCACAACCTGGGTAGATCCACTTATGAAAATACGTGTTGGCCATACTATATGTGGTGCACACATGAAGTCCCTACCTTTTGGGAAATCATTTCCAGATCAAAACATATCACCATATTCCAAACCATTTTTTGGAGCATAGGTTATACTCCCCTGAAAAAAACAAGTGGCTAACTAAAATGTTGGGTTATGACTATGAAATCATATATAAAAAAGGCAAAGACAATATACTGGTTGATGCTTTGTCATAACAACATAAGGAGGATGGCACCCTCTTTGCATTATCCTTAGCAGTCCCTAATTGGATTGAGGATGCACGCTAGGAGTGGCTCACACACCTGACTATCTCCAGGATAATTTGACGTCTTCAGGAAGACCCTAATCCTCCCACTAGATACCTATAGCAGAACAATACTCTCTGATATAAGGATTTTTTGGTTCTATCACCCTCTTCAACACTGAAGTCATGGATCTTAACATAGTTTCACTCCTCAACCATTGCAGGTCACTCAGGATTTGAAAATACCTATGCTTGTGCCTATCATCCTTTTTTTTGGCCAGCCATGAAGAAGGATATACTTCAATTTTATATTGATTGTGAGGTGTACCAACGTAATAAACGTGAAACTGTCAAGTCGTCAGGGGTTCTATAATTGCTACCTATTATAGCTTCAATGTGGCTAGACATCTCCATGGATTTTATAGTGGTCCTTCCTAAAGATAAGAACAAATTGGTAATTATTATGGTGGTTGATAGTCTATCCAACTATGCTCATTTTTGTGCTTTACCTCACCCTTTCATAGTGACATTTGTTGCACAAGTTTTCCTTGATCATATTTTCAAGTTACATGGCATGTCAACCTCTATTGTATCTAATCGTGACCCCATTTTCACTAGCACCTTTATTTGTTTAAATTGCAGGGCACCCAACTAAACATGAGCACAACCTATCACCCCCGTCAACAAATATTTGGAAACCTACTTATGGTATTTTTCTTTGGAGAGACAACACTAGTGGGTGTAATGGCTTCCCTTGGTAGAATGGTGGTACAATACTTCCTATCACACGACCACTAAAATGACCCCATATGAAGTAGTGTATGGAAAATATCCTATGAAAATCACTACATATATTTTAGACTCATCCAAGGTTCAATCTATTGATACCATTTTTCAAGGTCGCACAACCACCATCGCAAATCTAAAGGATAATCTCCAACTGGCCTAAAATCACATGAAGAAACAGGCTAACCACCATCATTCTGAAAGGGTTTTTCAGGAATGGTATCACATGTTTCTTTGAATACAACCTTACAAGAAACCATCTCTCAAATATCAAGTACATCATAATTTGGTACCCAAGTTTTATGGGCCCTACCATATCATTAAGCATATTTTCTCAGTAACTTACAAATTGGCTCTTATGGATACCTCCAAAATCCATCCAATGTTTCATGTTTCCTATCTAAATAAAGTGGTGGGACATAATTTTCGAGTTCAAACCATCCTTCCAGAATTAGATGAAGAGGGTCTCCTATGGTTCCAACCTAGAGAAATATTCAACAACTAATAACATCAGCTATGTGGTCAAACCATCAATGAAGTGTTTCTCAAATGGAAGGACACATCACTAAAAGATGTGACCTAAGAACCAACAACTATTATTCAATAGTTTTTGCACCTACAACCTTGAGGACAAGGCTACTTTTGAAGGGTGAGGGCATGTTAAGAACCAATCCTAACCCCTATTTATGGGTCATTAGTTATAAGGATATGTTTTCTATCTAATAAAGATGAACATTGGTTAATACATCCTAATAAATAAATGAGAATAAGTCAATGTAAGAAGAGATAATATAAACTTCTTCTTCTAGAAATATCTTCCTCTAGAAGTTTGTTGGATTACTGAGAGTGGGGGTGAATCAGTAATAACGTAATTATAATCATTTTCTTCAAATGTTATATCAATGTAGAATTATTATCCAATAATGAGCAGTAATACATAAACAATCACACACATACATAGTACACCAGTGTTTTACATGGAAACCCAATTTGGGAGAAAACCACAGGATTCTTTTTCTTATATGTCTTGAAGAATTACATTCATTGGAAGCACCAACTTCCTTTATTTTCCAGCTACAATTGGAAGGAGGCTCCAACCCTCTAGTTTCTCAGACTACAACCTGAGGGAAGCTCCAACTCCCCAAATATCTTCCTATAACCAGAAGGAGGCTACAACCCCCAATGTTATCTGGCTACAACTGGAAGGTGGCTACAACCACCTGTCCTTGCCCCGTCCTACCACCCTGAAGTAGAGGTAGAATGATGGAACCACTGTCACACTATCACTGTGAGATATACTGTTGTAAACCTGTACCAATAAATCTGAACCATGCATCAACCATGCATCAACCTGTAATCAACCTGTACCATAAACAAGTGCATCAACCATGCACCAACCTATAATAAACCTGTACCATAAACAAGTGCATCAACCGTGCACCAACCTGTAATCAAACTGTACCATAAAAAAGTGCATCCAGCCATGTACCAAGTGTGTTCCAATCATGTGTCAACTACTCATCAACTATGAATCATGAATATGTACCAACATCATCAACTATACACTTCATGTATGTGTCAACTCATCAACTACTTGTCTCAACCATGTACTCAACATGTGCCACAAACAAAAGCCCTCATCAATTTCATCATCCAAATATGATTTGTAGCTCTATAATAGACCTGGTGTATATGATCACATTCCTACAAACCTTCCTTAACTTTAAAAACAAGAGACTAGCATTTTCATCAAACTTTTCTTTAGTCTCAC
>ML779073.1:1920338-2044677 GCA_009831015.1 Picea engelmannii | reverse complement strand
TTATTATTTACCTTTTAAAATATCTTAAACCACTTTGATTACTTTGACCTTTTGGGGCTTCTAGATGACATATGAGGGTCCTCCAACTTCGTAAAGCCATAACTCTCAAACCGTGAGGAGTTATGTGACGTTCTACATACCACCAGAAATGGAATGACATTTAATATCCATATAGAATAGTATTATCTGAAAATAGATCATAACTCATACCGTTACCCATCAAATAAACTTGGGTCGATTACCCAAACCCGGGATCTCCAACTTCTCATGGCCATAACTCTCTAATTGTGAGGAATTATCTGACGTTCCAAATACCACCGGAAATGGCTTGACAAGAACTATCCATCTAGAGTATTTTCCCTGACAAATTCACTTTTCTTCATCTCATTATTCCACAATTAATCATGGGTTCTCTTACTCCACAAAGCGTCTTCTCGTGAGGGCTTTCACCATAAGGGGACCACTTTGGAGTTCATCCATATTTACTTCTTATCAACCATGAAAAAACAATAATGAGTCATATTTACATCAAACAATATTGGGTCCATTACCCAAACCTTTGTGTTGTGGGTCTTTCTTCAAGGGTTGACATCAATGACAACCAACCTTAATCAACAAAGTTTACTTAGAAGGTAGAATTAGTATAAATAAGTGTAGGATGCACGGGTGAAGTTTTTCTTGGATATTATTGTAATAGAGATTTGTTTTGTTGGAGTTTTCCCTCTCGAAGAGCAAGCGAACATTTTTATCATTAATAAAGGTGCTCTTTCTGGTGTTATTCCAGTATTATTCTGATATTGTTTTGGATATATCATTGTTGTTATGCTATTTCTTTCTCAAGATTTATGTTTTGCATATTAAATTATATATGGAATATTGCAATACTAGACAGATACAAAGAGCCTACCACTCCCCTAATAGATAACGATGGAAATAAACTTAGTCAAAACAATTCGAGGGATACAAATGCTATCCTTAAGATCCTGGTTGATTCAGTATATGTCAAGGTTTTGCATTGTGATTCTGCAAAGGAGACTTCGTACAAACTTTAGAATGTTTATGAAGGAGATTCCAAAGTCAAGGTGAACAAGCTTCAGACTTACAAAAGTTAATTTGAATAGTTAAAAATGAAGGAATATGAATAAATTGAATCTTAATTTTTATGAGTTGATGAAATAGAGAATGTGATTAAAGGATTGGGAGAAGAATTTGAAGAATATATGATTTTTCAAAAGGCACTAAGATATCTTCCAATGATATTTGATCATAATATATCATATTTAGAAGAAATAACATATATTGGTATGTTGAGCATGTATGAGCTACATGGAATATTTACATCTTATGAAATGATAACAAAATAGGAGAACCCATCCAAGAAGGAAGTGAATTTCGAAACATCCAAACAAACAAAGAAGAAGAAAAAACACAAGTCAAAGATAAATTGCAATGGAAACGATGATTCATATGAAGATGAAGAAATATCCAACTTCGTAAGAAAGTTGAAGGGACAACCTAACAAGTAGAAAGAAGAAGATCCCAAGAAATAAAAGAAATAATAAAAGGGAGAGAAGAAAAGAGATAAAAGGAAAGCCTTCAGGAAAAATATCTACTCAAGAGAAGACATTTTGTCATCTGATAAAGATGATGAAAGCGATAGTGACTCAGAAATAGTACTCTTTATGGGTATGGAAACTAAGAAAAGAACTCATGAGAGAGACAAAGAAGAAGGTGAAGTGGATATTGAGGAAGAATTAATTAGTGCTTTATTTGAGCTAAATAAAGAAAGGAAGAAAAACAAATCATTTAAAGAATAAATCGTCTCTGTAACGAACTCCTCGTTACGACAACCATTCTAGTAACAGGTGAATTTTTTTTTTAGGGTATGTGCGCGGGTGTAGAAGTAACAACACACTTAACTGTACAACGCCACTCGACAAACAACAAGATGCAACGACGATGTTCAACACAAGAAGACTGATAGCACACAACGTGTAACTGCCAATATACGACCATAGGCACAAGGCGCACAACACAAGCAATAAGACATTCTGGTTTTGGGCATTCTATTTACCCACAGTGAGCCAATCATACATTGGTCGTTTTTGTTTATATAGGGGCGTATTTATACACTATATTATTGGGCGTTGCCATTGGTATGGGGCGTATTGGTACACTGTTGTATATGGGTGTTTTACCACTGTTATGGGGCGAATTTATGTACTTTATTTTTGGGCGTTTGCCACTGGTATGGGGCGTTTGGTACACTGTTGTATATTGGCGTATTTACCACTGTTATGGGATGTATTTAGCAACTATGTTATTGGGCGTTTCTTTTGTCTGTGGTGGTTCAACATTTCATTTTTCCCTTTTCGTGGTCATGAAAAATCGTTGGCATGGCGTTTATGGGTATTACTGCTGAATTTCGTGTCTGTATTTCGTTGAGTCTATGGTTGGAATCTATTGCTGGGTGTAATGCTGTAAAAACATTGAATCATTGTTGTGTGGGGCGTTTGACTGTTCTGCGTTTGCTGTATATCTTGGGCATTTTTTTTTAATGGCATTCTTGACAGTGGGCAGTAGTGGTTGGGCGTTTTTATCTTTGACGGTGGGCAGTAGTGTACTGGGCGTTTTACCTCATTTTTTGTTTGATGTGTGTGTCATATCCTTTAATGGCTGAGTGCGTACCTAATTCTGCAGGTGTTTGTACAGACATGCGCGTTTTTTTTGTTTTTTTTTTATTGGGATGCGTTTTAAATCGTGGGTTTCATTCTGACAGGGCAATATCAGCGGCGTTTTCATTCTGCGTTTATTGTTGGGTCTGCATTCCTCATTCTGACAACTGGAGAAGAATCATCATGACCACTACTTCCCAGATTTGATTTTATTCTCATTAATGCTAATTTGTTATTTATTATCTATCGTCGTTGTTAGTTAATAATGGATTGTGTCAACTAAAAAGAATAGTCATGCTCTTTGCTTTTCAGATTGTTATTCCTCATTTTAGTTAAATGGATTATTTTATTATTAATATTCGTCATTTGTTATTTAAATTTCACTGCCAAGTTTAGTTCAACAAAGAAGAAGAAAAACACCTATATTTTTTCTACAGCATGAAAGGAAAAATGTTATGGCATGCATATGTCAATGAATAATTATTTATAATTTCGTAATTGTAATACATTGTTGAATTATGAATTTGCATTATTCTTACCATATGAACAAATTGCAAGGTTAGAGTTGAAAGGTATGACCTTTTTATATTTCAATGTTACTGTAACTAGAAGCGAAATGATATGGCTACCTTATTATAACGTTGGTGTAAACTATTGATATTGACATTAGGGACCAATAATTTAATTATGAAGTTATTTTTGTCCCTTTTAAATGTTGATACCTTAGTTGTGACCTTTTTAAATATCTTTATATAGGTTCCCTTTTAAAATACTGTCATTAAATAATGTCATTTTAATTATTGTAATTGTTATATCTTGTCATTTGTAAATATGATGGTTTATTGATATATTCAACCATGATGCTATTTATCAATGTGATGTAATTTTTATATTGAATTATGTAAGGGTAATATATGTCATTATAAATTAAGGTGAAAATTTTTGTGTTAGGTATTTTATGAACAATGATGGCATTGTGGACTTATCTTGATACGATTAAAACTTTGGTTATGGATGGTTATAAAAATAAAGTCCTAGAAACAAGTACCTTGAATCACTAAGATGGTAATGGAAGAATCTGCGATTACTAAATTACATTCCTAAACGATTGGGCTGGGTATCTCGTCTACTCATGGAATTCAATGGAGTTTTTGGGCCAGTATTAAATGCCCTGAGTCATGAGAACTACCTTGTCTTAACTTGATTGGTCATTGTCGGAGTCCTTTGGACTTGCGCATCTGTAGAGTTAGTGGTTGTCTTGAGTTGTTGTCGTACTTGGACGAGATCGTTATTTTGCCTGGTCTGCTTTAGTCGGGTAGGATATAGTCACGCCCTGGTAGCTTTAGGAGACCTGTCTATGTGTGGTTTTTCTGCGTAAAGAATCCAGTGCTGTAACAAGAGTCTCGGGCCCTTTTAAGGCATGGTTTCCACTCTTGCGACACACCTGACAGAGATTACTAGTTTCTGTCTGAGCAGTCGGCTAGGCGCTTGTCTAATCTTCTTTTGAGAAGACATAAGACTAAAAGCCCTTCTTTTCTGTGCAGAAATAGTAAACTCTATTGTTGGATTCTTCCATCTCTGACCGTACTGTACTTAACACCTGGTGTCATCTTCTGCTTATAGCTGCTAGTTGTACGCCTTATGTCTAGGGGCGTTTATTGCTTGTTGTCATTGTGATATGTCGGGGTCGTCTTGTTGTGTTCGCCTTGCTTGCGTCTTGTTCTAGGTCGGGTTACTAGTTTCTACCTGAGCAGTCGGTCAGGAGCCTGTCTAATCTTCTTTAGAGAAGACATAAGACTAAACGCCCTGCTTTCCTATGCAGAAATAGTAACCCTAACACCATGGATTCTTCCCTCTGTGTTCTTACTGTGTGCCCAGAATGTCTTATTGTTTGTGTTGTGCGCCTTGTGCCTATGGTCGTATATTGGCAGTTACGCGTTGTGTGCGATCAATCTTCTTGTGTTGAACATCATGGTTGCATCTTGTTGGTTGTCGAGTGGCATCGAACAGTTAAGTGTGTTGTTAATTCGACATGCGCGCACACACCCTAAAAAAAATAAAAAATAAAAAAATTTTCACCTACGACTTCCGTTGACATGATTGTATTTGATTATTCTATTGTTGATTGAGCTGATTATGTGTGTATAGGTAATCATGGTGAGGGGACGCCGTGGAGGAAGACGACGGGGTTTTAGGGGAGGAGGCGTGACGCCTCTAGCAGCATCCACACCTGAGGGGTCTAACCCCCAGGGAGGCGAGAAGGTCCTTGGACAGGAGAAGATCGCAGTTGCCGATGTTGTGCGGATGATGAAATATTTCCAACGCATGTATGAGGCGCTGATCAGTCGATTGGACAGAGATGAGGCAAGGGCGCTGGCACCTGCTGAGGTTCCACCACGCACACTGGCCGTTACAGGTAGCATTCACCGTGAATTCGAGAAGATAAAATTTCCCGATTCCTTTGGTGCTCCGGATGGCGCAGACGCCGAGGCATGGTTGGAGAATATGGAGATGTGCTTCGCACTTCGTGATTATACCTCCAACATGAAGGTTCACATGGCAGTATTTCAACTGAAGGGGAGCGCTCTTCTATGGTGGAAGATGCTCCTGCCTCAACTAAACATGGCCGTTGAAGACGTGTCATGGGAACTGTTCGAGGAACGGTTCCGAGAGAGGTATCTTTCTGAGGAATTCATTGAGCATCAGCTCAATGAGTTCAACGCCCTACGACAGGGAGGTCGTATAGTGCCCGAGCATGAGGCACGTTTTATGGAGCTGCTCCGGTATGCTCTGCACTTGAACACTTAGAAGCTCAAGGTCAACAGGTTCGTGTTTGGCCTTAATGGAAGCCTGCGTGCAAAGGCTAGGATTCTGATGCCTAAAAACTTGCACAACATTGTCCAAAAGGCCCTCATAGCAGAGGAGGAGCTTATCAATGGGGATTAGACCAGGACTCCAGCAAGACCTGCAGGGTAGGGTTCATCTGGTACGCCACAGCAGCAGACACCAGCGAGACATACGTTGGGGTATCATGGCTTCCAGAGGGGATCCACGTTCACTACACCTCGATGACCGCTGCCTCAGCAGCAGACACCTTATCGAGGACCACAGCAGCAGGAGCAACGTCGCCCGCAACAACAGTAGTTTAGGCCTATTCAGCAGAACAGAACAGGGTTCCAGGCTAGTGGGCAGTCATCTTCTACTTCGGGTACCAGGACCACTGGGCCGAAGAAGGGGTGTTGGACATGTGGGGAGCCACACTACCAGCACGACTATCCTATGGAGAGGACCAGAGCGTCTAGATCAGCTGGACCCGCTACAGTGGGAGATATGGGCAAGGCCCATCGGATTCACGCAGTAGTGAATAACCGCGAGGCAGAGCACCATTCGACTATGCTCGAGACGACAAGTATCGTCACTGACCAGAACCTTAGTATTTTGATAGACCCTGGTGCTACTGAGAGTTTCATTTCTGGTGCAACGCTAAAAAGGATTAAGGTCAAGGTAGTCGAATAGGACGAGTTTAGATTCGTAGAGATGGCTTCGAGAGCCAAACAGAAGGTCGGAGGAAAGGTTACAGGTTGTGCCCTTAACCTAGGAGATTTTGTCACGAGGGTCAACTTGTACGTCACGATCTTTGGATCTTATGACGTCGTGATCGACATGGATTGGTTGGAATTGCATGAGGCGATACTCAACTGTAAGATGAAACGGTTGAGCTTAGTCGATGATGAAGGACAAAGACGTGTGATAGTAGGAAAGAACCAGGGAGTATCCCTGAGGTTCGTCTCTTCCTTACAGTTACAGAAGAGTATGCGCAAGGGGTGCAAGATTTATGCGATCCTTACGCTAAACGAAAAGGGAGTAGCAGAAGGTCTAGAACACCTTCCGGTGGTGAAGGAGTTTGTGGATGTATTTCCAGAGGAGTTTCCTGGGATGCTGCCAAAAAGAGAATTGGAGTTTACTATAGACCTGAAACCGGGGACTGAACCGATAGCGAGAACGTCTTATCAGATGTCGACCCTAGAGTTGCAAGAGTTAAAAATGAAACTAAAGGAGTTGTTGGACCTGGGACTGATACATCCTAGTGTGTCACCATGGGGTGCACCAATTATTTTTATTCGAAAGAAGAATGGATCGTGGAGGATTTGCATTGACTACCGTCAACTGAACAAGGCTACAATCAAGAATCAATATCCCTTACCAAGAATTGATGATCTATTTGATCAAATGAAGGGTACGACGGTGTTCTCCAAGATCGATTTGTGATCAGGGTATCACCAGTTATGGATCAAGGAGGATGACGTCCCTAAGACTGCTTTCAAGACCATATTTGGACATTACGAGTTTACGGTTTTACCGTTTGGATTGACAAATGCCCCAAGGGTATTCATGAATTTGATGAACGGGGTGTTCTGCTAGTACTTGGACAAGTTCGTCCAAGTATTCATTGACGATATTTTGATCTACTTTCGGACGACGAAGGAGCATGATGAGCACTTGTGCTTGGTACTACAGTGTTTGTGAGAGCACAAGTTATATGGGAAGTTGTCCAAATTCTCTTTTTATCAATCGAGGATTCACTACTTAGGGCATGTGATTTCCAGCGAAGGTATCACCGTGGATCGAGCCAAGGTTGAGGCTATTATGGAATGGCCTGCACCGACGAATGTCACAGAAGTGCATAGTTTTAATGGGTTTAGCAGGATACTATCGATGGTTTGTCGATGGGTTTTCAAAGATAGCAAATCCGATCACCGAATTGCAGAAGAAAAACAAGAAGTTTTTTTGGACCGAGAAATGTGTGGAAGGATTTCGAAGGCTTAAGGAGTTGTTGACCACCGCACCGATACTAAAGGTCCCTGACATGGACGTAGACTTCTTGGTATGCACTGACGCATCCAAGGAAGGTTTAGGCGGAGTCTTGATGCAAGACGAACGAGTGATTGCTTACATTTCGAGGAAACTAAGAAGGCATGAGGAAAACTATGCGACGCATGATTTGGAGCTATTAGCCATAGTATATTCCTTAAAGGTATGGAGACACTACCTTGTTGGACGAAAATTTGAATTAAAGACTGATCATTGTGGATTACAACACATTTTTATGCAAAGCAGCCTGAACGCGCGACAACGATGTTGGTCGAAATTGCCTAGCGAGTATGACTTCGAGATTACTTACATAAAGGGAACAGTGAACCGAGTGGCAGATGATTTGAGTAGGAGGCCATGTATCTTTTCGATGTTGCCTCTTCAGACGAATCTACGTGAGAAGATTCTCACTTTACAGCGTGACGATGACTGGTACAAAGAAGTCGAGGATTTCATCGGACAAAACACAATGATGGTACCACTATATGAAGGATATTCATTTCATAGCGATGGTTTATTGAGGTTTAGAGGTCGGATTTACGTACCTCCAAATGACGAATTGAGGATGTTGATCTTAAGAGAGGCTCATAGAGTAGTTTACATGGTTCACCTAGGAGTCACGAAGATGAGGGAAGACCTTAAACCCTTGTTCTTCTAGAAAGGAATGAAGGCCGACATAGTCAACTTTGTGGCTAGATGTCTCGAGTGTCAGCAGGTAAAGGCTGAACATAGACACCCGATAGGATTACTTCAACCACATGCCATTCCAGAATCGAAATGGGAAGTCATTTCGATGGATTTTATTGTTGGATTGCCACTGACGGTAAGGAGACACGACTCGATTTTTGTAGTAGTAGACACTCTGATGAAGAGTGCTCACTTTATTCCGGTGCGTACGACGTATCACGCACCTGACATAGCGAGAGTTTTCATTAGTGAGATTGTGAGGCTGCATGGCGTGCCTAAAAATATTATATCCGATCGAGGATCGGTGTTTACAGGACGATTTTGGACGAGTTTCCAAGAGGCCTTGGGAACTCAACTTAACTTTAGTACTGCGTATCAACCAGAGACTGATGGACAGACAAAACGAATGAACAAAACCTTGGAAGACATGTTGCGCATGTATGTGATGGACCAACAAAAGCATTGGGAGGAATTGTTTTCTCTAGTAGAGTTCGCATACAACAACAGTTACCAGAGCAGCATTAAGATGGCGCCTTTTGAGTTTCTTTATGGGCGACCATGTCGGACGCCCTTGAGTTGGGATCGGCTTGAGGATAGGGTCCTGGTGGAACCAGAAGCGATCCAAGAAATGGAAGAGCAAATGAAAACCATAAGACAAAGGATAAAAGAAGCGCAGGATCGACAGAAGAGTTATGCCGATGCACACCGAGTCGACCGTAGTTACGAGGTTGGCGATCGAGTCTTCTTGCGGGTAAAACTGCATAAGAGTTCGATCAAGTTTGGAAAGGGAGCTAAACTCTCTCCTAGGTTCGTGGGACCTTTCAAGATTGTGGAGAGAAAGGGGCCCATGGCCTATCGACTAGCCTTGCCTGATTCTTTGAGGCATATGCATGATGTTTTTCATGTATCTATTTTGAGACATTATATTAGTGATCCTACGCATGTGGTTGACATGAGTTCCTTGTAGGTATCGGACGAGGGAGCGCTCACGGCTGAGCCAGTCCGCATTTTAGATCATTGTGTTTGACAGTTACGATGTCGAATGGTAGATCAGGTCAAGGTCCAGTGGGACAGTTATAGTCTGCACTCGGCGACCTGGGAGGACGCATATGATATGCGCCAGCAGTTTCCATTTTTGTTTGATAGATAGACTTGTGATACTATGGTACTTATGATATTGTGGTACATTTATTTTGGCTTTTATACTGAGAAACTTCGAGACGAAGTTTAGACCAAGAGGGGGTGTATGTAACATCTCGCTCTGGCGCACTTACAAAACTTATTCTTTGAGGACACTTGCTCACAAGTGATCTGGACTTTTCTGATATTAATACATTTATGCTTGATTATGATGCATTCTGATAGATGACATGATGTTTTACTACTTGATGTAGACAGGTGCTATTGACTCTGTCTTATTGAGTGTGCAGGGTTTTTCACCTAGAGGATGCAGAGGCATCGATGGAACACTTGGACTCCGGATTGAGTCAGGGAGTGTGATATTTGAGTTGATTTATTACCTTGATATTTATTGATTTGATGATATGTTGTTGACATGTTCTAACATGATGGTTGATGATGCAGGCTAATGATAGCTTGCCGACCAGACTCACATATGGAGTAAAGGGGCCACACATGATTTCCAGAGAGGTTGAGGGAGAGGTGTGGATAGCAGCCCTACCACAGCCTACTAGCACTCCCATCGTGGCTCGAACTGTAGGTTAACCATTACCTAGTTCGAGAGGATCCATGATGCCGTGAGGGCAGACTGCGACAGTCGCTCACAATGATTCTAAGGGGCGCACAATAAGGTGGGGGCATTATTCCTTAGAGCCCTTAGTCTCCCACAAGTTCACCTGGCGGAGTGTTGACTCTAGGGGTTATAGACGTCTACCAATCCGTCAAGTCGGCGAGTGGAACCCTTGGAGCACTTGGTGCATCCTGAAGGGCACGTCGCGCAACAGAAAGAAACAAGGCGAGTGGCACCCTTGGAGCACGTGGTGCATCCTGAAGGGCAGATCGCGCAACAGAAAGAAACAAGGCGAGTGGCACCCTTGGAGCACGTAGTGCGTTCTGAAGGGCACGTCGCATTGATGATGATGTTGAGACAAACCTAGATGACCCTAAGACCTTAACGCCTGGCGAAATTCCTAAGACGACTCCCCTAATTAATTGTCGCCCGGTTCAAATCTGAACCCAAATTTAAAACACCTCTAAGATAAAATTTTGACTAGCCTTAAGAGAAGACCCTCCAAAAATAAACTTAAGGACGTAAACTAAAACCCTCCTAAGTGTTAGTTAAAGTCTTCTTAAAATTAAAGGGGGTAAAGTAATGAGGGAGATAAATTAAGTGAAACCCATGTCTTTTAAATTATAAAGAAGAATTAAAATTATTAAAGTGTGGGAGTATAAAAGCTAGGATTTTAGAAATACAATGAAAAGATTAATAAGTGCTTTATCAATTTGGGTTTAAAAAAAGGAAAAAAATAATAAATAAATAAACAAAAAAAAGAAAAAAAGAGGAAAGGACAATTAATAGAAATAAGGAAACTTGTATTAAAGGAAACTTAATATTGGAAAATAGGAGACATAGGGTAAAAAGTGAAAAGGAATCAACATTTAAGGAATTACTAAAAATCAGAAACTTCATTTTAGGAAAGTTATTAAAAGCATGAGAGGGGATCTAGGAACCCTAGGAGTAATTTTATGAGAGATTAAAGGGGGGGTGAGGGAATTGAGTCTTTTAATTATTAAAAAGAAATGAATTTTTGGGAGAACCGTGGGGATTAGTGACACTTGGACGACAGTGAGTTTTTAGAGGTTTGGCATAAAAATTTAATTAATAATGATTTAGGAAAGTAGGTGGGTCTCAAATTTCTATAAAAGAAGGGGAAAAGAGGGAAGAAGGGGGATGAACGGTTAGCGTAACATTACGCTTTCGGATTGTGGCTTGACGGATTGCTTGTGAGGAGTTGGGTTTGTCTCAGCTATATTGAAGTGGTAGCTCAGCCTTGGAGGCGAGCTGAGAAGCTAGTCTTATCTCTGGATCTTGTGTGGCCCCTTTGCGGCTCTGGGGGATAAAGGGGAAGCAGAGTACCCCTAGCAATTGGCTGGGAGGTACCGATGAGCTTTCCACGGTCAGCAAGTAGGAGTGGAAAGGAGCACGGGACATCAATCGAGGCGTGGTCATCCTTCAAGGCAGGCGAAGAGGATAAGGTATGGTCACTCATTTGGTAGAATAGAAGGCACTAGAAATGATGTAGATCTGATTGTTGTTGGAAAATTGAAACGACACTAAAATGTTTTAAGGGTTGCTGCAATTGTCGTTTTCCTAGACGATTTACATAGGATAAATTTTTACAATGTTTGTGGAACCTCCTGAAATTTTTAAACGATTGCTGAGTGATGAAATTGTAATTATCTGTGAACTCACCCTTGCCGGTATACTTGTCTCTGTTGATTTATCCGCCGACAATGGCCTTTAATCTCTGCGTTAATGTAATGTAAATTCCTACGTGTTTTTTGTGATATCTCTGCGTCTTGATTTAATTTCTCTGCATGTATGGAATTCGTTGGGCATTCTGCCTTCTGGTATGTGGTTCGAAGGGTCTACGTTATAATGGCTTCCATTGTATGTGATGGCGTTACCTCTGTGTGTGGGGTCGGAGTTCTGCTTCAGAGTGAGCATTCTCATGCTGGGCGTTTCCATTAGATTCTGTAAGCCATTCTGGTTTTGGGCGTTCTATTTACCCACAGTGAGCCAATCATACATTGTTCATTTTTGTTTATACAGGGGCATATTTATACAATGTATTATTGGGCGTTGCCCTTGGTATGGGGTGTATTGGTACACTGTTGTATATGGGCGTGTTACCATTGTTATGGGGCGAATTTATGTACTGTATTTTTGGGCGTTTTCCACTGGTATGGGGCATTTGGTACACTGTTGTATATTGGCGTATTTACCACTGTTATGGGGCGTATTTAGCAACTATTTTATTGGGCGTTTCTTTTGTCTGTGGTGGTTCGGAATTTCGTTTTTCCCTTTTCGTGGTCATGAAAAATTGTTGGCATGGCGTTTATGGGTATTACTGCTGAATTTCATGTCTGTATTTCGCTGAGTCTATGGTTGGAATCTATTGTTGGGTGTAATGCTGTAAAAGTGTTGAATCATTGTTGTGTGGGGCGTTTGACTGTTCTACGTTTGCTGTATATCTTGGGCGTTTTTTTTAATGGCATTCTTGACAGTGGACAGTAGTGGTTGGGCGTTTTTATCTTTGACAGTGGGCAGTAGTGTCCTAGGCGTTTTACCTCCATTTTTGTTTGCTGTGTGTGTCATATACTTTAATGGCTGAGTGCGTACCTAATTCTACAGGCGTTTGTACAGACATGCGCATTTTATTTTTTATTTTTATTGGGCTGCGTTTTAAATCGTGGGTTTCATTCTGACAGGGCAATATCAGCGGTGTTTTCATTCTTCCTTTATTGTTGGGTCTGCGTTCCTCATTCTGACAACTGGAGCAGAATCATCATGACCACTACTTCCCAGATTTGATTTTATTCTCATTAATGCTAAGTTGTTATTTATTATCTATCGTCGTTGTTGGTTAATAATGGATTGTGTCAACTAAAAAGAATAGTCATGCTCTTTTCTTTTCAGATTGTTATTCCTCATTTTAGTTAAATATATTATTTTATTATTAATATTTGTCATTTGTTATTTAAATTGCACTACCAAGTTTAGTTCAACAAAGAAGAAGAAAAACACCTATATTTTTTCTACAACATGAAAGGAAAAATGTTATGGCATGCATATGTCAATGAATAATTATTTATAATTTCGTAATTGTAATACATTGTTGAATTATGAATTTGCATTATTCTTACCATATGAACAAATTGCAAGGTTAGAGTTGAAAGGTATGACCTTTTTATATTTCAATGTTACTGTTACTAGAAGCGAAATGATATGGCTACCTTATTATAACGTTTTTGTAAACTATTGATATTGACATTAGGGACCAATAATTTAATTATGAGGTTATTTTTGTCCCTTTTAAATGTTGATACCTTAGTTGTGACCTTTTTAAATATCTTTATATAGGGTCCTTTTTAAAATACTATTAATAAATAATGTCATTTTAATTATTGTAATTGTTATATCTTGTCATTTGTAAATATGATGGTTTATTGATATATTCAACCATGATGCTATTTATCAATGTGATGTCATTTTTATATTGAATTATGTAAGGGTAATATATGTCATTATAAATTAAGGTGCAAATTTTTGTGTTAGGTATTTTATGAACAATGATGGCATTGTGGACTTATCTTGATATGATTAAAACTTTGGTTATAGATGGTTATAAAAATAAAGTCCTAGAAACAAGTACCTTGAATCACTAAGATGGTAATGGCAAAATCTGCGATTACTAAATTAAATTCCTAAACGGTTGGGCTGGCTATCTCCTCTACTCATGGAATTCAAGGGAGTTTTTGGGTCAGTCTTAAATGCCCTGAGTCATGGGAACCACCTTCTCTTAACTTGATTGGTCATTGTCGGAGTCCTTTGGACTTGCGCGTCCGTAGAGTTAGTGGTTGTCTTGAGTTGTTGTCGTACTTGGACGAGATCGTTATTTTGCCTGGTCTGCTTGAGTCGGGCGGGATATAGTCACGCCCTGGTAGCTTTAGGAGGCCTGTCTGTGTGTGGTTTTTCTGCGTAAAGAATCCAATGTCGTAACAAGAGTCTCGGGCCCTTTTAAGGGAGGGTTTCCACTCTTGCGACACACCTGACAGAGATTACTAGTTTCTGCCTGAGAAATCGGCCAGGAGGCTGTCTAATCTTCTTTCGAGAAGACATAAGACTAAAAGCCCCTCTTTTTTGTGTAGAAATAGTAAACTCTACTGTTGGATTCTTCCATCTGTGACCGTACTGTACTTAACACCTGGTGTCATCTTCTGCTTACAACTGCTAGTTGTACGCCTTATGTCTAGGGGCGTTTATTGCTTGTTGTCACTGTGATATGTCGGGGTCGTCTTGTTTTGTTCACCTTGCTTGCGTCTTGTTCTAGGTCGGGTTACTAGTTTCTGCCTGAGCAGTCGGCCAAGAGCCTGTCTAATCTTCTTTCGAGAAGACATAAGACTAAACGCCCTGCTTTTCTGTGCATAAATAGTAACCCTAACACCATGGATTCTTCCCTCTGTGTTCTTACTATGCGTCGAGAATCTCTTATTGCTTGTGTTGTGCGCCTTGTGCCTATGGTCGTATCTTGGCAGTTACGCGTTGTGTGCTATCAGTCTTCTTGTGTTCAACATCGTGGTTGCATCTTGTTGGTTGTCGAGTGGCGTCGTACAGTTAAGTGTGTTGTTACTTCTACACGTGCGCACACACCCTAAAAAAAAAAAAAAAAATTCACCTGTTACTAGAATTGTTGTCATAACGAGGAGTTCGTTACATATGGTATCAGAGCGGGTTCGACCCGCGACTTGGGATTCGCTACGACTTCCATTGACATGATTGTATTTGATTATTCTATTGTTGATTGAGTTGATTGTGTGCGTGCAGGTAATCATGGTGAGAGGACGTCGCGGAGGCAGACGATGGGGTGCTAGGGGAGGAGGCGTGACGCCTCCGGCAGCATCCACACCTGAGGGTTCTAACCCCCAGGGAGGCGAGCAGGTCCTTGGATAGGAGAAGATCGCAGTTGCTGATGTTGTGGGGATGATGAGATCTTTCCAGTGCATGTCTGAGGTGCTGATCAGTCGATTGGACAGAGATGAGGCCA
Source organism: Picea engelmannii (assembly GCA_009831015.1). Taxonomy (NCBI): domain Eukaryota; kingdom Viridiplantae; phylum Streptophyta; class Pinopsida; order Pinales; family Pinaceae; genus Picea; species Picea engelmannii. The sequence goes on along the minus strand of ML779073.1, from coordinate 2,029,655 downwards.
GGGCGCCGACACCTGCTAAGGTTCCGCCACACGCACCGGACGTTATAGGTAGCATTCACCGTCAACTCGAGAAGGTAAAATTTCCCGAGTCCTTTGGTGCCCCAGATGGCGTAGCTGCTGAGGCATGGTTGGAGAATATGGAGATGTGCTTCACACTTCACGATTATACCTCCAACATGAAGGTCTGCATGGCGGTCTTTCAACTGAAGGGGAGCCCTCTTCTATAGTGGAAGACGCTCCTGCCTTAGCTAAACATGGTCGTTGAAGACATGTCATGGGAACTGTTCGAGGAAAGGTTCTGAGAGAGGTATCTTTCTAAGGAATTCATTGAGAATCATCTCAATGAGTTCAACGCCCTACGACAGGGAGGTCATACAGTGACCGAGTAGGAGGCACGTTTTATGGAGCTGCTCTGGTATGCTCCGCACCTGAACACTGAGAAGCTCAAGGTCAACAGGTTTGTGTTTGGCCTTAATGGAAACCTGCATGCAAAGGTTAGGATTCTGATGCCTCAAACCTTGCACGACATTTTCCAAAAGGCCCTCATAGTAGAGGAGGATCTTATCAGCAGGGGTCAGACCAGGACTCCAGCGAGACCTGCAGGGCAGGGTTCATCTGGCACGTCGCAGCAGCAAACACCAGCGAGACATATGTCGGGGTATCATGGCTTACAGAGGGGATCCATGTTCACTACACCTCAACGACTGCTGCCTCAGCAGTGGACACCTTATCGAGGACCACAGCAGCAACAACAGTGTCGCCCGCAGCAACAACAGTTTAGGCCTGTTCAGCAGAACAGACCAGGGTTCCATGCTGGTGGGCAGTCATCTTCTACTTTGGGTACCAGGACCACTGGGCCGAAGAAGGGGTGTTGGACATGTGGGGAGCCACACTGTCAACGCGATTGTCCTGTGGAGAGGACCAGAGCATCCGGATCAGTCGAAATCGCTACAGTGGGAGATATGGGCAAGGCCCATCGGATTCACACAGCGGTGAATAACCGCTAGACAGAGCACCAGTCGACTGTTCTCAAGATGACGGGTATTGTCGCTGACGAGACCCTTAGTGTTTTTATAGACCCTGGTGCTACTGAGAGTTTCATTTCTGGTGCAGCGCTAAAAAGGATTAAGGTCAAGGTAGTCAAACAGGACGAGTTTAGCTTTGTAGTGATGGCTTCGGGATCCAAACAGAAGGTCGGAGGAAAGGTTACGGGTTGTGCCCTTAACGTAGGAGATTTTGTCACGAGGGTCAACTTGTACGTCACGATCTTTGGATCTTATGACGTCATGATCGACATGGATTGGTTGGAATCGCATGAGGCGATACTCAACTGTAAGACGAAACGGTTGAGCTTAGTCGATGATGAAGGACATAGATGTGTGATAGTAGGATGGAACCAGGGAGTATCCCTAAGGTTCGTCTCTTCCTTACAGTTACAGAAGAGTATGCGCAAGGGGTGAAAGATTTATGCGATCCTTGCGCTAAATGAAAAGGGAGTAGAAGAAGGTCTAGAACACCTTCCGGTGGTGAAGGAGTTTGCAGACGTATTTCTAGAGGAGTTGCCTGGGATGCCGTCAGAAAGAGAATTGGAGTTTACTATAGACCTGAAATTGGGGACTGAACCGATAGCGAGAACGCCTTATCGGATGTCGACCACAGAGTTGCAAGAGTTAAAAATGCAACTAAAGGAGTTGTTGTACTTGGGACTGATACGTCCTAGTGTGTCACCGTGGGGTGCACCAGTTATTTTTATTCGAAAGAAGGATGGATCGTGGAGGCTTTGCATTGACTACCGTCAACTGAACAAGGCTACGATCAATGATCAGTATCCCTTACCAAGAATTGACGATCTGTTTGATCAAATAAAGGGTGCGACGGTGTTCTCCAATATCGATTTGCGATCAGGGTATCACCAGTTACGGATCAAGAAGGATGACGTCCCTAAGACCACTTTTAAGACTATATTTGGACATTACGAGTTTACGGTTTTACCGTTTGGATTGACAAATGCCCCAGGGGTTTTCATGAGTTTGATGAACGGTGTGTTCCATGAGTACTTGGACAAGTTCGTCCAAGTATTCATTGACGATATTTTGATCTACTCTCGGACGATGGAGGAGCATGACGAGCACTTGCGCTTGGTACTACAGTGTTTGCGAGAGAACAAGTTATATGGGAAGATGTCCAAATGCTATTTTTATCAATCAAGGATTCACTACTTAGGGCATGTCATCTCCGACAAAGGTATCGCCATGGATCCAGCCAAGGTTGAGGCTATTATGGAATGGCCTGCGTCAATGAATGTCACAGAAGTGCGTAGTTTTATGGGTTTAGCAGGATACTATCGATGGTTTGTCGAAGGATTTTCAAAGATAGCGAATCCAATCACCGAATTGCAGAAGAAAAAAAAGAAGTTTGTTTGGACCGAGAAATGCGTGGAATCATTTCGAAGGCTTAAGGAGTTGTTGACCACCGCACCGATACTAAATGTCCCTGACATGGACGCAGAATTCTTGGTATGCACTGACGCATCCAAGGAAGGTTTAGGTGGATTCTTGATGCAAGACGGACGAGTGATTGCTTACATTTCGAGGAAACTAAGAAGGCATGAGGAAAACTATGCGATGCATGATTTGGAGCTATTAGCCATAGTATATTCCTTAAAGGTATGGAGACACTACCTTGTTGGATGAAAATTTGAATTAAAGACTGATCATTGTGGATTACAACACATTTTTACGCAAAGCGGCCTGAACGCGCGACAACGGAGTTGGTCAAAATTGCTTAGCGAGTACGACTTCGAGATTACTTACATAAAGGGAACAGTGAAATGAGTGGCGGATGCTTTGAGTCAGAGGCCATGCATATTTTAAGTGTTGCCTCTTCAGACGAATCTACGTGAGAAGATTCTCACTTTACAGCGTGACGATGACTGGTACAAAGAAGTCGAGGATTTCATCGGACAAAACACAATGATGGTTCCACGATATGAGGGATATTCATTTGATAGCGATGGTTTATTGAGGTTTAGAGGTCAGATTTATGTACCACAAAACAAAGAATTGAGGATGTTGATCCTGAGCGAGGCTCATAGAGCAGTTTACATGGCTCACCCAGGAGTCATGAAGATGAGGTCAGACCTTAAACCCTTGTTCTTATGGAAAGGAATGAAGGCCGACATAGTCAACTTTGTGGCTATATGTCTCGAGTGTTAGCAGGTAAAGGCTGAACATAGACACCCGACAGGATTACTTCAACCACATGCCATTTCGGAATTGAAATGGGAAGTCATTTCGATGGATTTTATTGTTGTATTGCCACTGACGGAAAAGAGACACGACTCGATTTTTGTAGTAGTAGACACTCTGACGAAGAGTGCTCACTTTATTTTGGTGCATGCAATGTATCAGGCACCTGACGTAGCGAGAGTTTTCACTAGTGAGAATGTGAGGCTGCATGGCGTGCCTAAAAAGATTATATCCGATCGAGGATCGGTGTTTACAGGATGATTTTGGACGAGTTTCCAAGAGGCCTTGGGAACTCAACTTAACTTTAGTACTACGTATCACCCAGAGAATGACGGACAGATGGAACGAATGAACCAAACCTTGGAAGACATGTTGCGCATGTATGTGATGGACCAACAAAAGCGTTGGGAGGAATTCTTGCCTCTAGTAGAGTTCGCTTACAACAATAGTTACCAGAGAACCATTAAGATGGCGCCTTTTGAGTTTCTTTATGGGTGACCATGTCAGACGCCCTTGAGTTGGGATCGGCTTGAGGATAGGGTCCTGGTGGAACCAGAAGCCATCCAAGAAATGGAAGAGCAAATGCAAACCATAAGACAAAGGATAAAAGAAGCGCAGGATCGATAGAAGAGTTATGTCGATGCGCACCGAGTCGACCGTAGTTATGAGGTTGGCGATCGAGTCTTCTTGCGGGTAAAACCGCATAAGAGTTTGATCAAGTTTGGAAAGGGAGCTAAACTCTCTCCTAGGTTCATGGGACCTTTCGAGATTGTGGAGAGAAAGGGGCCCGTGGCCTATCGACTAGACTTGCCTGATTCTTTGAGGCGTATGCACGATGTTTTTCATGTATCTATTTTGAGACATTATATTAGTGATCCTACGCACATGGTTGACATGAGTTCCTTGCAGGTATCAGACGAGGGAGCGCTCACGGCTGAGCCAGTCCACATTTTAGATCATCGTGTTAGACAGTTATGACGTCGAATGGTAGATCAGGTCAAGGTCCAGTGGGATAGTTATAGTCCGCCCTCGGTGACCTGGGAGGACGCATATGATATGCGCCAGCACTTTTCGTTTTTGTTTGATAGATAGACTTGTGATACTATGGTATTTATAATATTGTGGTACATTTATTTCATCTTTTATACTGAGAAACTTCAGGATGAATTTTAGACCAAGAGGGGGTGTATGTAACATCCCGCTCTAACGCACTTACAAAACTTATTCTTTGAGGACACTTGCTCGCAAGTGATCTGGACTTTTCTGATATTAATACATTTATGCTTGATTATGATGCGTTCTGATAAATGACATGATGTTTAACTACTTGATGTAGATAGGTGCTATTGACTCAGTCTTATTGAGTGTGCAGGGTTTTTGACGTGGAGGATGCAGAGGCATTGACGGAACACTTGGACTCTGGATTGAGTCAGGGAGTGTGATATTTGAGTTGATTTATTACCATGATATTTATTGATTTGATGATATGTTGTTGACATGTTCTGACATGATGGTTGATGATGCAGGGTGACGATATCTTGCCGACCAGAATCACATATGGAGTAAAGGGGCCACACATGATTTCCAGAAAGGTTGAGGGAGAGGTGTGGACAACAGTCTTGCCATAGCCTACTAGCACTCCCGCCGTGGCTCGAACTGTAGGTTAACGATTACCTAGTTCGAGAGGATCCACGATGCCGTGAGGGTATACTGCGATAGTCGCTCACGATGATTCTAAGGGGTGCACAATAAGGCGGGGGCCTTATTCCTTAGAGCCCTTAGTCTCCCACAAGTTCACCTGGCAGAGTGTTGACTCCAGGGGTTATAGACGTCTACCAATCCGTCAAGTCAGCGAGTGGCACCCTTGGAGCACGTGGTGCATCCTGAAGGGCATGTCGTGCAATAGAAAGAAACAAGGTGAGTGGCACCCTTGGAGCACGTGGTGCATCCTGAAGGGCACGTCGCACAACAGAAAGAAACAAGGCGAGTGGCACCCTTGGAGCATGTAGTGCATCCTGAAGGGCACGTCGCATTGATGATGATGTTGAGACAAACCTAGATGAGCCTAAGACCTTAACGCCTGACGAAATTCCTAAGACGATTCCCCTAATTAATTGTTGCCAAGTTAAAATCTGAACCTAAATTTAAAACACCTCTAAGATAAAATTTTGACTAGCCTTAAGAGAAGACCCTCCAAAAAGAAACTTAAGGACATAAACTAAAACCCTCTTAAGTGTTAGTTAAAGTCTTCTTAAAATTAAAGGGGGTAAAGTAATGAGGGAGATAAATTAAGTGAAACCCATGGCTTTTAAATTATAAAGAAGAATTAAAATTATTAAAGTGTGGGAGTATAAAAGCTAGGATTTTAGAAATACAATGAAAAGATTAATAAGTGCTTTATCATTTTGGGTTTAAAAAAAAATAAAAATAATAATAAATAAATAAACAAAATAAAAAAAAAAGAGGAAAGGACAATTAATAGAAATAAGGAAACTTGTATTAAAGGAAACTTAATATTGGAAAGTAGGAGACATAGGGTAAAAAGCGAAAAGGAAGCAACATTTAAGGAGTTACTAAAAATTAGAAACTTCATTTTAGGAAAGTTATTAAAAGCATGAGAGGGGATATAGGAACCCTAGGAGTAATTTTAGGAGTGATTAAAGGGGGGGTGAGGGAATTGAGTCTTTTAATTATTAAAAAGAAATGAATTTTTGGGAGAATCGTGGGGATTAGTGACACTTGGACGACAGTGAAGTTTTAGAGGTTTGTCATAAAAATTTAATTAATAATGATTTAGGAAAGTAGGTGGGTCTCAAATTTCTATAAAAGAAGGGGAAAAGAGGGAAGAAGGGGGATGAACGGTTAGCTTAACGTTACGCTTCCGGATTGTGGCTTGACGGATTGCTTGTGAGGAGTTGGGTTTGTCTTAGCTGTATTGAAGTGGTAGCTCAACCTTGGAGGTGAGCTGAGAAGCTAGTCTTATCTATGGATCTTGTGTGGCCCCTTTGCGGCTCGGGGGGCTAAGGGGGAAGTAGAGTACCCCTAGCGATTGGCTGGGAGGTACCGGTGAGCTTTCCACGGTCGACAAGTAGTAGAGGCAAGGAGCGCGGGACATCAATCGAGGCATGGTCATCCTTCAAGGCAGACGAAGAGGCTAAGGTATGGTCGCTCATTTGGTAGAATAGAAGGCACTAGAACTGATGTAGATCTGATTGTTGTTGGAAAAGTGAAACGACACTAAAATGTTTTAAGGGTTGCTGCAATTGTCGTTTTCCTAGACTATTTACATAGGATAAATTTTTACAATGTTTGTGGAACCTCCTGAAAGTTTTAAACGATTGCTGAGTGATGAAATTGTAATTATCTGTGAACTCACCCTTGCCAGTAGACTTGTCTCTGTTGATTTATCCGTCGATAATGGCCTTTAATCTCTGCGTTAATGTAATGTAAATTCCTGCATTTTTTTTGTGATTTCTCTGCATCTTGATTTAGTTTCTCTGCATGTATGGACTTCGTTGGGAATTCTGCCTTCTGGTATGTGGTTCGAAGGGTCTATGTTTTAATGGCTTCCAATGTATGTGATGGCATTACCTCTGTGTGCAGGGTCGCCGTTCTCCTTCAGAGTGAACGTTCTCATGTTGGGCGTTTCCATTAGATTCCGTAAGCCATTCTGGTTTTGGGCATTCTATTTACCCACAGTGAGCCAATCATACATTGGTCATTTTTGTTTATACAGGGGCATATTTATACACTGTATTATTGGGAGTTGCCCTTGGTATGGGGCGTATTGGTACACTTTTGTATATGGGCATTTTACCACTGTTATGGGGCGATCTTAGGTACTGTATTTTTGGTCGTTCTCCACTGGTATGGGGCGTTTGGTACACTGTTGTATATTGGCGTATTTACCACTATTATGGGGCGTATTTAGCAACTGTGTTATTGGGCGTTTCTTTTGTCTGTGGTGGTTCGAAATTTCATTTTTCCCTTTTCGTGGTCATGAAAAATCGTTGGCATGGCGTTTATGGGTATTACTGTTGAATTTCATGTCTGTATTTTGCTGAGTCTATGGTTGGAATCTATTGCTGGGTGTAATGCCGTAAAAGAATTGAATCATTGTTGTGTGGGGTGTTTGACTGTTCTGCATTTGTTGTATATCTTGGGCATTTTTTTTAATGGCATTCTTGTCAGTGGGCAGTAGTGGTTGGGCGTTTTTATCTTTGACAGCGGGTAGTAGTGTACTGGGTGTTTTACCTCCATTTTTGTTTGTTGTGTGTGTCATATCCTTTAATGTCTAAGTACATACCTAATTCTACAGGCGTTTGTACAAACATGCACATTTTTTTATATTTTTTTTATTGGGCTGCGTTTTAAATCGTGGGTTTCATTCTGACGGGGCAATATCAGCAACGTTTTCGTTCTGCATTTATTGTCGGTTCTACGTTCCTCATTCTGACAACTGGAGCAGAATCATCATGACCACTACTTCCCAGATTTGATTTTATTCTCATTAATGCTAAGTTGTTATTTATTATCTATCATCATTGTTGGTTAATAATGGATTGTGTCAACTAAAAAGAATAGTCATGCTCTTTGCTTTTCAGATTGTTATTCCTCATTTTAGTTAAATGGATTATTTTATTATAAATATTCGTCATTTTCTATTTAAATTGCACTACCAAGTTTAGTTCAACAAAGAAGAAGAAAAACACCTATATCTTTGCTACAGCATCAAAGGAAAAATGTTATGGCATGCATATGTCAATGAATAATTATTTATAATTTCGTAATTGTAATACATTGTTGAATTATGAATTTGCATTATTCTTACCATGTGAACAAATTGCAAGGTTATAGTTGAAAGGTATGACTTTTTTATATTTCAATGTTACTGTAACTAGAAACAAAATGATATGGCTACCTTATTATAACGTTGGTGTAAACTATTGATATTGACATTAGGGACCAATAATTTAATTATGAGGTTATTTTTGTCCCTTTTAAATGTTGATACCTTAGTTGTGACCTTTTTAAATATCTTTATATAGGGTCCCTTTTAAAATACTGTTATTAAATAATGTCATTTTAATTATTGTAATTGTTATATCTTGTCATTTGTAAATATGATGGTTTATTGATATATTCAACCATGATGCTATTTATCAATGTGATGCCATTTTTATATTGAATTATGTAAGGGTAATATATGTCATTATAAATTAAGGTGCAAATTTTTGTGTTAGGTATTTTATGAACAATGATGTCATTATGGACTTATCTTGATACGATTAAAACTTTGGTTATGGATGGTTATAAAAATAAAGTCCTAGAAACAAGTACCTTGAATCACTAAGATGGTAATGGCAGAATCTGTGATTACTAAATTACATTCCTAAACGGTTGGGATGGGTATCTCATCTACTCATGGAATTCAAGGGAGTTTTTGGGCTAGTATTAAATGCCCTGAGTCATGGGAACTACCTTGTCTTAACTTGATTGGTCATTGTCGGAGTCCTTTGGACTTGTGCGTCCGTAGATTTAGTGGTTGTCTTGAGTTGTTGGTGTACTTGGACGAGATCGTTATTTTGCCTGGTCTGCTTGAGTCGGGTGGGATATAGTCACGCCCTGGTAGCTTTAGGAGACCTGTCTGTGTGTGTTTTTTCTGCGTAAAGAATCCAGTGCCGTAACAAGAGTCTTGGGCCCTTTTAAGGCATGGTTTCCACTCTTGCGACACACCTGACAGAGATTACTAGTTTCTGCCTGAGCAGTCGGTCAAGAGCCTGTCTAATCTTCTTTCGAGAAGACATAAGACTAAAAGCCCTGTTTTTCTGTGTAGAAATAGTAAACTCTACTATTGGATTCTTCCATCTGTGACCATACTGTACTTTACACCTGGTGTCATCTTCTGCTTACAGCTGCTAGTTTTACGCCTTATGTCTAGGGGCGTTTATTGCTTGTTGTCACTGTGATATGTCAGAGTCATCTTGTTGTGTTCGCCTTGCTTGCGTCTTGTTCTAGGTCGGGTTACTAGTTTCTGCCTGAGCAGTCGGCCAGGAGCCTGTCTAATCTTCTTTCAAGAAGACATAAGACTAAACGCCCTGCTTTCTTGTGCATAAATAGTAACCCTAACACCATGGATTCTTCCCTCTGTGTTCTTACCGTGCGCCCAGAATGTCTTATTGTTTGTGTTGTGCGCCTTGTGCCTATGGTCATATATTGGCAGTTATGCGTTGTGTGCTATCAGTCTTCTTGTGTTGAACATTGTGGTTGCATCTTGTTGGTTGTCGAGTGGCGTCGTACAGTTAAGTGTGTTGTTACTTCTACACGCGCGCACACACTCTAAAAATAAAAAATAAAAATAAAAAATCATCTGTTACTAGAATGGTTGTCGTAACGAGGAGTTCGTTACAGTATCCTTGAAACCCCAACTTGAAGAAGGAAAGAGAACAAAATAAGTAATGCAGATCTAGATGATAAAGAAAGAAAAAGAGTGTGAGAAGTTTGAAAATGAAGTCATGAGATTGAGAGTTGAAATCAACAAGCTCAACAAGAACTTGAAAAGTTATCAAGTGTTGGAAAATATTTTCAACAGTCAAAATCCATATGGTGACAAATATGGACTAGGATACAAGAATGTACATTTTGAGGAAGGTTCAAGATCCATGATGAAAGAAACAAAACAAAAGAGTTATGCAACAATACATAAGACCTTCAGTCAGAGTCAGAGAGGAATGAATACATAAGACCTTCTACATTTAAGAAACAAAGAAGCTTCAATAATTGTTAAGGAAACAACCAAAGAGAAGATTGTGATCAGTGAAGGAAAAAATTCAGAAGAACTACACCACAAAGAAGATCATTCACTCCCAGGTATGAAAATTTATTTTTGGGTCATTGTTTTACATGCACTAAATTTGGACATAAAGTTGTAGGTTGTAGAGCATATGAAATAAATTTTCAAGTAAGAGATGGTTATGTTCCTCACTCCAATATTGAATGTTACAATTTCCACAATTTTGTTCACATAGTTTTGTAGACACGTGTTAGGGCATCCCATGAAGGAAAACATTCATATCAGATACATGATTTTTTTGAGAAGAAATGAAAAACAAGAAGAGAAGGTGAATGGAAACTAGGTCCCATATATCATACTCACAATATTTACAATGCAAGATCATGATGAATTCATAGGCCAAGAGGAAGGTGTTAGAATTTAGGCAGAGGATGAACAGGAAGATGATATCATTCAGGATGATGACATAATTCAAGAATATGATAAAAAGGAATATGTCTCCACAGACGAAGATAAAGATTAATACACATCAAAACGAGTATTTTTTCTAACCCATCTATATTGGAGACTCTCAGTAATAACGAACATTGAACAGGGGGATTCTAAGTATCATCTCTGTGGATCAAAGAACTATGATTTGAGGATTTTTAAGTGTTTTCATATTTTGGAAAGGACATTTCAGAGTGTTTTGATGATAGAAGTGCACAATATCTTGTGACAGTTTGATTTTTTGAGGAGAAATTTTCAGAACACATTCCATACAGATATCAACTAACAATTATGAAGTATATCATTGACAGAGGTTCATGATTGTATAGAGGATTCCACATATGTATTCATACAGGGATATATTCAATATATATTGTTGCATACATGTAGAGTTTGATTTTCACATTTAACAGACATCTTAAAAAGCAAGAATATGTAGTGATTAGTTGTAGAACATTTGAAGAAGTATTCAATGATAAAGTGATAGATGGGTTAGCATTGTGTGTAGTTGAGTAGTAAAGTTATGGATAATTTTACAACATATGGACATAGATGAATTCATGATATTTTTGAAAAGTCTATACATATATATTCATGTGGATGAAAGCATATTGACAGGTGGAATCAATTAATCACATGAAGGCAAGCAATGAAATTCACAACATAACAAGGGAAGAGAAACCTTCAACAGAAGCTATATCAACAAAGGGAAATTGTTGAAAAGTATGGTCATTGATGTGAACTTGACAAGGAAATAATATTTGAAGTAAAGTAAATTTTAATGTTTTTTATATATGTCAGTGAATTACAAGAGGAATCACTAATGGACAAGAAATACTAGAAGAGAATAAAGTAAGAAAGTACAAGAGTCCCACATTTATTGACATGACATCTTGCAAAGAATTCAAGGGAAGCATTATCGTCAGAGAGAGAGACCATATTAGGAGCATGAAGATAGGGGGAGACATATTGACAGGGGGAGTTACCCTTTTACCCATGATGTGAAAGGAGGAGAAATAGAAATATGAAAAATAGGAAGACAAAGGGAACATCCTCAAAGGGAGATACCCTTTGTCATTAATGTCAAATGGGGAGAGAAACATGGGGAGAGAAACATAGGAGGAGAAATGGTCATAGGGGAAGGTTGTGTTTCAGATTTGGTTCATCAAAGCTGAGTGTTAGAGTATGAGTGTCACCGTCAATGCCAAAGGGGGATATTGTCGGAAAGTTGGTTGTAATTGATGTTGTTGGATAGTTTGTTGTCATTGATGTTGTTGGATAGTTTGTTGTCATTGATGTCAACAAAAGTAGTTGTCATTTATGTCAATAGATGTGATGGTTTCATTTTAAGAAGTCTAAAACAATCCCTAAAGGTGTGGTCATGAATATTGAAGTTGTTTGAGGAATAAGTGCATGAATAACAATGTAAATGCATGTAACAGACTCATATATGGATAGTCCTTGTCGTGTCATTTCCAACAATAGTTGGTATGTCATGTAGTTCCTCATGACTGAGTAGTTACGAGATCATGAAGTTGGAAGCCCCTAAGAATGGTCAAGAATCCCCTAAAAGGTTTCAACAAGAAGTTATTAGTGTTCCAAAAAATGATAAAAAAGGGTAAAACAATTGTAAACAAGAAGTTACATGTCTTCCCTAAAGTTAAGTAAACAAGTCAGTTGGAAAAGTATAAATAGACATCAAGAACATATCATTTGTACACACACATGTTCAACAAATATCTATATAAGTGAGAAAGAGATTATTATTTGAGGTAACCAAGGAGATATGGGGATAATTTTGGAGGGAATATGAAGTGAGGAAGGGAAAAATTCCAAGGGAGGATGAAGTCTTGTAATGATGTGGTCTAAGGAATGTTATTTAAAGATCATATTACCATTTTCGATATAATGTTTTGTCTATAATGGTTTAGATGGCCAAAATTGGATGAGGTTGAGAAGAAATTTCAAGGTACATGTGGAAAAATTTACATCTTCTGGGTTGTTGAATGTTTGGATATACACTTAGTGGAAGATAGGGTTTTTGAATAGTCTTGAAACTAGTCTTAAACAAGTGTTTCGGGTAAAACAATCATAACATATTCATAGAGGATCCAAATTATGTGAGACAAATTTAATTGGAAATATGACATTCTGTATTATATTTTTTTTGAGTTTTAGAATCAGATATAAAATATTGAGTGTGGGGCATGATGTATAAGTTAGCTCTCTAGAATAGGCCATAATTCAGGAAGGTTTTCCATTTTCACTATAACTTCTATTCTGAGAAGTTTTAGACCCTGAAGTTTTGTGGTGATAGAGAAATGATATCATAGTATCTGTGGTTAAAATTTTAGACATTGGATCACAATAATAACAGAGATACACTCTGTGGAAGTCATAGTTGTTGAATGGTCCTGAAATATGTTTCAAACAAGTCAGCTTGGCATTTCTGTTATAAATTTTTTTATGGGACTTTGCAGACTATGAAATTTTCAAAGGTTTGAAAATACATACAAAAGTACCTTAGATAGAAATTTCAAAATCCTAAATGGAAAATTGATCTTATTGTGAATCTTATAAGTTTGCATATTTGAGGTACAATAATGACCAACATTTTATGTAGAGTTTAGAAGTGATGTTGGGGTTTCTATGTGGACCGAGTTTCTAAGTGGACCTAGTTTGATGTTGTTGAGTCTAAGGATGGTATTTAGGTCTATAAATTAGTGCACTGGGTCAGATAAAGGTTTAAAGGTATGTTTATATGCAAGTTTTGAGGGTTACATGTTCGTGATGCTATGGTGCATTCTTGGGGCATGTCTTTCGCATCTTGTTGAGATATTGACACATGATTGAGGCACATATTATGTGCATGGTGTGAGACATATTTATGGTACAGTTTGTGGTGCATGGTTGATGTACAGGGTATGGTACAGGTTGATGTACATGGTTGATGTACATGGTATGATATAGTTTATGGTACATGGTTTATGTACATGGTATGGTGATGGTTTTGATATCCATTTGAGTGGATAGAGTTATAATTGGTTGATGATGTTATATCGGTGACATAGATAGTGATAGGGATAGAGACAGGGATAGTTTGGATGATAGGTTGATCATGAGTGATAGGTTGATGTGACAATGATAGTGACATGTTGTATGATAGGTTGATTACAGGTTGATGATATAGTGGTAGTGACACTATAAATGGTAGTGACATGTTGAGTATACACTTATATTTTAGGGTGACAAGATAGGGAAGAAAAGAGGGTTGTAGAATCCTTCTAGTTGGTGCCAAAGAACACAAGGAATTGCAAATTCCTTCAGGTTGGAGCATGAAAAACAAGGGGTTGTAGCCTCCTTCTGGTTGTAGCCAGAGAACATAGGGAGTTGTATATTCCTTTGAGTTGGAGTCTCCTTCAAGTTGTAGATAGATAATTCAGGGAGTTGTATCTTCCTTCAGATTGGATTCTGTAAATAGGGGGTTGGATCCTCTTTCCAGTTAGTGATAGAGAATTGGGAAGTTGGTTCTTGATATGAATGTATTCTTGATATATATAATGAATCATTCCATGGTTTTATCCCATTTGGGTTTCCACATAAATTCTGGTGTATTGTGTATCTATGATTGTTTATTATGCATTGGTGAATGATATTGTGTATGATGCAATGATATATTGAATGAATAAGTGATAAACTATTGAATATTGCTGATAAAGTTGAAGTTTATATATATTGTGATTGAAAGTGGTAAAAATTCCACATACAGATTCACCTCCCCCCCTCTCAATGTTCCAACAATTGGTATCAGAGAAGGTCCTTGAATAAAATAGTTTAACCAATGGAAGGAATATCATGGAGTATGCTAAGATTGGAGTACCACAGTTTGATGGAAAAAATATTCCTTTTGGAGTATAAGCATGAAAACATATGTACAAGCATAGGGATTCGATGTTTTGCAATCAGTAGTATATGGATACAAAGGTCCTTCCACTCCCCCAACAGATAATGATGGAAAAAAACTCAATCAAAACAATTCAATGGATAGAAATTACTTCATGAACAACATGTTTGATTTAGTATATGTCAAGGTTATTTCATGGTGATTCTGCAATGTATTTTTGGGATAAACTTCAGAATGTTTACAAAGGATATTAGAAAGTCAAGGAAACCAAGATTCAGAATTACATAGTTCAATTTGAATAGTTGAAAATGAAGGAATATTAAGACATTGCATCTTAATTTTTACGAGTTGATGAAACAATGAATTTGATTAAAGGATTGGGACAAGACGTTGAAGGATATATGATTTTTCAAAAGGTAATAAGATCTCTTCCAATGAGATTTGATCCTAAGATATCAACTCTAGAAGAAATAACAGATCTTGATATGTTGAGCATGGACATGCTACATGGAATATTTACATATTATGAAATGAGAAAAAAACATGAGAACCTATCCAAGAAGGAAATAGATTTCAAAGAATACAAAATGAAAAAAAGGAAGAAAAATCACGAGTCAAAGATAAATTGCAGTTGCGATGATGATTCACATGAATATGAAGAAATAGACAATTTTATAATAAATTTGAAGAAAGGAACCAACCAGTACAAAGAAGAAGATCCCAAGAAATAAATATCAAAAGGTAAATAAGAAAGGAGATCAAAGGAAACCCTTCAAGAAAAATCTCTACTCAAGAGCTTAGAGAAGACAATTCCTCATCTGATGAAGATGATGAAATCGATAGTGACTCAAAAAGAGTTATCTTTATGGCTATGAAAACAAAGAAAGAAACTCCTAAAAGTGATGAAGAAGAAGGTGAAGTAGATCTTGAGATAGAATTAATTATTTCTTTAATTGAGATAAAGTAATAAAGGAAGAAAAACAAATCATGCAAAGAAGAAATCATCTCCTTGAAAACCCAACTTGAAAAAGGAAAGAGAATGCAATATTAATGTAGATCTAGATGATAAATAAATAAAAAGAGTGTGATAATATTGAAAATGAAGTCATGACATTGAGAGTTGAAGTCAACAAGATCATAAAGAAATTGAAAATTTCTAAAGTGTTAGAAAACATTTTTAACAGTCAAAATCCATACAATGAAACATTTGGACTAGAATACAAGAGTGTTTTTTTTAAGGAAGGTTCAATATCCATGATGAAAGAAACAAAACAAAAGAGTTATGAAAAATCTCCCAAAGGAAGGAATCATGGTCATCAAGAGTCAAAAAGGAATGGAGAAAGAATTCCTTCTACATTCATGAAGCAAGGAAGCCTCAATCATTGTGAAGGAAACAACCAAAGAGAAGATTGTGATTAACCAAGAAAGAAATTCAGAAGGACTACAACACAAATAAGATCATTCTCTCCCATGTATCAAAATTTCTTTTTGGGTCATTGTTTTACATGTACTAACTTTGGAAATAAAGATGTAGTTTGAAAGGCATATGGAAGAATTGTTCAAGTAAGATATGGTTATGTGGATATCTCCAATATTGAATGTTACAAATGCCACAATTTAGGTCACATATCTCGAAATTGTAGAAGCGTGGTAGAGCATCCCATGAACAAAACCATTGATGTTGGATACACAAAGGTTTGGAGAATAAATGAAAAAAAAGAGGAGCAAGCAAATAAAAACCAAGTCCCGAAGATCGTACTTGCAAGATCATGATGAATTCATAGGCCAAGAGGAAAGTGTCATAATTTAGGTAGAGGACGAAGAGGAAGATGTCATAATTGAGGATGATGATAGAATTCAAGAAGAGGATAGAAAGGAAGATTTCTCCATAGATAAAGAGGAAGATTACTCCACATCATAGAGGGTATTTTTTGGAGCCATCCGGTTTGGAGAATCCTAGTAAATATGAATATTGAATAGGGGGAGTCTAAGAAGCAACTCTACAGATCAAATAACTATATTTCATGCAGTTTGAAGCATTTGCAAATTTTGGAAAGGAAGTTTCAGAGTAGTTTGTTGACAAAAGTGAAAAATATCTTGTGACATTCTGATTGTTTGATGAGCATATTTCAAAACACATTCCATGAAGGTATTAACTAAAAGTTATGAAGTATAACATTGGAAAAAGTTCATGATTGTATAGAGAATTCCACGTATGTATTCAGAAATAGACATATTCGATATAAATTGTTTCAGACATGTAGATTTTGATTTGCAGATTGAACATAGAGCTTGAAAAGCAAGAGTATGTAGTGATCAGTTTCAAAACATTCGAAGAAGTCTTCAAAATGGTAAATTGAAATATGGGTCAATATTGTGTGTAGTTGAGTAACAAATTTATGGATAATTTTCTGACATACAAACATATATTGATTCTTGAGATATTTGACAGCTATATACATATATATGAATGTATATGAAATCATATTGATAGGTGGAATAATTTAGTAAAAGGAAGGAATGTAGTGAAAGGCACAAAAAAACAAGGGAAGATAAACCTTCAGCATAAGCTATATAAAAAAATGGAAATTTTTGAAAAGTATTGTTATTGATGTGAACTTGAAAATCCATGAATATTTGAATTCAAGTAAGTTTGAATGATTTTTATAAATGTCAGTGAAGTAAAAGAGAAAGCACCAATTGACAAGAAACATTGGACGAGAGGAAAGGCAGCAAGTACAAGAGTCCCACATTCATCTACACGACATCTTGTAGAGAAGTCAAGGAAAACGATATTGTCAAAGAGAGAGACCAGATCATAAACATGAAGACAAAGGGAGACATATTGGTAGGGAGAGTTACACTTTTACCCATGATGTCAAAGGAGGAGAAAGATAAATATCAGAAGAGACAGATCAAAAGCATAAAGATAGGGGGAGCATCCCCAAAGGAAGATACCCATTTCCATTGATTTTAAAGTGGAAGAGAAACATGAAGAGAGAAACATAGGAGGAGAAATGGTCATAGGGGGAGTATGAGTGTTTCCATCAATGCCAAAATGGGAGATTGTTAGATAGTTGGTTGTCATTGATGTTGTTGGATAGTTGATTTTCATTGATGTCAACAAAAGAAGTTGTTAATGATGTCAACAGAAGTGATGTGTGCATTTGAAGAAATATACAAGAATCCCTGTTGTTCCCGATATTGATTCTAAGACTCCGAGAATAATGTCAGGCATAAAAGGTTTTAAATGAAGTATTTTGTGAGTGATTTTTCTACCTTCAGTTTTCTAAGAAACAATATTTAAATGAAATTAAAGATAAGACAGTACAAAGGTTGTATCTCATTATCTGATTCGCAATTAAAATGTCAAAGGATGTAGAAATATTTTAAAAACTGTTAAAACAAATTCATGTATCAATTATAGATAAGTCTCACCTCGTTTACAATAGAAGAACAATAGAATATGCACCCTTGAACAAGATATAAAAATCTAGTAATTCACATAGATCACAGGTCTTGTTTTACTCACAGTAATAACAGAGGAAAAGTTGTTATTGAATGAATCATTGATATATTATGATCACAGTAGATGTAGTACTAAATTGAAATCAATCACTCTTCAAGAATTATAGAAATAAATCCAGAGAAATGGAAACACAGGGGGAACACATAACTCAAATTGAATGAAACTTTGAATATCTGTCTTCACTTGTATTAATACTCAAAAAGTGTTTCTCTTTTACATTCAGTAAGAAGCAGGCTTGAAAAGATATTAAATCTATCTATTTATACAATATTTGTCATCACTAAAAATCGTTGGACTTCCCACAATATATGACTAAAAATAAAATACATATGAATACAATAATAGCATGCAAATCTTCTCGAGTTTTTCTATTGATTCCTCTATCTTTTCATCTTCTTGTAGATGCACTCGTTTCCCTTTGATCTTTGCGCCAGGTACACATGTCAATTAAGGCCACCAAAATTATTCGTCTTATTGTCTTTTCCATTTGATCTCGTTGCCATCTCTCCCTTCGTATGTGTTCACTAGGATAAGGAATTGCAATTGAAGACATGGGGGGGATAATTAGATGAATATTTGAGCATTGGCTCATTATGGGATGGCTAATGGTTACAGGGAAGAATATTTGTTCACGAAAATAATGATGGGGGATCAAGTGTCCAATAAGGAGGTGGGATGGGTGGATACAAGAATTTGGGTGGTAGGGATAGATGGGGTAAGTGAAGGATGGAGGGTGAAAGGTAGAGTGGGTGGAGAAAGTGGACATTGTGCATGATTTTTCATTTTCTCCCAGCTACACTCACCTTTCCCTGTTCAATGCATTGGGTGAATCTATCCATCAATGCTACCACAAACCTTGAAGTCTCAATCCTTCCATTTAATTCAAAGGAAAACAACTTATTTTATATCTGGGGAAGCTTCTCCTAGATCTTGTTCACTTCTTGGACTGTGACTTGATATAGTGAACTTGAATTAACGAAACATTCATTGATTTTAAGTAAATCAATCTGGATCATCTCTTGGATGGCTTCTTGAGTGTTTTCCTTGTTCTTTCTAGATCTTTGTTGGTTCATTTATATCTCAATATGCCCCAATGCCTCCGAGAAGTTATTTCCTTCAAAATCAATCCAAGTTTTATTTATTGAAGATAATGCCTCTAGACAAGCCTCTTTTACATCTCTAGCAAGTTTCTTGTCTTCTTCCATATTTTTTTCCCAGGATTTTAGGGCCATTTCGCCTCTTACTTGTTCAGAATGAGAGAGAAGGGTAAGAACAGGGGCATTAAATTTCTTCTTCCATATGGGAGCCTCTTGAAACTTAGACCGGGCTGCCCATGACTCTTTTTCCTTGACATAAATATCTTTTAGAGAGAGGTCTACTACCTGATATCATTTCTGAATAACATCTACTCTTTGATAGAGTTCTTGCTAGGAAGCTTCCATCCTCTCATTGATTTTTGATGCTTGTGTTTTGAAGGCTGAAATGTTTATCATTGTGTTCTCTGTAAGGGCCAACCTAACCTATAGCTTCATAATCAACTCATCATGTTGAGTGAAGAAACCTTGGATGGTCTGTGAACTCCCGTAGAGCATCTCGAGGTTATCTTGTAACTTCTTAGTTTGATGTTGATGACTAGACCTATTTTTCTCAATGTCCTGGTTCATCCTACTTCTAAAATTATTCTTTGTGCTATATATCTAATTTTGCAATTGCTCTACCAAGAGGTATTTTTTCTGCAGTTGTTTAATTAAATTGTCCACTAACCATTGATTGGCAATGGAAAAATCCCCTAGCGAACCTGCAACTTCTTTTGAAAACTCAGAACCATATTGGTATTTCCCATCATACACTAGTGTTTGCCTCTTAGTGATTACTCCATCCTTTTGGTGAGATTCTCTTTTCAAAATAACTTTTTGTTTCTTACTGTTTTCAGATTTTTGTGGTGAAGAATTTCAAAATCATTTGCCGGAGAATCCATAGTTGATGTCATTTTTTCATCGACGTTTCGAATCCTGATCGGGATTCATCATCAGAACTAGATTTTTGTTTCTTGTTGAAAACAAAATCTGAGGGAGGCATCTCTTCAAGAAATATAGGAGTAAGATCACCTACAAAAGTGAGTTTGGAACTAGGATTTCCAAAGCTGGTATGTAAAGGTGTTAATGATGTAATAGGAGACATAATTTTTATGGAAGGTTCTTGTCTTGTTCTATTCAGGGTGCCAACAGGAGTAGCTGGTGTTGAATGAGGAACAACTTGTCTCAGATTCATGAAAGCTTCGAACCAAGCAAATACTTATGGATCGTTCAATCCTAACATTGATGTTTTTATTTCGTGATGTAATACTTCTGGGCTTTTTGGGACTTATTCAACTTTGTGCTTAGTGGAGGAACTTGGCTCAAATCCTGTAGGTATAGCTTCCTATGAAGGAGGCATGGGATTTGAATCTCCTTGCAATATATTTGGTAAACTATTCTGTTTGTGTTTTTCAAAGTTAAGGAAACCATGTTGTTGGTAAGGAGGTAGAGTCTAGAATCTTCTTTGGACTTCCTCATAAGATCTAACACCCCTGAACATTTTTTCATAAGGAGAATTATCATGGATGTATCACTTCATGTTCAATTGAGCCAAATGCTTTTCCATTATCTTATGCGGATCATGCTTCTTGAACTCAATGTGAACTAATTTGACATCTTCCAGGGATGTGTCCTCGACTTTAGAATGATTGAAATCCAATAGTGTGAACATGCCAACTTGAATGGGGAAAGTTGGCCAAAACGTTTTCTGAGTTGCTTTGAACTCCTTGCTGATACCTCCTGCTACTGTCTGGTACTCCACTTCTCTACACACCAATCTGTCCCGTAAAAACTATGGGAGGGAATGAGGAGGAACAAAACAACCAAATACTTTGATATAGGAGAATTTCTCCTCAATGAACTAGTCTGGAAGTTTTCCTAAGTTCCCCATAATCATTTAAGAAATCTGTGGAGGTGGGTGATTATAAATAGCTATATGAACAGGCACTACAATGTTTTGATGGATTTTGTAAAAGAAATCTTTGGCGTTATCCTCCCATAATTTGGAGTGATAGAAATGAATTGGCTCAGAATTGGTCGAGGTCCAACTCTAGTTCATCAGGGAAAAAGGGGTTATGAAACAAATGGAAAACATAACATATGCTGACATGTAAAAAGGGTTAGGCTTCCCTTTTGATTTTGTTGATTTATACTCAGTGATTTCCTTGGCCAAATTATCAAATAACATTTTGTCCCAATTGAAGGTATAACCCTCGACTACCTCACTCATGTTGGCTACCCACTCAACTTAGAAATGTGTCAGGTTCTTCTTCTCAAACATGTGACACTACATCATGTATATATACAACATATGAGCATCTAAATACATTGTGGCGTATATACCATGAGTGTCGGCTTTGAAATTTTTTGGATGTCTCCACCAGGTATTGATTATATCATGACCATTTCTAGCATATTGGGTGCATTCCTTTATCTCAAATTCTAGACAAAATGTGGCATTGTAAGTGTATTTAGGGGTAGGGGAAATATTCTACATTAATTTTAGGTGCTATGTTTGAAAAGAGCCGACGACGACCTATTGGTGGTTGATGAAACTCCTAGTTTGGATGTCGACATATTCCAAAGCCCAATTTATCATATCATTGTAAGGTATGATTCTTGGCTTGCAATGATATTATGCAGTTCCGAATGTGCTACATGTCTAACCTTATCTTTAAAGGAGTCATCGTCTTCTTAGGTAGATTCGTCTGGACAATTAATGGTATCATGTTCTAAGACATCAAAATCTTGCTTCCAAGTTTTAATGGCATCCACAACTCGCAGAGTTGTGTCTGATAGAACATTTGTGTTTGGATTTGAATCATCACTCGATGTGTCAAGCTTCTTTGAATATTTTCATGGTTCCATGATGCTCAAGGAAATAGAATTATCCTACCTACGACAAGATAAGTTTGTAAGATCTACACTGAATAAAAGCTTCTAATTAAAAATGGTAAAAATGATTTTGAAATTCGAAGTGCTTTATTTAAAAAGTCTATCGATCTTCGTATAGTTATAATGACGAAGAATTTATTAAACTTAATGGAATTAATTACCTAGTGATTCAAAATATTTATTTGAAATCATTAACCTTATTCAATCATAAATTTCATTAATACTTTGATGGTTCGTGTTCAAAAGTTTTGGATGTGACAGGGTGGAAATCTCCTGAATTCTGAATTCGTGGAGTAGTTAATCTCTGAGAAATAACTTTTATGTAGTAATTAATCATGTTTAAAACGTTGTATTAACTTTAAGCATTTTAGAATTTCGGAATTGAAAGTTTTGAATATAGCACAAGAGAATTTTTTTGAAATCCAAAACTGCAAAGTGATTAATTAACACTTAATCATGACTAATTAAAGTCGTTAATCATTTTATTAATTCTTTGAAAACCCTTTTACTTTTTGTAATCACTTTACTTTGACTCTTTGATAATCCGAGGATTGTGAAATCAAAAAATCCCGAATAGAAATCTCTCAGAGTGGTGTGGCAGAGATGACATAATTCTGATGATGTGCCAAGAAAAGAGAGGTGCCACGTGTCACTTGAAAATGTGTGAATCATCCGACGTAAATGTCAAAAAAAAGTGTCACATGTCAACCTAAGAAAATATTTTTAAAAGACATGTGTCCTATGAAGTGTCCGTAAGTCCTTTATGAATTATCATAAGTGACTATCTTCGAGACTTCGGAATTTTGGGGTTTTTGTTATTTATACTTGTTGGAAAATCCAAAGTGCAGAGTTCCGAAGCGACCATTAGAGACTTTCTCTTTAAAATTCAAGAGTCTTCAAAACTTTGAAGATCATTAGGACTGTTCGATCACATCCATAACTCATTGATGATAAACATCATAAGCACCTTATTGATAAATAACAACCAATGGATTTATTTAAAATTAAAAGGAAACTCTCTAAGTTTTTTTATTTTTTGGGTAAAATTTTATTTGTAAGAGGTAAAATATATAAAGCTCAAAATTATGTGTGTTCTAACAAAGGCTCTATCTGGGGATTGTTGCTCCCTAGGAGGTGTGAAGGAACAGTAGACCAAGTGATGTAGGAGCATCTCAAGCGGGCCAGCGCAGAAGAAAAAGATAGCTGGACAAGCACCCAACACAAATTTTGAAATTACCTTGAAGTTATTGTGTAATCTTAAATGAAGTCATTAAGAAGGAGTGCACTTGTAGAATGCAAACAGACCTTGAGAAATTCACTCTCGTCCTTAATAGATAGAAGTCATTTATGGTAGTTAATGTAGGTAGATAGAATTGAATGTGTAGATTAGACAGTTTTAGAGCGTAAGAGGGAAAGAGGATATAGACACCCTCATTGTGTATTGTAACAGTATTAGAATGAAGAAGAGCATAGAAAAGAGGTAGAGAGTTGTGTAGCAGACTCCATGTACATAAGTTCTTAATTAATACAAAGAAAGATGTGATTCAGACTCATGGTGTTCATATATTCTTTGTGTATTCATCTTTGAATGTTATGCTCATGAATGTTTTACTCTTTTTGTCATGCAATTTATTTTATGATAAGTATGAATGATTTCTTGTTGGATGTTTGAAATATGAGAGGAAAGGGTAATGGAATGAGTTTCAATTGTTTCTCTATCTGAGCAGGAGTTCCTGCAAGGAGTGCGTTGACAAAGGGTTCAAAGGTTTGTCTCTGAAAGCTTAGACTAGATAGCTTTTATTCTCATCCACACAGAGGTGCAGTCAGGCATAGGAGTCATGCAAGGAGTGCAGAGGCTGAGTAGAGTTGTAGAGTTGTGAATCTGAGCAAAGTATTGAGAGACTGTTGCTGCAGGAGTGCGCAGAGTCGAAGGATTCCAACACTTGAAAGTGTTTGAAAGTTTTTCGCAAGGAGTGCGTGCAAGAGTTTTCAGAAGGAACCAAAGTCGTGGAAAGTTTGGAAGGATTAGACCTTCCGAGGAGTCAAAGGCAGGAAGAGGCCAAGCACCTTGAAAGTTTGAAGGAAGGCATAGCGATGTCAGACTGCAGGAGGTTCCCAGAGGAAGAGACGGACGATCGAAATTCTCTGAAGAGAATTCGAAAAGTCTCGTGAACCGTTAGATCTCAAGGAGGAGTATGGGAGATATGATGAGTATTCCCAAAGGTTCTAATATTAGGAGGAGTAGAGCCATAGATCCAAGCCACAAGGGTCATTGGATTTACAAGAGAATTCCTATCTCGGGATCTCGTAGGTGGAAGTCCCGTAACTTTGCAATGGGAATCACGATATCCCGAAACGCGAAGTCCCAAAGGCTAAAAGGATGGTGTGGGACCAGAAGAGGCAGTGAGGTGGAAAGGTGGCATACTATTGACGTGGAAGTCAACCGTGTTGACCATTTCAAATATTTGTCAGTCAAAGTCCTGAAAGCCTTACATCAGGACTCACAAACTTGTAAAGTGTGAAGTCCCAAAACGGTGGAAGGTCTAGCTGTGGGGCCAGTGCCAAGAAATGTTTCGGAGTCTGACACATCGGGATTTCAGGGAATATAGCATCGAGATATCGGGGTTCTTGGAGCAGAGTTTCATGTCATCGCAACTCGTGAACTCGTGAAAGACGAAAAGCCGGAGTCGATATCGGAGATTCAGGATTTGGGGGTCATAGTGAGCAGGTGCTCAACTACAGGATTCATGATAACTTGAAATCCGATCCCCTGAAGCGTGAGAGAGGAATCTCATGAATTTTCACTATGGGTGTAGATTTTCTGAAATGGGAATAGAAGAGCCATTTCGAAATCTCTTTGTGCCAGTGGTAAAGGAAAGATCCTATGTGCATGGACCTTCCGATCTGTGGGTTGTGGAGGGGCTGCGTGGTGTGATCAGTTTGGTATCAGAGCATATAAAGGTTCTTTGCTTTCTGTAGCAGAGAAGAGGAGAATTCACCATGCCTCCAAGGAGAAGGGATAGGCAAACACCTGATCCACTAGAGGAGAGGGATATGCCGAGAAGAAGAGTTAGGCAGATTCCTGATCCAGCCATGGAGAGGGAAATGTGTGATCTACAATCCAGACTTGAGGACATGGAGACAGGACAAAGACGCACAGTCAGTGCTGAGGATCTTAGTGATTCTGAAAGTGAAATCAAGGCAAAACATGAGGAAGAAGTTGCAGCTGAAGATGCAACAAACGAACATTTGATTAAAGCTATTTCAAGAATGGGTGCAAGAGAGAAAATGGACATTCCAGTTTATGAGGGAAATCTGGATGTAGAGGAGCTTCTAGACTGGATTAGAGCTCTGGACACATACTTTGACTATGAATATATCAAATAAGACAAGAAGGTCAAGCATGTTGTCACAAAATTGAAGGGACATGCAGCATTGTGGTGGGATGAACTACAAGTTGAAAGACACTGCAAAGGCAAGCAGAAGATCAAGATATGGGATAGAATGATCACAAAGATGAAGGTGAAATTCATCCCTAGAGATTACCAGATCACTCTGTTTAGGAGAATGCAGAACCTGAGACAGAAGCTGATGACAGTGAAAAAATACACTGAAGAATTATACAAGCTGAACATCAAGGCAGGTCATCGGGAAAGCGATGATGAAAAAGTTGCCAGATACATGAATTGCCTGAGATATGACATCCAAGATGGGATGAGCATGGTAACCATACGAACGGTAAAAGATGCTTATCAGATGGCTCTAAAAGCGGAAAAGAAGCTGAGCTGAAAGAAGGGTTAGAGAGGTTGAGGTAGAAGTCATCCCAAAGGCAAATCAGTTG
This sequence comes from Picea engelmannii, assembly GCA_009831015.1. Taxonomy (NCBI): domain Eukaryota; kingdom Viridiplantae; phylum Streptophyta; class Pinopsida; order Pinales; family Pinaceae; genus Picea; species Picea engelmannii. The sequence goes on along the minus strand of ML779073.1, from coordinate 2,003,880 downwards.
CCCAGGATAAATATCTGAAGCCCAAGGAGGGCTGGAAAAAACCTCAAACTCAAACCGAGAGAGGTGGAATCTCATAGTGAGGGCAATATGATGAACAGAGAGGGCATAATAACGAGTAGAGAGGAGATTATGATGATAATAATATTTTTCCTTGTACCAGAGGTAGAGGAAGAGGAAGAGGTGGAGTAATAACATGCTTCACATGTGGAAAGAATGGGCACAAGTATTACGAATGTCCAGATAAAAAGAAGCAGAGTGGAGAAAATCACATCGCTGAAGCACATAGGCGGGATGTTGAGGCAAAAGACGCTGAAGGAGGAAGATCACTGATGATGCGAAAATCTCTTTTGACACCAGAGAAGGAAGTGGAGAGTTCGGTCCAAAGAACCAGACTTTTCCAGACTTCTTGCAAAACCAAGGACAGAGTATGCAAGGTCATTGTGGATAGTGGTAGCATGGATAATCTCGTTTCTACAAAGATGGTAGAAAATATGGAGCTGGAGACGATTGATCATCCAAGCCCATACAGAGTCTCGTGGCTACAAAAAGGACATCAGGTAACTGTCGCTAAACAATGTTTAGTTGAATTTAAGATAGGAGGATATAAAGATAAGATATTATGTGATGTTATTCCCATGGATGTTTGTCATATATTGCTGGGTAGACCATGGCAATATGACAAGAATGTGATTCATGATGGGAGAATGAACACATACACCCTAGAGAAGAATGGGAGGACTCACATGTTGCTTCCAATTAAGGACAAGGAGGTGAAACTGGAAGTAAGCAACATTGTACTTCTCATGAGTGGGAAGGAACTTCTTACAGAGGTTGAGAAGAAATATGATCCACATTTTATTGTGGTCAGGAAATCGAAGATTGTTTTGACCAGCACAAGAGTGGATGATTTACCAGAAGAGGTTCAGGAACTATTGGAAGAGTTCACTGATATAGTAGTGGATGAATTATCTCGTTCATTGCATCAATTAGAAGTGTGAGTCATCATATTGATCTCATACTAGGAGCCAGTTTTCCAAATAAAGCCGCGTACAGATTGATGCCACAAGAGAATGAAGAGGTCAAAAGACAAGTCCAGGAGTTGTTGTTCAAAGGTTTGGTCAGAGAAAGCTTGAGTCCATGTGTTGTTCCAACAGTACTCAGTCCAAAGAAAGATGGAGGCTGGAGGATGTGTACTGACTTGAGGGTGATTAACAAGATAACCATCAGGTACAGATTTCCATTGCCAAGAATGGATGATCTGATGGATTGCTTGAGTGGAGCAAAGTATTTTTCAAAGATTGATTTGAAAAGCAATTATCATCAAATTCACATGAGAGAAGGTGATGAGTGGAAGGCAGCCTTCAAAACAAATTAAGGGTTGTATGAATGTCTTGTTATGCCATTTGGATTAACAAATGCACCAAGTACCTTCATGAGATTGATGAACGAAGTCTTGAGGGAGTTCATTGAAAAATTTGTTATCGTCTATCTGGATGACATACTGATTTCCAGTAAAATAGTGGCAGAGCATCTAAAACATTTGGCTATAGTGATGCAGAGGTTACAACAGGAGAAGTTATTGATAAACATGAATACAGAGCTCATTTACTTGGGATTTGTTATTTTAGAAAATGAGTTGAGGATGGATCCAGATAAGGTGGAGGTAATCAAGAATTGACCATCACCGAAGAACATCTTTGAGGTGAGAAGTTTTCATGGATTGGCTAGTTTCTACCAAAAATTAATTAGGAATTTTAGTGGAATTAGTGCACCGATGATGGACACAGTAAAGAAAAGATATAAATATTTTCACTGGACAAAAGAAGATGAGAAGAGTTTTAATCTGTTGAAGAGGAAAATCACGGAACAACCAATTTTAGTGTTGCCAGATTTCCAAAAGAAATTTCAAGTGAAATGCGATGCAAGTGGATTTGCAATAGGGGCAGACTTGAGTCAAGAGGACATGCCGATAGCATATTTCAGTGAGAAGTTGAATGAAACAAAAGTGAAATACTCCACTTATGATAAGGATTTTTATGCTATCACACAGGCATTAAAGAAATGGAGGCATTACTTGATCCCGAAAGAGTTTGTCTTATACAGTGATAATCATGCATTACAATTTGTGACTCAACAAGAGAAGTTGAATCAGAGACATGTTAAATGGGTTGAGTATATGCAGAATTTCACTTTTGTGATTAAACATATTTCTGGTACTGCTAACAAAGTTGTTGATGCTTTGAGCAGGAAGTGTTTGTTGTTGTAGGAGTTCAAAATCAAAACGTTGGGTTTTGATGATCTCAGGGACATGTACAGTGATGATCCAAATTTTAAAGAGGTGTACGAAGCAGATGAGAATCCAATTCTCAGAGATAGAAGCCAATGGTCAGAGTACATGATCCAGGAAGGATTACTTTTTAATTGTAATCAATTGTGTATTATGAAATTCTCCATGAGGGAGAATTTGTTGAAGGAGAAACAAAATGGAGGATTGGCCGGGCACTTTGGTCATAACAAGACATTCACAAAGTTGAATGATTCATATTTTTGGCTGAGATTGAGAGAAGACATCAAGAGATTCGTGGACAGATGCAGAATTTTCCAGCATTCGAAGGGAAGAAGACATAATGCATGGTTTTATCAACTATTGCCAATACCTGAGAGGCTGTGGGATGCAATCAGCATGGATTTCATATTGGGGTTGCCAAGAACACAAAGAGGTTTTGACTCAATATTTGTGGTGGTGGATAGATTTTCCAAAATGGCACACTTCATTCCATGTCAGAAAACGAGTGACGCAAATCACATTGCAAATCTGTTTTTCAAAGAATTCATTCGACTTCACGACTTACCAAGGAGCATAGTTTCGGATCAAGACACTAAGTTCATAGGACACTTTTGGAGGATGTTATGGAAGAAGCTGGGGACTAACTTGGCGTTTAGTTTATCTTATCATCCTCAGATGGATGGACAAACAGAAGTGGTGAACAGAAGTCTGGGAGACTTGCTAAGAAGCCTGGTAATAGAACACCACAGCCAGTGGGACAACATATTACCACATGCATATTTTGCTTATAATGACTCAGTTAATAGAAGCACAGGGAAAATTCCATTTTAGATTGTCTATGGTGTGCAACTGAGAAGAATTTTTGAGTTGAGAGATTCAGAACAGACTGCGACTAGGAGTGCTAGTGCAGAAGATTTCACAGAGGCGATGAAGGAGCTTCATATCCAGGTGAAGGAATGACTGCAGAGTTTGAAACAGGAATATAAGCGAAGAGAAGATCAACATAGGAGACAACTTTAGTTTGAGGCTGGTGATTTGGTTCTGGAACATTTAAGGAAGGAAAGGTTCTTGAGAGGAATGTATAATAAACTAAAGATGAAGAAAATTGAATCATGTAAGGTCTTGAAGAGATTTGGGGTGAATGCTTATGAGACTGAATTACCCGATGGGATCGGAATTTCTCCGATATTCGATATCTCAGATTTGTACCTATATAAAGCTGACGAAGCAGGGATAGGAAACGAAAAACCAGTGATTCAGTGGACAATGTAGATTCTTGTTGTAGAGAAGCTATATATGGAGCGCATACTAGATAAACGGGTGACCAAAAAGACCAGGCAGAAGCAATATTCTGAATATTTGGTCAAGTGGAAGGACCATCTAGTTGAAGATGCTAGCTGGGAGAGCGAAGCAGAGATCCAGAAGCATGGACAGACCATGCACGAGCTCATGGATAGGATCCCATGAAAACTTTGAAGCCAGAGAGTATGATGCAGGAGCATCTCAAGCATGCCAATGCGGAAGTAAAAGACAATTGGACAAGCGCCCAACACAAATTTTGAAATTACCTTGAAATTATTGCGCAATCTTAAATGAAGTCATTAAGAAGGAGTGCACTTGTAAAATGTAAATGGACCTTGAGTGATTTTCTCTCGTCATTAGTAGATAGAAGGCATTTATGGTAGTTAATGTAGGTAGATAGAATTGAATGTGTAGATTCAACAGTTTTAGAGCACAAGAGGGAAACAAGATATAGACACCCCCATTGTGTATTGTAACAAAAGTAGAATGAAGAAGAGCATAGAAAAGAGGCATAGAGCTGTGTAGCAGACTCCATGTATAGAATTTCTGAATTAATACAAAGAAAGCTGTGATTCAGACTCATGGTGTTCATATATTCTTTGTGTATTCATCTTTGAATGTTATGCTCATGAATGTTTTACTCTTTCTGTCATGCAATTTATTTTATGCTAAGTATGAATGATTTCTTGTTGGATGTTTTAAATCTAAGAGGAAAGGGTAATGGAATGAGTTTCAATTGTTTCTCTATCTGAGCAAGAGTTCTTGCAAGCAGTGCAGTCGAATTGTCCGCAAGGAGTGCGTTGACAAAGGGTTCAGAGGTTTGTCTATGAAATCTTAGACTAGATAGCTTTTGTTCTCATCCACACATAGGTGCAGTTAGGCACAGGAGCCATGCAAGGAGTGCGCAGGCCAAGTAAAGTCTCATATTTGTGAATCTGAGCAAAGTATTGAGAGACTGTTGCTGTAGGAGTGCATAGATTCGAAGGATTCCAACACTTGAAAGTGTTTGAAAGTCTACTGCAAGGAGTGCATGCAAGAGTTTTCAGAAGGAATGGAAGTCATGGAAAGTTCAGAAGGATTTAGACCTTTAGAGGAGTTGAAGGAAGGAAGAGGCCAAGCATCCTGAAAGTTTGAAAGAAGGCGTAGCAATGTCGGACCGCAGCAGGTTCCCAGAGGAAGAGACGGACGGTCGAAATTCTCTGAAGAGAATTCGCAAAGTCTCGTGAACTGTTGGATCTCAAGGAGGAGTAGGGGAGATACGGTGAGTATTCCCAAAGTTTCTAAGCTTAGGAGGAGTAGAGACGTATATCCAATCCACAAGGGCTGTTGGATTTACAAGCGAATTCCTATCTCGGGATCTCGTAGCTGGAAGTCCCGTAACTTTGCAATGGGAATCATGATATCTAGAACCACGAAGTCCCGAAGGCTAAAAGGATGGTGTGGGACCAGAAGAGGCAACGAGGAGGACAAGTGGCATACTATTGATGTGTAAGTCATCTGTGTTGACCATTTCGGAGTTTCGTGAGTTGAAGTCCCGAAAGCCTTACATCATGACTTGCGAACTCGCGAAGTGAGAAGTCTCAAAATGACAGAAGGTCTAGTTGTGGGGCCAGTGGAAAGAAACATGTCGGAGTCTGACACATCGGGATTTCAGGTAATATAGCATCGAGATATCAGGGGTTCATGGAGCAGATTTGCATGTCATCGCAACTCGCGAACTCGCGAAATCCGAAAATTCAGAGTCGATATCGGAGATTCGAGATTCGGGGGTCATAGTGAGCAGGCACTCGACTACAATATTCGTGATACCGTGAATTTCGATCCCCCAAAGCATGAGAGAGGAATCTCATGAAGTTTCACTATGGGTGTAGATTTTCCAAAAGGGGAATAGAGGAGCCATTTCGAAAGCTCTTCGGGCTAGTGGTAAAGGAAAGATCATGTGCGGGTGGACCTTCCGATCTGTGGGTTGTGGAGGGGTTGTGTGGCGTGATCACCAAGTGCCTTTATTTTGTAAATGGAGCCATTATTTATTTTTGAAAAAGATGTTACAGTTTTATTTAAGGATTAATCATACATAGAAAAATGAACTTAACCAAATCTCAAAAAGACTTCAAAACATACTTAATGATTGATCTCAACTTAGGCTATTTAAAATTTCCTTTTTCTAAACTTGATTTTATAATTGTTTAAGATAATAAAAATAACTTTAACTAAGATATCATTCTTAGACCGACTTTTTTGCTTCAAGGTTAATCAGATGTAACAATTTATTTAGGGAATTCCTGGTTGGTCCAGGATGTAAATATCATCAGAAAGAGAACTAGATAAAAGAGTATGATATATGGATATTTATGATAGCCTTACATATATCATATATATTCCTTCACTGTCATAGATAATTTTTAGTACCTTGGTGAAGTTATCTACTTCTCCCATTGAATTTCCTTTCACCACTTCAATTAGCACTTTTTCACTTTGTTGAGATGAGGGAAATCAATATATTAATTTCCTTTCATAATCTCTTTTGGACAAGATGAGGGAAATAAAATTATGAATTTCCTTTCACCATATGTATTATATTTTAATATTTTGAAGTGGGGGAAATCAATCTATATGTAACATACAAGGGATGATATCTGTTTAAATTTTTTGAAAAGAAGGCCTGTCAACAATTTTAAGAATACTATGAAACTAACTTTCTTCAAATTTTCACTACACCTTTTCCTATAGGAAGACTTTTATGGGAATCTTAATCTTTCGGGGATCAACCATGAGTGAATTAGTCAGTTTAAAGTCCGAGAAAAGAGATAAAATTATCAGTATTAGCCTAGACATACATTTTTCAATTAAAATCAAAGGAACACAAAGATTTTTGGCTAATCTCAATTTGAAAAGATGTTTTTAAGTTCTCGGAGTCAAGGTAAGTTTATTTCTTTCTATGAAGAATAATAAAGGATAAACAAAATATGAAATGGGTAGGAACTTAGGGATAGGTAAAATGACCAAATCGAGGATTTGTAGGATCTGACACTAAATATTCTAATCCCACACAAGTTTGTGTCTTTAGTTTTGACTTCTTTCGATCTCATTTATTTTTATTTTATTTTTAATTTCAGAGATGCATTTAGAAATTATCAGTATGACACTTTAATTTGTAATTATATACCTCTCTTATTTTTGGGTCAGGTGATAATATTATCATGAGAAAAACTTCCTTCACATGCATTTAAAATTTTATTTGAACTATAAGAAGAGTAGGAACTCATACCTTCTTTTCCTTTGAATTTTCAGCAAGTCAAATTATTAATTTATCACTTTTGTTTAGAGAAATCAGATATTTGAAAAATGAGTGTCAATTTTTTATTCAGCTTCATCTCTTGTTCAACAAAATCTATTTTGCAAGAAGAATAAAATGAAAAATTTCAGAAAATCTTGTAAAATAAATATGATACATGATGCAGATGTTTTTATTTTTTGTTTCAATAATATCAAACAATCATAAATTTATTGAAAATATTTACAACATATGATCAACTGACTCGGGTAATTTACAAAAAGAAAAGAACAATTGAAAATAAAAATGCCAATGTCAATCCAATTCGATATATACAATGGAAATCTGAAATGTAGCTACTACATGAAATGTTTTAAATAACGCCCATTGATAGGAGCTTCAAGAATTTCTCCATCAATATTTTCTAGTGAGAATGGATTTTTTCCCTCAACAAATGCAATTTTGAATGGTCCAAACTAGAGATGATCAAATTTTCCATGTTTCCCTGTATCTTCCTTTCTGGCTTCCCATTTTAGAACTAAATCGCCACAAAGAAACTCCTTATCTTTGGATTTTTTATCAAAAATGCCTTTCATATTATCTTGATACTTTTGATTCTTATCATCCACTTCTACTATGTTCTACTGAACTTCGATGATTTGATTCATTCGTCTCGTAACGTCGTTTGGCTCTTCGTTTGAATCCTGCCAGAGTTTCATCACAGGAAGAGAAATATTAATAGGAAGGATAATGTCAGTACCATAAACTAATTGGAAAGGATACATACCTATAGATTTCTTGGTGCCAATTTCGTTTTTCCATAAGGTGTACTTTAAGTGAATATGCCAATATTTTTTTTATTATAGTCATCAAGATCTTGTTAAATTATTCATCCAACCCATTTCCCTGAGGATAATAAGCAGTAGAATGAACTAAAATAATATTGTATTTCTAATATAAATTGATCATTTCCATAGATTTAAAAGCATGGGCATTATCAGTGACTATTTTTCTAGGACAACCAAATCTTGCTAGGATGTTTTCTTCCATAAATTTTATTAATACAAAATCTGTAGCATTCCGAGTTGGAATGGATTCAACCCATTTCGTAAAGTAATCGGTAAAGGTTAGAATCCATCTATGTTAAGCACTGGATTGTAGATGGATTTATCCAATGAATTATAGGCCCCATTTTTTAAAAGGCGCTTCATATTTTACTGGAATTAAAGGTAAGGCAGGGAGATTTTGCTTACCAACGAATAGTTGGCCTGAATTACAAGATATGATCCTTCAATTTAGATCAATGAATAACTTCGACCAATAATATTGTTCCCTTAAAATATTGTAAGTCGTTTCCCTCTAGACATGATTTCCTCCACATATTCCTTGATGAAATTCATCAATAGCACCTTATATTTTAGATTTTTTCAGGCAACATAACATGACACCCAGAGGGTCTTTCCAATATAGCTTTCCATTCAGAATGCAGTATTTAATTGCATGTAGCTTTAAATTTATTTCTTTAGAAGGAGTCATGTCATTTGGGCATTGATGATTAAGGAGGTATGTAACAATATCACGGTACTAGGCAGAGGAACATAACTTATCTTCAATATAAATTATAGGTGATTCATCGTCAATATCCTATATATCTAGAATAGAATAATGTCATTCAAAGTTATTTATTCCAAGTGATATAAAATTTTATTCATCTAATAGCCTCACCATACATTGACCTTTCATTAGTTTGGTTGGTTTCCCTTCTATATCAAACTATTGAATTTTAGCCATCCATCTACCTCTTCTTCCATCACTATCTAGTTGAACCAAGATATCTTTAATTGCATTTGTTGGTAGATAAGCAATTATTTTGGAGTGAAAAAAATATGTTATGAAAGCCTTGAGATCCTTCAGCATTTCATAAGCTTGTTTTTAAAGAATACCATATCTTAGCTCTGCATCCCTAAGACTTTTACTGAAAAAGGTTATTGGTTGTTCGAATCCTTCTTCATTCTTTTGAAGGAGCCCTGCTGCAACAATATGCTCAAAATCGAAAGAGAAGATTAAGAATTCCTTTGAATAGTTAATACTTACCAATACTAGTGCTTCTCCTATAGCTTTCTTAACACACTTGAAAGACTCTTTGTCTTCTGTAGTCCATTTTACTTCGCTGTCCTTTTTTAGCATATCAGTAATCAATTTGATTATTTCAGCAAAGTTAGGAATAAATATTCTCAAAAAATTGATCTTACCTAAAAACGATTGAATCTCTTTTCTATTTATAGGAATATTAATCATGTTAATATCCTCAACTCGCTTAGGATCCACCTTGATTCCATATTTTGAAACTATATGGCCTAAAAGTTTACCTTCTTGCATAACAAAGTGTCATTTTTTGGGGTTAAGAGACAAATCAATTTTTCTGCATTTTTCAAAAGTCTGTTTGAGGTGCACCAAATGTTCTGCATCATAATTGGAAAAAAATGTCAGATCGTCTAGATAAATAACAAAAAACGTGTCTCTCTCATCAATGAATGCAATATCCATTGCTCTCTGGAAAGTTTCTCCTTCATTCATTAAACCAAAAGGAATTTTATCATACATAAAGGTTCCCCATGGAGTAGTAAACACATTATTTTCTCTATCATCTTCATGAACAACGATCTGATTATATCTCGAGAAACCATCAATCATAGAATTTGATTTTATCCCCTACTACCTTCTCTAAAACATGGTCCATCTTTGGGAGAGGGTAGTTATCTTTAAGAGAATATCGATTTAAGTTCCTAAAATCAACGCAAAGTCTTATTTCGTCGTTCTTATTTCTAGCAGGGAAAACATTAGCCACCCATTTAGAGTATCTGAGAGGACTGATGATTTTTGCATAAAGGAGTTTTTTAACCTCCTTTTCAATTATCAGCATAAGAATTGGATTTATCTGTCTAAGCTTCTTCTTGAAAGGTTTAATACCATGTTTTAAGGGAATGTTGTGTTCAATAACAGAAGTAGCATAAGTTTTTAAATCATCATAATACCATGCAAACAAATATTTATACTATTTAACTAACTCAATGTATTTACTCTTTATTGGTGCTAGAAGAAATTTTCATATTTTGACCATTTTGGGATTTTCATTAGTTCCTACATTACAGTATTCAACTTCTTCGGGTTGAGGTCGCAAGATAGACTTTAAAGGTATATCATCCTGGTCAAACAAACTTTCTAGAGGGATCAGAACTCTGGGAATTTGATTCTTTTTAAGTAGGATCATGTAGTGATTTGCAATTTTATCTTGGAACTTCTCTGGGTTCTCTCCTTCATGCATGATCCAAGCAGGATCATTCTGATTTTCCTGATCTATGTGGATTTCATAAAACTCATCAACCATTTCTAGGAACGGTTTGATTTGTTTGTCATGTTCAAACACTTTCCAGTGTTGAACATTGTTTGGAATCGAAGGTCTATGTCTCATCTCAATGTGATATTTCAACTTCAAAACAGTCGTTGGTAAGAAAGTCATAACAACTTTGGCTAAAGAATCAACTTGTTGATTTTTCATTCTAGGGATAGAGTGAATATTAAAAGACAAGAAGAAATTCGTTATTAGATCCCAGGCACAATTTTTATACGATCTCAATCTCGGATCCTTAGCTTGATATTGTTGTTTTATTTTTTTTACAAGGAGCTCAACATCTCCATAAACTATCAAATGTTCGATTTTACTTTTCTTGCAACTTCTAGTCCTAAAACTAAAGATTCATATTCATAGACATTATTGGTACAATCGACCTCCCATTGTAATATATAAGAGAAAGGAATGACATACTCATCGCCTAGTGCCACGAATAAAACTCCAGCCCCTGCTCCTTCATAGGATGAAGCACCATGAAAGAACATTTTCCACATCCCTTCTCTAACATTTATATTTTTCTTTGAAATTTCTACTTTTTGATTTTCTTCTTCTATACATTCTTCAAATTCATCATCTATGGATAATATAAAATTTCCTATGTCTTGATTAGCAACATAGATCGAGTAGTTATTGGGGTTTTGAGGATTAATTACAGCATACATGAGTCTAGTTTTTATGTACAATCGAGTAAATGGTCCACCAAAAAATGGAATTGTAGCATAGGTCATGTCTAGTTGAATCAATCCTCCTAGATTGGCATCCCAAGATCTAGATAGAAGCATACCATACTTTGCAGGAACATTAGAAACAAGCACATCGATAAGGATACTTTTCATGGGAACTTGAGCAAGGTTTACAACTAAATCTTTAATCATACCTAGACACTTAACCTTTCTAGAATCGAACAAGTATAAATATTGATAAGGTCTGGTAATTTCAAGGACTAATTTTTCCATGATAATCTTAGGCGTTAAATTATAAGAAGCTCCTGATTCTAACATGCAGTTGTGAAGTAAATGATCATGCACAGACAATGTAATATAGAATGGAGAAACAAAATACTTACTTCTTTTGATGTGTGGCCCAAACATGATAGTAGGTTTTTCTTCCTGCAAATTGATAACATCAGCTTGACATTCAATATAAAAAAGAATTATTGCTTTAGCGATTCAATTTTTATTGATTGGGTTCCTAGTGAGTTCAACCAAAGGCATTGGAATTTTAATTTTATTAAGTTCATTTTCTAAATTGAAAGTCCCAATTGGTTTTTCAATTTCCCTGGTATGCACATCAACTTCTATATTTTCCGACTTCTTAGTTTGTACTTCTTTTGTTTCAACTTGGTTTGTTCGAGAATCTTGTGTATCAGTTGATGGTTTTGTAAATATTGCCTCATTTTCTTTGTTCCGTGATAAAATATTTTTCAGTGGAATATTTATAGAACTTTTTTCTCTTGACCTCAAATTATATTTATGTTGAAGCTTGACTATTATTGAATTAGTGAGACCTTTGTATGTAGAGTCCCCCAGATTGTTGATATTTTCATCATTGTTCAACAAAGATTCCAGATCTAAGGATTTCTCATAATCATGTTTGGTTAGGTGAGCCTCAAAATCATCATTGTTGAGGTTTTTTAGATTTTCCTCTAATTCCTCATAATCTTGCACCTTATCTCTCTGCATGAAATTATCATTTTTAAATGGATCTTGAATCTTTTGATCATCATTTTTTATTTTCCTTTGTTGTATCTGAGGATTAGGATTTCTCCTGAATTTATTCCTAACATATGGATCATGTTTGGCTTGCTCTATTTCCATCCTGAAAATTTGGTTTGATAAATATTTAATAATTTTGGCCATCTCATCCATTTTTTCCTTTGCGGATTTTCCAAATCCAGAGGGCCCTGTATGCTATTTAAAATGTCTGGGTTCTCTTGTTCCCATATCAAATTTGGTTTTCAAATTCCCAGATGCCATCATATTGGATTCAATTTCTATAATATCATCTTTCATCCCCGCTAAAGTAGTGGATCTTCTTTCCCTCAAAAGTAGAGAGAAATTAGAATCAAAATCCCCTACAAAAGTGACTTTTGCACTTTGTTGAGAAGGTTTAAATTTGGTTGCGATTTTGTGATAAATATTATTAAACCTTTGGATAAATTCTAGGAACAATTCGGAAGTTTTCTTTCTCAAGGTTATGAACTCGGTTAGGTAATATAGATGGTCCTTTTTCTCACCCCACTTCCTTATGAAGGAGGTTTCTAGATCATTATATGATTGTATAGAACCTACTCGAAGTTCTCAGAATGAAGTTATTCTTGTCCTTCAAAAGTATGTACTAACAGTATCATGTAAATGTCTTTGTGCTCAATGCCAAGAATATCAACAAATTGACCAAAAAAGGATATATGTTATGTTGTTGTTAGGTCCCCTTCTCCTGTGAATTTAGGGAAGCTCTTCATGTAATTTTCGGGTAAATCATGCAAGACAATAGGAAGAAATAAGGGAGCATATCTAGTGGCGACCTTGGAAAATATCCTAGGGGTTTGAGCTTGTCCACTAGCCCTTGCACCTCCGGCACCTCTAACACCATCACTAATCATTGAAAGTCTAGGAGATGAAATTTGAGGACTAAGAAGGATATTTTCGAAAACTTCAAAAGACTGATCTACTAATATTTTGACTACTTCGGGATGCTGTGAATGAAGTTCAGGAAAATTATCATGAGAAGACATAAGATATATATGAGGGGGAAAAGGAAAAATTGATCTCGGTTCCTCAGGTTTACCTCATGTATAGATACGAGAAGTAATGGGGGATGAATCTAAGTAAGGAAGATAATCTTCAAGATTTTTGAAAATAGAAACTTTTACTTCGAGAAGATAAAGGATCAGCTGAGTATTAATGAAAGTGGGGATTGGAATAGGTCCTTTGTTCTCACTGGTAAAAGTATCCATCAATGAAACAACGATGCTCTAGTCAATTTCAAATTTTATTTAAGGAATAATTACCTCTGGAGTTTCAAGATTAATTTTAGGTTTACTTGTTGATGCTTCTGCAGGATGGACATGTCTAAAATCTTCTTTGAGAGTTAGTTCTTCAGCAAGAATATTAACATTAACTTGCGTGATTATAGGTTTATGGACCTTACCTATCGATGAAAAAGTTTTTCTGACATATCCCTTTGGTTTCAACAATTTTCCGGGATCCGAAACTAGCGTAGTTTGCTTTTTGTCTGTATTTTTCCTCGTATTATTTCGACTGAATGCCAATTTTGTCTATGGTGGATTCGTCAGGTGAAATATAAAGTAAACCTTATTCATGTATTCAATCTTTGTTGACCATCAAAGCCCAAAAATTAAATTTGTCTTTCTCCTAGGGAAAAATGATTTTGTTTCTTCCTAAGATTGATTCTAAGGCTCATATAATAATGTCAGGCATCAAAGGTTTTAAATGAAGTATTTTTGTGATTTTTTTTTTCTACCTTTACTGTTTTGGGAAGCAATATTTAAATGAAATTAAATATATGACAGTTCGAATGTTCTATCTCCTTATCCGAGTCACAATTATAATGTCAAATGATGTAGAAAGATTTACAAAACTATTAAAACAAAGTCAGGTATCAATTATAGATGTTGGAACAATATTGAAAATTTCTAAACCTAGTGTCTTTCACCAAAATTTAGGTCAATTGTGCCAGTTAGTTTTAGAACCTTGTCACCTAGAATAATCTTGTATAACAGTTAATTCATTGCGCCACCCGATGCATACCTTTCCGCTGCAGTAAAACCTCTAAACCTATCGCCATTTTTGCCGAGTTTCTCTACCATCAAAATCTCAAAAACTTGCATCACAATTGTCCAGAATCTCAAATATTTGAAGTTTTCAAAGGTCTCCTATTGGTCTTAGTTCACAATTATTTGATTATCTGTAACATTCCTACTCATTACGATGCCAAACCTTCTATAACAAGTGAAAAACATTTTTGGTTTTGTTTTTAAAAGTGTGTGTGCACGTGTACAAGGGAAACAAACACATTAGACTCTACTTCTCTACCCGACGATGAACAAGACGCAAACCACAACGAACACAACAAGATGACATAAGACACACAAAAAGTAACTGCATGCATTTAACGATGATTATTCGATAATAAGTAAGACTAACTTCCCATCCATCCTACCCTGCAATGGTTAGGACCTCCAAGACACATAAGAAACGGTCAAGCCTAGGTTCCCATCGATTTTAACCATTTAAGGTCTTAGGGCTGGCGATTTTTCTGAGGAACATGGAGGTGTCTACATCCCGCCCGACACAAGAAGACCAAGCAAATATTGTTCACGACCAAGTACAACAAAAGTTATGAGCGACCATGTCCTCTACGGAAGGTGCAAATCAAAAGGACATCGACAATAAATCAACCATTAGTCAAGACTCAGCATTACCTATGACTCAGATGGAAACAAGTACAGATCAACCACTTCGTTTAAATTTTGTTGGTCGACGAGTTACTAACCAACCTTAAAAATAAGTACATACAAATAATTTCAATTCCCCATTTACTAATCATAATGGCTTATTGTACTTGTTCAAGACATTACATTTTATCTGTTATCAATGATAATAAACTTTCAACATCATTACCATAAAATAATAACCAGAATACAATTTATATTATAATAACTAAATACAATGACAAACACCTTACCCCTTAAATGTTTTCTATAGCAGTTACATTATCATTACCATAAAATGAAGGCCATATTACCATTAACATTACCATGAATATCAACATTAGCATGAAACATTACACTACTTTAACATTACCATGAGAAATGATAGTATTGAAAAATTGGCATTCCATATACATTAGTATTAACATGAAGCATTGCATTACATTAACATTCCATATGCAATAATGGCACGGAGCATTAGCGTTCTATAGTTTTTAGCATTAACATAATCCTTTCACTCCATTTTATATTATAATAATTTTGCAAAAAGAATATCAATAATTTACATTCTTGTTATCTAACAATAGCATTACATTAGCTTTATATTGCACTAGCATTACCCTAAAATAGAACCAACATTATATTTTATATTATAATAATTTTGCACAAGGAATATCAATAAAATACATCCCTCTTATCTAACAATAGCATTGCATTTTCTTTATATTGCACTAACATTACCTTAAAACATAATCAACATTACATTTGATATTATAACAATTTTTGCAACAGAAAATCAATAAAATTCATTCCTTTTATCAAACACTAATTATGTTATCATTAACAAATCTAGTGGCAGTGTGGGGGGGGCATTCCAGACCAAGAGGACAACTGAAGCGCATGCAAGAAATCGACACCTCATACTGGCAGCCATCACTGGCAGCTGTCAGAGAATCCTTCCATAGCTGTAACTCACGCAACCTGCATAGGTGGGAAAAAGGTAAGAATTGAACACAGTACAAAGACGAACCTAGCATGAAATTTGACACGACTGCGAGTAACAAAATCATAGGGACTGAACACCGATTGCAGGGGCGAATTTATAAGTGTTTTAAATGATAAAGATAAAGTCTTAAAAATGAGTTACAACCCTTCATTTCAAAATGCCAAAGTTTAAAATTTCAAAAATAAAGATAAATGTGTCTACCAACCATTTGAGTGTTGAACCAGGAGTAAGAATGTTAAATCTATAAAAAAAATTCAACTCTTAATCTATAAGGAGCAAGGTTACTCGACCACACAAAAAAGAAGCGTATGCAACGCCTCTTCAACACACTCATCCCTGTTCTCCGTGGATAACCTAAACTGTAAAATACCTGTGAGGCGATGGATGACCTTGGATTCAATGTTAAGGGTTGGAAAATTTCATAGAAAACCACTGTTCTCAGCACAAAAATATAGTTCCAGTCTAGGTATTAAAGTCCAGACATACGCAATAAAGGTGGTCACCCATCTGCCACAGTCAACATAACGAACAAGCATGAAGAGGTTGTGCAAGGTCATAAGGTTTAAATAGTTTTAACGGTGTACACAGAGGGTGTTTTTTTTCAAAATTGTCATGACCCAATCCTTAAGGATTGTCGAGCCTTAGTTACAAAAGGAATTATGCCCTCAATATTTATTTAAAAAAAAAATATGCAAAGCCTATCACCAACAATCCATGGCATGCAAGAAAAACGAATTCGCCAAGGACCAAATTTCAATAACCATAAAGCAAAACAAATTTTTCTAGAAACAATAACACTGAACCATATAAAAAAAAAATGAAATGCCCATAAACAATTTATAGGAACAGTTTTCAAATGAAATTCCAGAATGGATTGCCAACTGCTGGGGGCGCCATTCAATTCACTGAGCTGGAAGTTCTTCAGAAAATACTCGATTTTTTTTTTATTTTCCTTTTTGCAGAGTTTAAAAGACAAGGAAACAAAATTTGAGTTTATCCTAACTAATCTGGTAGAGTTCGTGACATTCTTGGTGCATCGCTGAGTTCAGAGATTGAGTTGATAACATCCCCAAATTTTAAAGGGTGGAGTTTAAGCGTTGTTGTGAGGTAAAATGCAACCAATGTCACAATCGCAGAGATGAATTCATCTTGGGGTTAAAATTACAGACAAGAGACGATAATCTCCTTCAGCGAGATAAACCAATCATCCACAGTCCGAGAAAATAAATTTTACTGACATGAACAACAGAACGGTGGAAGAGATAAGGGCATTCTCTCTAGAATTTAACTCGGGACCTCTCACACCCTAAACGAGAATCAAACAAACATGTCAACCTTAAATCTATCCTAGTAGCAGGCATTATCGCCGAATCACAAGGTAAAATGCTATCAAGGTAAGAATATTGCAGTGGTGGAAATTTAGGAGACGCATATATACCAGCGCATGCTCTCTCAACACCCGAAGGTGCAATCATGACAATCAGCCAAGGACTATGAAAAGGGGTCATCTAACACTTTAATCATCCAATTCATTTACAAAACGATAAGCAAAACCAATCATAAATCCTCAAGTGTTCTACTCTATGAAATAAAAGACATACCGTTGCCTTATCTCCTGCCTCGAATGACGTCCGCACGCTCCTTGCCACTCCCTCTCATCGACCGTTGAGACTACACCGGGACCTCTCAGCCAATGCTAGGTGTACTATGCTTCCCCCTTAGCCCCCCGAGCCATAAAGGGGCCACACACTATACAGATGGTACGTCTAGGTCCCATCTCACCTCGCAAGGCTGAGCTACCACTCCTATCTGAGCTGAGAAATCCCAACTCCCCACAAGTAATCAGTCAAGTCACAAATCCGGCAGCCTAACATTACGCTGACAGCCGATCCCCTTCTTTATTCTCCTCTCTCTCTCTTTTATAGACTTTTAGAACTCCCAAACTTTCCCTAAATCTCATTTGATTTAAGTTTTAATAAAAAAATTCTAATAATTCTCCTTCGTACAAGTGTCATCCATCCCCCACTTTCCTCCAATAATTATCTTCTTTAAATTAATAAATGTCTCATTTCCCTCACCCACCTAGAGTTGCTCCTATTTTTACTCCTAGGTGTTCCTAGATTCCCTTACAGGTTTTAAATACTTTCCCTAAAATGAAGTTGTTAATTTAGTTCAATTTAGAAGGTTCTTTATTGCAGATTTTTTACTAAGTTGACCTCGCTTTTTACCATAAGTTCCCTTCTCTCCCTTTTTAAGTTAACTCCATTACCTAGTTTCCTAATATTTTATTATTCCCTACATTCCCCTTTTTATTAGAGCAAAAAATGGTAGTTCCGCAAATTAACCTCTTTTCCTATTAATAATTAAAAATCTTTTACACTTTCACAAGTTAAACAATTAAATTCTTCTTTACAATTTTAAATCCACTAATTTTAATTAAATTCTTACTCTCTTCATTTTACCCCCAAAATTTTATGAAGACTAAAACTATTACTTAAGTGGTTTTTAGATTAAAGTTTTATTTTTTTATTTTTATAGGGTATTTTTCTTAAGGTTAGACAAAATTTTATCCCTAGAGAAGTTTTAGACTTAGGACTTAGATTCTGAACTGGGCGACATTTAATTAGGGAAGTTGTTTAAGAATTTCTTAATGTGTTAAATGTCTTAGGGCCATCTAAGTTTGTTCCTTCATTATCATCATCACGACGTGCCCTTCCAGATGCACCACGTTATCCAAGGGTGCCACTTACCTCGTTTGTTTCTTTTGCACGACGTGCCCTTCAGGATGTACCACGTGCTCCAAGGGTGCCACTCGCCTCTTTTGTTTCTTTTGCGTGATGTGCCCTTCAGGATGCACCACATGCTTCAAGGATGCCACTTGCCTCTTGAATGATTGGTATCCATCAATAACCCATGGATTCAACACTCTTCCAAGTGAACTTATGGGAGACTAAGGGATTCTAAGGAATAAGGCCTTCGCCTTATTGCACGCCCCTTAGAGTCATCATGAGGGACTATCGAAGTCTTCCCTCACAGCATCATGGATCCTCTTGAACTAGGTAATCGTCAACCTACGGTTCGAGTCATGGCGGGAGTGCTAGTAGGTTGTGGCAAGGTTGTTATCGACACCTCTCCCTCAACCTCTCTGGTAATCGTGTGTGGCCCCTTTACTCCATATGTGAGTCTGGTCAACAAGCTATCGTCAACCGACATCATCAACAATCATGTCAGAACATGTCCACATCATATCATCAAATCAAATGTAATATCACAGTAAATAAATCAACCCAAATATCACACTCCCTTACTCAATCCGGAGTCCAAGGGGTTCCGTTGATGCCTCTGCATTCTCAAGGTCCAAAACCCTACACACTCAGTAAAACCGAGTCAATAGCACCTGCCTATGTCAATGTAGAAAAACATCATGTCATCTATCATAATGCATCATAATCAAGGACAAATGTTTAATATCATAATAGTCTGGATCACTTGCGAGCAAGTGTCCTCAAAGAATAAGTTTTCTCAGTGCGCCAGAGTGGGGTGTTACATACACCCCCTCTCGGTCTAAACTTCGTATTGAAGTTTCATAGTATAAATGCCGAAATAAGTGTATCACAGTATCATAAGTCTATCAATCAAACAAAAATGGAAACTTTTGGCGCATATCATATGCGTCCTCCCAGGTTGCCGAGTGCGGACTATAATTGTCCCACTGGACCTTGACTCGATCTACTGTTCGACATCATAACTGTCGAACACGATGATCTAATATGTAGACCAGCTCAACCATGAGCACTCCCTCGTCCGATACCTGCAAGGAACTGATGTCAATCACATGTGTAGAATCACTAATATAATGTCTCAAAACAGATACATGAAAAACATCGTGCATACGCCTCAAATAATCAGGCAAGGCTAGTCGATAGGCCACGGGCCCTTTTCTCTCCACAATCTCGAAGGGTCCCACAAACCTAGGAGAGATTTTATCTCCCTTCCCAAACTTGGTCGAACTCTTGTGCAGTTTAACCCGTAAGAAGACTTGATCCCCGACCTCATAACTACAGTCGACTCGATGCGCATCGACATAACTCTTCTATCGATCCTGCGCTTCCTTAATCCTTTGTCTTATGGTTTTCATTTTCTCTTCCATTTCTTGGATCGCTTTTAGTCCCACCAGGACCCTATCCTCAAGCTGATCCAAACTCAAGGGCGTTCGACACTGTCGCCTGTAAAGAAACTCAAAAGGTTCCATCTTAATGGTGCTTTGGTAACTGTTGTTGTAAGCGAACTCCACTACTGGAAAGAATTCTTTCCAACGCTTTTGTTGGTCCATCACATACATGTACGACATTTCTTCCAAGTTTTGGTTCATTCGTTCATTCTTCTCGTCAATCTTCGGGTGATACGCAATACTAAATTTAAGTTGGGTTCCCAAGGCCTCTTGGAAACTCGTCCAAAATCGTCCAATAAACACCGATCCTTGATCGTATATAATCCTCTTAGGCACACCGTGTAGCCTCAAAATATCACTGATGAAAACTCTAGCTATGTTTGGTGCCTAATACATCATACGCACATAAATAAAGTGATCACTCTTCGTCAAAGTGTCTACTACTACTAAAATCGAGTCATGTCTCCTTTTCGTCAATGGCAATCCAACAATAAAATCCATCGAAATAACCTCCCATTTTGATTCTAGAATGACATGTGGTTGTAGTAATCATATTGGGTGTCTATGTTCAGCCTTTACCTACTGACACTCCAGACACCTGGCCACATAGTTAACTATGTCGGCCTTCATTCCCCTCTATAAGAATAAGGGTTTAAGATCTGCCCTCATTTTCGTGACTCCCGGGTGCACCATGTAAACTTCTCTATGAGCCTCGCTCAGGATCAACATCCTCAACTCGTCATTTGGCAGTACGTAATATGACCTTTAAACCTCAATAACCCATCGCTATCAAAATAAAATCCCTCATATCATGGTACCATCATTGTGTTTTGTCCAATAAAACCCTCGACCTCTTTGTACCAGTATTCGTCACACTGCAAAGTTAGAATCTTTTCACGTAGATTCATATGAAGAGGCAACGCTGAAAAGATGCATGGCCTTTGACTCAAAGCATCCACCACTCAGTTCAATGTTTCCTTTATGTAAGTAATCTCAACGTCGTATTCGCTAAGCAATTTTGACCGTTTCCGTTGTCACACGTTCAGGTCGCTTTGCGTAAAAATGTGTTGTAGTCCACAATGATTAGTTCTTAGTTCAAATTTTTGTCCAAAAAGGTATTGTCTCCAAACATTCATGGCATATACGATGGCTAATAACTCCAAATCGTGCGTCACATAGTTCTCCTCATGTCTTCTTAGTTTCCTTGAAATGTAAGCAATCACTCGTCTGTCTTGCATCAAGACTTCACCTAAACCTTCCTTGGATGCGTTTGTGCATACCAAGAAGTCTGTGTCCATGTCAGGGACATTTAGTATCTGTGTTATTGTTAACAACTCCTTAAGCTTCCAAAATGATTCTGCACATTTCTTGGTCCAAACAAACTTCTTGTTTTTCTTCTGCAATTATGTGATCAGATTTGCTATCTTCGAAAATCCCTCGACAAACTATCAATAGTATCCTGCTAAACCCATAAAACTATGCACTTCCATGACATTCATCGGCACAGGCCATTCCATAATAGCCTTGACCTTGGCTGGATCCATGGCGATACCTTCGTCGAAGATGACATTCCCTAAGTAGTGAATCCTCGATTGATAAAAAGAGCATTTGGACAATTTCCCATATAATTTGTGCTCTCGCAGACACTGCAGTACCAAGAGAAAGTGTTTGTCATGCTCCTCTGTCGTATGAGATTAAATCAAAATATTGTCAATGAACACTTGGACGAACTTGTCCAAGTAATCTCAGAACACCCCGTTCATCAAACTCATAAATACCCTTGGGGCATTTGTCAGTCCAAATGGTAAAACAGTAAACTCATAATGTCCAAATCTTGTCTTAAAGGTGATCTTAGGGACGTCATCCTTCTTGATCCATAACTGGTGATACCCTGATCATAAATCGATCTTGGATAACACTATTGCACCCCTTATTTGATTGAACATATCATCAATTCTCGGCAAGGGATACTGATTTTTTATCGTGGCCTTGTTCAATTGACGGTAGTCAATGCAAAGCCTCCACGATCCATCCTTCTTTCGTATGAAAATAACTAGTGCACCCCATGGTGACACTCTAGGACGTATCAGTCCCAGGTCCAACAACTCCTTCAGTTGCATTTTTAACTCTTGTAACTCCGGGGTCGACATCCGATAAGGAATTCTTGCTATCGGTTCAGTCCCCGGTTTTAGGTCTATGGTAAACTCCAATTCTCTCTCCGACGACATCCTAGGTAACTCCTCTGGGAACATGTCTGCAAACTCTCTCACCACTGGAAGGTGCTCAAGACCTTCTGCTACTCCCTTTTCATTTAACACAAG
Source organism: Picea engelmannii (assembly GCA_009831015.1). Taxonomy (NCBI): domain Eukaryota; kingdom Viridiplantae; phylum Streptophyta; class Pinopsida; order Pinales; family Pinaceae; genus Picea; species Picea engelmannii. Next base: position 1,981,654 of record ML779073.1, on the reverse strand, counting down.
GATCTCATAATGCTTACACCCCTTGCCCATACTCTTCCGTAACTGTAAGGAAGAGACGAACCTCAGGGAAACTCCTTGGTTCCATCCTACAATCACATGTCTCTGTCCCTCATCATCAATCAAGCTCAACCATTTTGTCTTATAGTTGAGTATCACCTCATGTGATTCCAACCAATCCATACCAATTACTATATCATAAGATCCTAAGATCATGATGTACAATTTTTCCCTCGTGACAAACTCTCTCAGGTTAAGGTCACAGCCCGTAACCTTTCCTCCAACCTTCTCTTTGGCTCGCAAAGACATCTCTATGAAGATAAACTCATCCTATTCGAATTCCTTTACCTTAATCCTTTTTAGCGCTGCACCAGAAATGAAACTCTCGGTAGCACCGGGATCTATCAAAATACTAAGGGTCTAGTCAGCGATAGTACCTGTCGTCTCGAGCATAGTAGACTGGTGCTCTGCCTGGCAGTTATTCACTGCTGCATGAATCTGATGGGCCTTGCCCACATCTCCCACGGTAGTGGGTCCAACCGATATGGACACTTTGGTCCTCTCCATAGGACAGTAGTGCTAGTAGTGTGGCTCCCCACATGTCCAACACCCCTTCTTTGACCCAATAGTCTTGGTACTCGAAGTAGAAGATGATGGTCCACCGACCTAGAACCCAGGTCTGTTCTGCTGAACAGGCCTACACTTCTGCTACTACTGGATACATTGATGTTGATGTTGTGGTCCCCTATAGGGTGTCCACTATTGATGCAGTGGTCCCCGAGGTGTGGTGAAAGTTGATCCCCTCTGGAAGCCCGATATCCCAGCGTATGTCTTGTTGGTGTTTGGTGTTGCTGTGTTCCACATGAAACCTTCCCTGTTGGTCTCACTAGAGTCCTAGTCTGACCCCCACTGATAAGCTCCTCCTCTACTATGAGGGCCTTCTGGATGGCATCGGGCAAGGTTTGAGGCATCAAAATCCTAACCTTTGCACGCAGGCTTCCGTTAAGGCCGAACAAAAACTGGTTGACCTTAAGTTTCTCTGTGTTAAGGTGCAGAGCATACTGGAGCAACTCCATAAAATGTGCCTTGTACTTGGGCATCGTACGACCTCCTTGTCGTAAGGCGTTGAACTTATTGAGCTGATGCTTAATGAATTCCTCAGAAAGGTACCTCTCTTGGAGCCGTTCCTCGAACAGTTCCCATGACACGTCTTCGACAGCCATGTTCATCTATGTCAGGAGCGTCTTCCACCATAGAAGAGTTCTCCCCTTTAGTTTAAAGACTTCCATGCGGACCTTCATGTTGGAGGTATAATCGTGAAGTGTTAAGCACATCACCATGTTCTCCAACCATGCCTCAATGGCTGCACCATCCTGGGCACCAAAGGACTCAGGAAATTTTACCTTCTCGACTTCACAGTGAATGCTACCAGTAACGGTCAGTGCACACAGTGGAACTTCAGTGGGTGTCAGCGCCTTGGCCTCATCTCTATCCAAACGGTTGATCAGTGTCTCAGACATGCACTGAAAAGATCTCATCATCCCGACAACATCGCCAACTATTATCTCCTCCTGTCCGAGAACCTGCTTGTCTCCCTGGGGGTTAGACCCCTCAGGTGTGGATGCTACTGAAGGCGTCGTGCCTCCTCCCCTAGCATCCTGTCATCTGCCTTTGCGGCATCCTCTAACCATGATTACCTGCATGCACACAATCAACTCAATTAGCAATAGTATAATCAAATCATGTCAACGAAAGCCATAGCAATCCCAAGTCACGGGTCGAACCCGCTCTGATACCATATGTAACATTCCTCCTCGTTACGATGCCATACCTCTTATAACAAGTGCAATTTTTTATTTTATTTTTTAAAGTGTGTGTGCACGTGTACAAGGGAAACAAACACATTCGACTCTACGTCACCACCCAATGAAGAACAAGACGCAAACCATGACGAAAACAACAAGATGACATAAGATGCACAACAAGTAACTGCATGCATTTAACGATGATCATTCGACAATAAGTAAGACTGACTACCCATCCATCCTACCTTGCAATGGTGAGGACCTCCAAGAAACATAAGCAATGCTCAAGCCCATGTTCCCATCGATTTTAACCATTTAAGGTCTTAGGGATGGAGACTATTATGAGGAACATGGAGGTGTCTACATCCTACCCGACACAAGCAGACCAAGCAAATATTGTTCACGACCAAGTACAACAAAATTTATGAGTGACCATGTCCTCTACAGAAGGTGCAAGTCAAAAGGACACTGACAATAAATCAACCATTAGTCAAGACTCGGCATTAACTACGACTCAGATGGCAACAAGTACAGATCAACCACTTCGTTTAAATTCTGTTGGTCAACGAGTTACTAACCAACCTTCAAAATAAGTACATACAAATAATTTCAATTCCCCATTTGCTAATCATAATGGCTTATTGTACCTGTTCAAGACATTACATTTTATCTATTATCAATGCTAATAAACTTTCAACATCATTACCATAAAATAATAACCAGATTATAATTTATATTATAATAACTAAATACAATGACAATCACCTTACCCCTTAAATGTTATCTATAACAGTTACATTATCATTACCATAAAACTAAGACCATATTACCACTATATTACCATTAACATTACCAGGAATATCAGCATTAGCATGAAACAATACACTACTTTAACATTACCATGAACAATGATAGTATTGAAATATTGGCATTCTGTATACATTAGTATTAACATTAAGCATTGTGTTACATTAACATTCCATATGCAATAATGGCATAGAGCATTAGCATTTTATAGTTTTTAGCATTAACATAATCCTTTCATTCCATTTTATATTATGATAATTTTGCAAAAAGAATATGAATAATTTACATTCTTGTTATACATTAGCTTTATATTGCACTAGCATTACCCTAAAACAGAAACAACATTATATTTTACATTATAATAATTTTGCACAAGGAATATCAATAAAATACATCCTTGTTATCTAAAAATAGCATTGCATTTGCTTTACATTGCAGTAACATTACCTTAAAACATAATCAACATTACATTTGATATTATAACAATTTTTGCAACATAAAATCAATCAAATTCATTCCTTTTATCAAACACTAATTATGTTATGATTAACAAATCTAGCGGCAGTGGGGGGGGCGTGACAGACCAAAAGGGCAACTGAAGCACATGCAGGAAATCCATCCCTCATACTGGCAGCCATCACTGGAAACTGTCAGAGAATCCCACCACAGCCGTACCTCATGGGACCCGCATAGGTGGGAAAAAGGTAAGAATTGAACACAATAGAGAGATGAACCTAGCATGAAATTTGACACAGCTAGCAGTGACAAAATCGTAGGGACTGGACACCAATTGTAGGGGTGAATTTATAAGTATTTTAAATGATAAAGATAAAGGATTAAAAATGAGTTACAACCCTTCATTTCAAAATTCCAGAGTTTAAAATTTCAAAAATAAAGATAAAGGCGTATACCAACCATTTGAGCATTGAACTAGGAGTAAGAATGTTAAATCTATAAACAAAATTCAACTCTTAATCTATAAGGAGCAAGGCTGCTCGACCACACAAAACAGAAGCGTATGCAACGCCTCTTCAACACACTCGTCCCTATTCTCCGTGGATAACCTAAATTGTAAATTCCCTGTGAGGCGATGGATGACCTTGGATTCAACGTTAAGGGTTGGAACATTTCATAGAAAACCACTGTTCTCAGCACAAAAATACAGTTTCAGTCTAGGTCTTAAAGGCCAGACATATGAAATAAATGTGGTCACCCATCTGCCACAGTCAACATAACGAACAAGCATGAAGAGGTTGTGCTAGGTCATAAGGTTTAAATGGTTTTAATGGTGTACACAGAGGGAATTATTTTTCAGAACTGTCATGACCCAATCCTTAAGGCTCACGGAGCCTTATTTACAGAAGGGAGTACGCCCTCAATATTTATTTAAAAAAAAAAAACACTCAGAGCCTATCACCAGCAATCCACAACATGCAAGAAAAATGAATTTGCCAAGGACCAAATTTCAGTAACCATAAACCAAAACAAATGTTTCCAGAAACAATAACACTGAACCATATAAAAAAAAAAAACGAAATGCCCAGAAACAATTTACAGGAATAGTTTTCAAATGAAATTCCAGAATGGATTGCCAACTGCTATAGGCGCCATTCAATTTGCTGAGATGGAAGTTATTCAGAAAATAATCAATTTTTTTTTCTTTTCCTTTTTGCAAAGTTTAAAAGACAAGGAAACAAAAACTGAGTTTATCCTAACTAATCTGGCAGAGTTCGTGACATTCTTGGTGCATCGCTGAGTTCAGAGGTTGAGTTGATAACATCCCCAAATTTTAAAGGGTGGAGTCTAAGCATTGTTGCGAGGTAAAATGCAACCAAGGTCACAATCACAGAGATGAATTCATCTTGGGGTTAAAATTACAGACAAGAGATGATAATCTCCTTCAGCGATATAAACCGATCATCCACAGTCCAAGAAAATAAATTTTATTGACATGAACAACAGAACGGTGGAAGAGATAAGGGCATTCTCTCTAGAATTTAACTCGGGACCTCTCACACCCTAAACGAGAATCAAACAAACATGTCAACCTTAAATCTGTCCTAGTAGCAGCCATTATCGTTGAATCACAAGGTAAAATTCTATCAAGGTAAGAATATTTCTGTGGTGGAAATTTAGAGGATGCATAGATACCAACACATGGTCTCTCAACATCCGAAGGCGCAATTGTGAGAATCAACCAAGGACTATGAAAAAGGGGTCCACTAACACTTTAATCATCCAATTCATTTACAAAACCATAAGCAAAACCAATCATAAATCCTAAGGCATTCTACTCTATGAAATAAAAGACATACCATTGTCTTATCGCCTACCTCAAATGACGTCCACGCGCTCCTTGCCGCTCCCGCTCACTGACCGTCGAGACTACACCGGTACCTCCCAGCCAATGCTAGGGGTACTCTACTTCCCCGTTAGCCCCCTGAGCCGCAAAGGGGCCACACACTATCCAGATGGTGCATCTATCTCCCATATCGCCTCGTAAGGCTGAGCTACCACTCCTATCCGAGCTGAGAATTCCCAACTCCCCACAAGTAATCAGTCAAGTCACAAATCTGACAACGTAACGTTACGCTGACAACCAATCCCCTTCTTAATTCTCCTCTCTCTCTTTTATATACTTTTAGAACTCCCAAACTTTCCGTAAATCTCATTTGATTTAAGTTTTAATAAAAAAATTCTAATAATTCTCCTTCGTACAAGTGTCATCCATCCCCCACTTTCCTCCAATAATTAGTTTCTTTAAATTAATAAATGTCTCATTTCCCTCACCCACCTAGAGTTGCTCCTATTTTTACTCCTAGGTGTTCCTAGACTACCTTACAGGTTTTAAATACTTTCCCTAAAATGAAGTTGCTAATTTAGTTCAATTTAGAAGGTTCTTGATTGCAGATTCTTTACTAAGTTGACCTCGCTTTTTACCATAAGTTCCCTTCTTTCCCTTTTTAAGTTACCTCCATTACCTAGTTTCCTAATTTTTTATTATTCCCTACTTTCCCCTTTTTATTAGAGACAAAAATGCCAGTTGCGCAAATTAACCTCTTTTCCTTTTTATTAATAATTTAAAATCTTTTACACTTTCACAAGTTAAACAATTAGATTCTTCTTTACAATTTTAAATCCACTGATTTTAATTAAATTCTTACTCTCTTCATTTTACCCCCAAAATTTTATGAAAACTAAAACTATTACTTATGTGGTTTTTAGTTTAAATTTTAATTTTTTAATTTTTATAGGGTAACTTTCTTAAGGTTAGACAAAATTTTACCCCTAGAGAAGTTTTAGACTTAGGACTTAGATTCTGAACTGGGCGACATTTAATTAGGGAAGTTGTTTAAGAATTTCTTAATGTGTTAAATGTCTTAGGGCCATCTAGGTTTGTTCCTTCATCATCATCATCGTGACATGCCCTTCAGGATGCACCACGTGCTCCAAGGGTGCCACTCGAATCCTTTGTTTCTTTTGTGCGACGTGCCCTTCAGGATGCACCACGTGCTCCAAGGGTGGCACTCGCCTCTTTTGTTTCTTTTGCGCGACGTGCCCTTCAGGATGCACCACGTGGTCCAAGGGTGCCACTCGCCTCTTGACTAATTGGTAGACATCAATAACCCTTGGAGTCAACACTCCACTAGGCAAACTTGTGGGAGACTAAGGGCTTCTAAGGAATAAGGCGCCCACCTTATTGCACACCCCTTAGAGTCCTCATGAGTGACTGTCGCAGTCTGACCTCATGGCATCGTGGATCCTCTCGAACTAGGTAATCATTAACCTACGGTTTGAGTCACGATGGGAGTGCTAGTAGGTTGTGGTAGGGCTGTTGTCCACACCTCTCCCTCAACCTCTCTGGTAATCATGTGTGGCCCCTTTACTCCATATGTGAGTATGGTCGGCAGGCTATCGTCAGCCTGCATCATCAACAATCATGTCAGAACATGTCCACATCATATCATCAAATCAAATGTAATATCACAGTAAATAAATCAACCCAAATAGCACACTCCTTGAATCAATCCGGAGTCCAAGGGGTTCCATCGATGCCTCTGCATCCTCAAGGTCCAAAACCCTGCACACTCAGTAAAACCGAGTCAATAGCACTTGCTTATGTCAATGCAGAAAAACATCATGTCATCTATCATAATGCATCATAATCAAGGACAAATGTTTAATATCATAATAGTCTGGATCACTTGCGAGCAAGTGTCCTCAAAGAATAAGTTTTCTTAGTGCACCAAAGTGGGGTGTTACATTATTGAAATAAGCCTTAAAGTGTCAAATTCCAAAAATAAAAAAAACTATATGTTTTTTTTTTATATTATTTTAAAATTATTTTATATAATTTTAAATTAATATTTTATTTGACTTTAAAGTTGATTTAGCCAAACCCTTTGCACCTATTCTCTTTTATAAAAATGATTGGGTCCACTACCTTTCAAGTCCCAATCTCCCAACTATCCAACAAAATCCATATGCATACCAAGTCACAAGACAACTCATACAAAACTCCAAGGAGAGAATTCACGATGAGGCTCGAAAGAGTGCAATACGTGCCAAGAAAATTGCAAGAAGGGTCATTTATAAACACCATGTTCCTTTTTGGTATTTTGACTGTCGGAAGAATTATAATAATCCATTCATATTTTCCTCGAATCCTAAAGGCCCGAAATTAGGGTTCCAACCTTATGCATAAAATGCCGATGGGTTAAATTTTCCAGCTGTAAAATGAAAACTCCCTCTGTCAAAAACAAAAAACTACCTTGGTAAAACTCAATTTTCTCAGCCGTGGAGAGGCCTTTTTACACACTCAAATAGTCTATTGACATATATAAGTCATAATATTTCCAATGGTACCTTCATATCTTCATTTGGAGATCGGGAAGGCAACCCATAAATGTAGGAACGTGCCCAGATTTCAGTTAAACATTGCGAACTCATTTCTCACAAATATTAGTCGGTTTTGGGGTTGTTTTTCATCTGTTACACACTGGAGGCTTATCTGTTTCCTTATTGTTAATGATAATTATTTAAAATAAACCACTAAACCCTAATTTCAGGGATTTAGTTATACTTTTACTATTTTTGGTTTCGAATCATGAGACACATGTTCCTTTCTAGAGGAATTTCTTTTGTAATTTGAATCATTTCTAAGTAATTCGAGAAGGGGGAAGAAGACATATATATATCTCTTTGATGAGAAGGGGAGGGGGGGGGAGACAACCCAAAAGAATTTTTGGTGATGGGTTTGTAATGTCATTTCTTTCAACAAATATAGAACAGAATGCCAAGAGATTCTATACCTCGTCACTGTGTAATTTTGTCTTTTCTTGTATTTTTTTCTCAAGTTTGCATTCATTCATTCTTTCTTCTTTTACATATTCAGCTTGTAATGACTCTAATTCAGTAATGTCTCTTCTATAGTAATTTATTGGGCATCGTGTTAGGTTTAGGTTTTCCTCTGTTTATGTTGTGAGCAAAACAAGACTTGTAGGTTGATTGTTTCTTCCTAGATTACAAGTTATATATACGCATGTTTGTCTTTCAAAGTTATTAGTCATTCCTCTGTTGAAATAAATATTCCACTTATCAAAATTAGATACCTAACTCTTTGTTTTAGTCTCTTTCATCCCCTATATTCTATCCATCTTCCTTATTTTAATTAAATTAGGCAAATGAGGTCATGCCTCTTTGTTTCTAATTTATAAATGATTGAAAGATTTGTTTCAGACCTAGTTCTAGAAGCCTCCTATGAATGATCAATAAAAAAATTATTATTTCATTTAAAATGTGCTAAGGCTTGGCTCTATTACATCCTAGAACCAACTCTTGCAAGAACATTTTCTGCCACTTTTGTCGGGGACGGAGGAACGAAGTTATCTTCCCTGGGATATGACAAAAAGTTTAGACCTATTCCTTCATGGTGAACAAGGGATAGTCATTCAATTGGTTGTGATCATTCACTTGGCGACTCCTTGGTTCGAAGACTCTACATGATTCATTGACGACTCCACTGGTCTCAAAATGTTGAATTCATTTTTTGCTCGAATTGATGCGAGGTTTTCTCCACTGAACTTTACAAATGTTTGTGGTTTTCCAAACACTATTCCAGACATTAAAATTTGGGAAGATGTCCTTCCTAAATTTGGAGGATACGTAGATGACAATCCTACTCAACACTTGTTCGAATTCCACAAGCTCATGGATGAATTAAATGTACATCATGAAGATGTCGTCATGAAGATTTTTATGTTTTCGTTGGAAAGAGATGCTAGAATCTGGTATAAATTTTTTCCCCATTCCAGTATTCCTTCATTGAAAGATTTTCACACACTTTTTCATCAACATTGTAAGAGGATCTATTCAGCTGAAATCATTTTTGAAGATTTTTGTAATATAGAATTCATAAGACAAAAAGATCAAACAAATCCTCTTGAAGAGGAGGAAGAAATATCAGAAATTTCTCAAGTCGATGAAGATAATTAGTATGAGGAAGAGTTCTCTTATAAAGAAGCAAAATATGATTTCTCTTGTGATCATATTCAAGAAGAAGATCAAACCAAAATCCATGAAGATGAAGCAGAAAGGTCAGAAGACTTTCAAACCGGCCACAACTAGATTTGTTGCAGCGATGATGAGGAAAACGCTTTTTCAGATGAAGAGCTAGATTCAAGCTCATTCGTATATAACTCTATTTTTAATTTTGTTGTTCAAGAGAAATATGTTCATAATGAGTTTTTTAATATTAATGATGCTGAAAATGGTTTAATTGAACAACATGATGATGAAATGGCTGGTTTAAATATTCATCAAGACCAACAACTTATGGAAGGTCATATACAATCATTTTTTGTTGATGTAAAACATAGTCATTTTGCTATGGCAGAACCCCTTACTTATGAGTTCCATGATCAAGTAAAGGCCCTAAAATATGATGAATTGTATGTCGCCAAAAGGCCATTTCATGAAGAGTTTCAGGAGGATTGTAATCATCCAAATGTAATAGATATTTCAGGTATGATCACTGTTGTAAATCATCATGAAAATCAGTCCATAGATATTCAACCATCTTTACTAGATCCTCACAAAACAAATATCTCTGAAAGTCAATGTTCTGCAATGTGCTATGAGAAGCTTGTTTATGTTGAGTATCTAGAAGAGCATGAAGAGCAGATTTCCTTTTCATCACACATGAATATTTACGACAGTCCTCTTTTGTTTGATGAATATGACGAAAGTGTTTCTGAAGATGGTGAGCAACAAGAAATGTTGGTTCAATAGGAAAGAAATCGACAGCATCATGAAATAAATCATCCTATGTATGACATCTATCAATAAGATTTTTGGACAATAGATGAAGGACATAAGCAGGGGTTACTGAAACGATTGATCTATCCTTGTTGTTTAGAAACTATTGAGCAACAAACCAGTGAGTTTCAATGAGACATTTTTACACCATAAGAAGAAAATATCAGCAGTGCACGAAGGCATTTCATACAACTTGCCCAATAGGAGGAAGTATGGATTAAATGAAAAAGTGGTATATCTCTCGCCTCCTATGATCTAGTAGTGGTTTATATGGAGTCAAAATTGGGCATTGAAATTTTTATTTTCAACCTCTTCAAGTCTAAATTTCCAAACTGTAAGTGCCTTCTCCCAGGGTATGTTTTGAAATTTGCAGTTGCTCCTGTCATTTTTGTGCTCAAAGATGGAAGCATAATTAAGTTTGTTAGTCAGACATTCACTTAGTTGATTTGGAAATTTTCCTATACTTGAACAAAGTAGTGACATCAGTTAGAGTAGGTGATGTATATAAATAATCTTGACTTCGAGCATTAGAGTACAATGGTGGTTTTGAGTATGTTTCCAGTTCAGTTTGGCATCTAGTACGGTTTTGATTTAAGTCATTATGACTCCATAGACTAATGAACGCATAAGCAATTTTTGTTTCGAAAAGGAGAAAGTAAAGTGATAGGGTTCAGAGATTGATAAGGATGATTTCAGGTCGCCCAATGGATAAAGTCACATGGTCTACTGTTCTTGGCACTTTACAGGAATGTACCATCCCTAGATGGAGCCTATGTTGGAACAATATTGAAAATTTCTAAACTTAGCGTCTTTCGCCAAAATTTAGGTCAATTTCTCCAGTTAGTTTTAGAACCTTGTCGCCTAGCGTAAGCTTGTATAACCGTTAATTCATTGTTCCAGCTGATGCATACCTTTCCGCTGCAGTAAAACCTCTAAACCTATCACCATTTTCGTCGAGTTTATCTACCATCAAAATCTGAAAACCTTACATCACAATTGTCCAGAATCTCAAAGATTTGAAGTTTCTAAAGGTATCCTATTGGTCTTAGTTCACAATTCTTTGATTATCGAAATAAGCCTTAAAGTGTCAAATTACAAGAAAAAAACCAAACTATAAGTTTTGTTTTCTATATTATTTTAAAATTATTTTATATAATTTAAAATTAATATTTTATTTGACTTTAAAGTTGATTTAGCCAAACCATTTTCACCTATTCTCTTTTATAAAAATTGTCAAGTCCACTACCTTTCACATCCCAATCTCCCAACTATCCACCAAAATCCATACACATACCAAGTCACAAGACAATTGTTATAGAAAAATTTGCCTCACCATTGCTATCTTGCACAGAGGGCCTTGTTCCATTTTCCTATGCAGACTCTTCATCCCTTTTTTGATGAATCCATAGCTAAAAATACATATTTTTCCACATATACACACTCTATCTACTATACAACATGTGTATGCGCAGGCTGCTCCACTATAGCCTGTGTACATCGAGATTTGTGCCAGAAAATACAAAAATGAAGTCAGGTTTTGATGTCACGACAAGAGATATCTTATCCTTGACCTTCCATTTAATGGAAATGTTCCAACTTGGCCCTTCAGTTGCATTTCAAAGGCTATAAAAGCACAATTCCGAGCTATGGAAAAGAGGATAAATCATTCAAATTTAAGAACAAAGTTACTCTTGAGAAATTACTTCATATTGAGTCTGCATCCCTTTGTTCCTCAAGTCTGAACATAGTGTTCAACCCCCAATATCTTTCCCTATTATTGAGAGAACTTTATTGTATCCCTTGTATGAGATTTCCTTTGCTGGAGGATTGAAGTGGTGGAGGCCCAGTTGGAAGGAACTTGGTTTCTTGGTTTCGACCTGTGGTGACACAAAAGTCTGTAATGTTTCGCTTCTGCTGATAATTTATTAATAGAAATACTCCTTTCTCGTCCAATTGGTATCATGAAAATATATGATGATTATCCATGGGCATGTTTGTAATGTTTATTAATGGATTATGCTATCTAATGTGCTAACCCCTTTATATTATCACTATATACTTTCTCTCCTTGTTTATTGAGAAAATGTTGTAGGTATAAAGCTTTGGGTCGAAGTGCTCAATGGTGGAACATCATCAAACATTGGATTGAGAAAGGCCTCTTTCTTATCTTGCACATTAGTTTATATAGTATACGTTGGAATTGAGTTGATTTCTGCAGTCATACTTGTCTATTGTGGTTTACCTTGGCCATAGAGAGATTTTCTCTCATAACAAAATTGGCGACCCTACAGGGGATCGAACCAAGTACTTTTTCTCCTTGCATTGCTCTTTTTCCTTTTTGTTTCTTGTCATACCACTGCTTGACAGATTATGTTCACTCTGGGTCTAAGTTTTCATCCTTTTTCCCTTGCCTGGCCTTGCTCTAAAGCTTGTACGCACCTTTTTCCTTAACAGTCACGTACATACACATGTTGTCTCACTGCAAGCTATGTATATACACATTGTTTCCCTAAACAATTGCGTATACAACTTTTCCTTACTTGTTTGCTTGGTTTAGTGATTTTTGGGTAGAATTTTGTAGTTGTTGAGTCTTCTTAGGTCTCTGTAGTGCTATTTAAGCTTCTCTGGCATGACAGGAAACCTGTTTGGAGTTAAATATTTGGGCAGATTCTTTCTCATTGTTTTTCATTTTTTATTTTTCCTTGAGCTTTTGGATGTTTTCTTGGCTGCTTGGTATTCTGCTTGAGTTATTTCATTCACACACATTAGAATTTATATATCAGGATTCTTATCAGTCCATGCATTTTATTTTTAGTATATTGAAAAAAAAAAAAATAGGCATTTTACATTGCTTGGCATTTTTGTCTTTTGAATCTTTATCATTATCTTAGTGCATTTAGTGAAAGATTTCATTTTACTTCTGAATTGCAGAGTTGAAATTGAAAATTGCATTGTTTTTTATATGCATATCATTTCATTGAAAAAGTTAAAGTTAGACTTTGCATTATATTCATATTTATTTTCTTGCAAATAACATCATGAGTTTCACTTCCATACCTTTTTGAGTAACCAAAACCAATAAAATTTATGATTTAAACTAAAATTGATTAGCGATGATTTTATTTTTTAGGGTGCACAAACTAGTCTAGGATTTAGTGCCTTGGAATAGGATTTTGTGAGTAAACTTCTCCAAGGAAATTAAATCAACATATGTGTGTGAGATAGGGAGTTGAGAAGTCCACTGTATAATTGGTAAGATCAAGAGGCTCCGCTCACACCAGATTTAATCACGAAGTCACACGAAGTTAGTTGAAGGGATAACCCCCGGATACTCGCCTAGCATCAGAGGTATTTCTGTGGATTTATTCATATTTGGGGATCCTACTAGTACCCATACCTCTGTGAAAGGCATTGCTTTCAAGGTTTCGGGATTTTCTACCCTTCCCATATGGTGATATAGACTTACGAGTGCTCTCCTGTGCATCAATTATATAGTGGTTTATTAGTTTCTAGACTTAGGTATCTCATAGTTTACTTGCAGGGGTTATTCTTCTTGTACCATGGGTCAGATAGGGGTCGAAAAACACACAGCCTTTATGGAGGATTACCTCTCCAGGGGATCTAAGCAACTCGTTGCTAATCCCACGAGGGCCCCTATAACTGATTATGTTACCTACAAACTTTAGCGCGGAGTCTCAAGCCCCTCTTGGATGATACATACCTTATTTAGGGAGAGAGGCCACTCAACCACTTTAGCCCATTGGCATGAATATTGTTCATTTAACTTTTGGTATTCTCTTTGACTACTAGTTGGCCTTAGGAGTCTATTTTAGGCTTCATCATCATGGGTAGTGGAGTTTCTTATGCTCCCTGATTTACTGCTACCCATCCCATGATGCCCACTCATTTCATGGGGACAGATCCTTCCACTTTTCACAATGGTATGCAAAACCATAAGACTCAGTCCACACCTTGGGTCTCTAGTCATTTTTCTGTTGATATGCCTTCACCCATGAAATCCTCTCCCTGGCCCATGTATATGAATCCTAACATTGGATCTCGGGGCACCATGGCTCTGATGCCTACTTCTTCATTTGATATGAGTCGTGTCCCCATGGGAGGTTGGAAACTCCCCCCTTATGGATCCAATGCTAGCTATGCTCTTCCAGGAACCAATGCTTAGATGGGTGCTTATCCCACTTATTACACCCCATCCATGTATCTTTCTTCTGCCATGTCGGTTCCTTCGAACACTTTTTCCATGATAGGTCGTCACGTACCCCTAGGTATTTCATATGGGGATAATCAATTTTACGATCCATACTACCCTCTCTATGGGACCCCTTCACAAGGGGGAAACATATAACATCAGTCGAATAATTCTTATCTAAACTCAGTCCCTTCACAGACCTCAATGATGATTCTTGTCCAAACCTCTTCATACCATTTTAGCACAAGCCATCGCCCTTCTAAGTAGGGATAGGGGGTTTACCAGGATCCTTCCCGGCCTGCAATGTTTCAAAACCAATATATTCCTAGAACTTGGCATCAAATGCCACAATCTATCACTAGCCAAGTCAATGTCATTCATATTGGTGCTCCATCACCAACCTATACCAGTCACGTCAGAGATGGATCCAAATTTTCTACAAATTATGTCAACAAATCACACACAACCTTTGCCAATTATGTTGGGGGAACCATCCTTTTCACCCCAGATCACAGTCGGGTCACGTCTCCAACCTCTATTCATCGTGTAGGAGAAGACTCTCTTACCTATACCAGTAATGACAAGAGAATGTCACCAGCTATTGTAAACGACATTGGAGGCATCAAGAATTCTAGACATCTCAGACATAATCCTAAATTCCTCTGCAGGACTTGTGAAGGAAGTCACCTTACTCGTTTGTGTCCGGCTACTACCGAGATAACAGAAGTGTGAGGCTCACCCAAGATCCCTTTGGATTTTGAGACATATGTATTTTCTCCTCACACTACTCCTCCTTTGATCGAATCGATGGTCCCATGTTGTTGGGGAAAAACACCCTACGGACTAGCAAATAGAGTTCAGACTTTGCATGTAGATATGACTGAATAGAAATTACTTTCTACCTTCATCCCTAGATTTAAATCCCCTTTTCTTAGTAAATGCATGGAAATATCAACCTACCTCATTACCGATGTTTGATGTCGATCTTCCGTTGTGCTTGATTACTTGTTCACAATGCTCCTTCCAAAGCTGACCTGCATTCAAGACGAGCAACAACTATGCATGCATACTACTTATATACTAACGGGTTATAAATCAAACATAAACTAATCAAACCATAAGAAGTTCATGAATTGGGATGGGAAAAGCATTCTCTTTATTACTTAAAATGAGTCAACTTACAAAAGTTGATATCGGCCACCGCTCCTTGAACCTGATCCTGGGCTCCTCTTCTTCTATCCTTCAACTACTTTTCTTTAAATCTCCTTTGGCATTAGGAAAGGCTAAAGGATTGGGACAATGGAATACATAAATGGGCAGAGTTTCTTCGCTATATTTTTCCTCCTCCAAACAGTACCCCTACCCCTTCTTTTATAGGTTAGAAGGAGCTAGGTATTTGGATGAACCCTCAACCATGCATGGTCGGGAGTTTCAGTTAACTCACCCATAGCTTTTTGTTCCATCGGAAACTTTCCTTTTTTCATGCTTTTTTCGGTCCACATGGGTTGTTTTGGGTCAGCCAACGTGTACACACATGCAGTAATGAGTTAGGGCGCGTGGGCCTTGATTCAAGAGGATTTTCAAAGAGTTGTTCAGTAGAGTTTTGGCAATGAAGGGATATGAGTTGGCCTGATGCCAGGTAAGCATGTGTGGTGCAATTTAGGGTTATAATAGATGCCCCCTAATGTGTGAGGTCAGAAGAGCATATGATGGACGAAATACATTACCAATCTTTATTGATGTGCTGAAGGATTGAGCCCAAGGATCAGGAACCAGGAGGTGTTGTCTGTAAAATAACAAATGTGTCACCAAGGCAGGCATACCCATGCTCGGGATGAAAATAGAACCATGGATACCAATCAAATACACTATAGATCCATGTCAAATAACTATAAAGAGTAGCCATGAACAATACACAGCGGAGCTACATCTCGAAATCAGAAAGATATACATAGAGAGTATCCATCTTCCAGAAGTTGATTCAGCCCGATGGCTGGAGATGAGATCTTTAGAGCTCGAGAAAGAACTTCAAAATCTTCCAAAACTCAGGTAGGAGTGTAATATGAGTGTATTACTACACTACCCAGAGGTCTTCGACAGCTCGTCGGTCATGGACTTGATAATATTGATGATCGGACTGAAGGCTTCAGTGATTTCGAACAAGGACTTGATTGGATGTTTAGGATGGCTGGGTATGTGGACAAGAGACATATTGCAGAGGGGTTGACTCAGGCTTAGTGAAAAAATTCCCTTGGACAATAGCATGACAAGTGATGAGACTCAGGTAGCATATATGTTAATCATAAGTCTATGAAGCAGGAGGCAATTCAAACTCTCCATATGTTTGGAAGAATAACCAAACGGTGGAGGACACAACTCTATATATCGATAAAATATTCCTAAGGTCGTACTACATCCCATATTATGATGAAAAAATGGACAGATGTGATTTATCCAAGGGCGACTCATTATGCTGCCAATAAAGAAAATACTTTTCCCTTCCTCTTTTTGGGGTATATTCGATTTTTTTGTTCTTTTCAATAATTTTGGAAAAAGAATAAAGGAATATTATGTTACAATGGAGGAACAAGTATTGCAAACTTACAAGCTCAAGGTACAAGGACAAGACTGATGTTCTAGTAAAATGATACTCAGGAAAAATCCTCCGATGGCCAAAGGTGTTAAAACGTAGAAGCAAACTGTCACAAGTCCAGTGGATAAGGTATGCAAATGCGGTTGATAAAACACACAATGGTAACATTCTTTGATGTAAGTTTAATGAGCCCAGAGAAGGTAAGATCGATGGTTTTTCATATTTAGAGAGTCTGAAAAAACATAAAAGGAGACTCCACTGGGGTACCTTTTTCGAAGATAGTCTAGTCGGTTCAAAAAAGGGGTAAACTAGCATCGATTAAACGTCGATTTGAAACCATTTTAACGAGTGTGACAAGGACAAGATCACTCAGCCATTTTTTCATTTTTAAGGAGTCTGAAAAAAGATTAACTATGGACTCCATCAGGATTATTCTTCTGGACCAATTTAACGAGTGTGAAAGAATAAGGTCACTTGACGATCTTTTCAATTTTAGGGAGTTTGAAAAGAGCTTAACTATGGACTCCGTGGGGGTTTCTTTTTTGTAAGTTTAGTCCCTCAGGCCTGAAAAAGGGATAAAATTATACCTGAGAGTACTCTTCTAAAGAATAGAAGTTCCATAGAGTATACGTTTGTTCGTACAGTTGACCATCCAGACCAAAAAATGGGTAAACTATTGTCGGACAAACGTGACTTCAAATTTTAGTTTAATGAGCATGAAAGGCCACAAGATCACTCAGAAATATTTTCATGTTTAGAGGGTCTGAAAAGGGCTTAAAAGGAGACCCGTTATTTTTGGGAGTCCTGAGGGTGAGACAAAGAGTGAAGAAGAATCATGCAAATGAGGATCAAACTCATATTCAGGAAAGACTATACAGACTCCCGAGCCTATAGTGTTTTAGAAACGGCATGGACACCATAATGCAACCAGGACCTACCTAGGGCATCCATGTTCTGGTAAGCTCTACCGCCAAGTTGCGACACTTCTAAAGAAGATATGATGGTTTCGTGTCACAATATGATGGGATCGATGCTATAGATGAGGAAAAATAAAATGAGACACAAAATTCGGGGTAGTAACCTAACCTATATGCTCAAGTTGATTCGTTGAAAAAATTCATGGACCATCAAAATTTTCTCAAAACTCAAAAAAAGTGTCCCAATACCCGATCAAATCCCTCCCATATAACTCCTGAATCACTCTAAATGGTTTTTTGTATAAAGAAACTGATAAGGGAGGCCAAAAAAGTGACAAAGAGAGGCCAAAAAGTCTATAAATAGAAGCTGGCAGCTCATTATCACCATTGTTGATTTGGAAATTGACTTTGGAGCCAAAAGACCCCCTTTGCAAAAAACGGTAATTCAGGGAGCTACAGTGGACGAAATGAACTTTTGCTTGGACCAAGTAAGTACAAACTCCCTTATCTAGCTATTCAATTCTTCAATTTTATCTTTAAGTTCATTTTTTTGGTGGGCGTCGACCTTAAAAAGGTCAGCCCTAGGTACACGTGGGTTGTCTCTAGATAGGCTATGTGTACACTTGAGCAGAGTAAAGTCTGCCCACGTGTACACGCGACTGTCAACTCTACAGCTCGCGTGGACCCCCTTTTGTAGAAAAAAGAGAACTAAAGGAAAAGTATTGTCCCTCCTTTAGTTTTTTGTGTTGGCAGGATGTATGTCCAGTGGAGGGAAAGGGAGCATGAAGAAATCAATGAGTTGGTTGTGGGAGATCCAAATGTCCTGGCTGTGTTGATGCAATGTGGTTTACTGAAGTTCTTCCTGTGTCCATTTATGAAAGAACAACCAAGACTATTGAATTCCTTGATTGACTACTAGAACCTTGATGCGAAGGCCTTCATGCTAGAGGGGCAATCACTGGTACCCACCACCGAGGATATCTATTTTTTGACTGGCCTCTCAAGGAGAGGAGAACCAGTCAAATTCAGGGCTTTTTCTGTGGGACCAAGTAAGATATTGGAACTGATAGCTGAGCACTGTGAGGTTGGGATTGACTGTGAAGGCTCCCAGGTACCCATCAGTAAGATCACTAACCTATCGTTGCAGGTGATATTATTACTGATTGGAAAGATTATCGGTTCAACATCCTTGCATCAGGCATCTTTCGCACAGATGAACTGTGGTATCCAGTGCTTGAATGCACATATTTTTGACTGGAGTACCACACTGTTCAAGTCCATGAAGAGGCAATTGATAGATTGTCTATAGCGGACACAAATGAACTTTGGGTTCAAGATGATATTGTGTTCATTCTTCTTTGAGAGAGTTCCAAGCTTTAGTCCTCGAAAAGTAGTACAAGGACATCAGGCCTCTTTTCCTGCAGTGTGTAGATGGGCAGTATTACTACCACGACAGGGTGGTGGAAGGACCAATGAGTCCGTCAATGATGACTTATTTGTGTGGTTGTCGCGACAGATCCATGTGATCGAGGATTACCCATATGCAGGGATAGATTTTTCTAGAGACCCTGAGATACCCATGCCTCTTGGTGAGGAGCGAGGGGAGATGTGTAAGTCTCCACCTTTGTAGTTTTTTGGTGTGCATATGTAATTTTTATGTCATTTTTGTTATATATATCATTTTTTTCGTACACTAGAGTATTTAACGGGTATACGATTATTGCATGCATATGTGGGACCCATAAAACCTACTGATTATGCATGGAACAGGTGTCGTCCTCAACCAGAGGCCACAGCTACTGCCACCGGGGGACCAACAGTAACAGGGAACCTCCCAGCCAGGGAGGCTGAGAGGGTCCTTAGATGAGTTGAGTGGAACTTCATTTCACTCACTTGCATAGTCTCGATGGCAGAGATAGAGGACCTGATGCCATCCATGCAGCCTCATGTAATGGGGGCACCTCAGACGTGGGTCTGATTGTTTAGGCATTTAGCCCATGCTGTGGACTATTATAACAGGGCCCATAGGCCCTGAACCTATTTAGACTTTTTACGTGCCACGAGAACTTACTTGTATATATGTTTTTAGGGCATAAGCCCTATGACTCATGATTAGTCCCATTTTTTAGGCGCTTGCATCCATCTATGTACTCTGGTTGTTTGATGATGTTATATATGGTTTTTGGATATTTTGTGTCTTATGGGTCACGTGTGGAAAAATGTATTTACATGCTTATGTCAATGTTCTTTCATATGTGTGCAAGATGCCAATCTAAAATTTGATTAGCTAGAGTATCTGTAATTTGGTTTAATCTCCTAGGAACATGAAAATATGTAATATAATCAAAGTTTTGTTTTAAGAGACGTACCTAAGGAATCTTTGGTGTAAAGTTGGATCATGAACCTAATATACTATGTTTAGATGTGACACAACCGGTTGAGTGTCAAGATAGACCTAGAGATGGGAGATACCCAATGACAAGGTGTCACGAAGCAACTCAATAACTGCACTATACTCAGCGACATTATTTGTGATCTCACCTAAGAATATACCTCTGGAAGATAACAACTAGCCCTAAGGTGTAAATATTACCCAAGTTGTGGAGGCAAGCCTCTGAGTGTGCCGACTAGCACGGTCTGCATACCCAACAAACACCTCGGAATCACTTGACATCTTCCATATTGATGAAAGATAACATCAATGACACATCCATAACACTTAAAAGAAACTAAAAAGTAATACTACAAAGACTATACATATGTTACAAAAAGGTACCCATAGTGACCTGCCTATGAGTAATGCTTCTTGAGGTAGAGCCCATTTCTAGGCTCTGCCAAAGCATTCCCTTCAAAATCAACTAGACGATAAGTACCCTTCTTTAATACCTCTTTTATGATGAAGGGTCCGAACCACATGGGTTTGAATTTTCCTACCCACAGGGGGTCCTTATCTTGGTCATAGACCAGGACAAGGTCGCCTTCAGAGAAAATCCGAGGACAAACAGACCTATCATACTGACACTTGACCTTATGTTTGTGAGCCTCGCTGGCTAGGGCCGCATCACGACGCTGCTCATTGAGCTTCTCAAGGTGTACTAATCGTTCTTCAAGTGGAAAAGTGTCTGGCAATAATTGTACTGCCAATTTTAGAGATGGGATCTGATATTCGATGGGCAAGACTGCCTCCAACTTGTAAATGAGTTGAAAAGGTGAGAAACTGGTTGCAGTCTTAACAGATTTTCAGTAAGCCCATAATGTCGAGTATAACATCAAATTCCAATTTGACTTGGTTGAGTTGATAGTTCGCTATAGAATAGTCTTAATATTTTTTCTTACAGTCTCTACCTGCCCATTGGCTTGGGGGTAGTAAGGTGATGAATGCTCTTGCCGTAATCCAATCTTTTATGTTAATTTGATAATCATTTGGTTCTGAAAGTGACTGCCATGGTCAGTGACAATCTCTCTCGGGATGCCGAACCTTGCTATGATCTGATTGAATAAGAAGAGAGTTGCAGTCTCTTCATCATCTTTAAACGTTGGCATAGCTTCAACCCACTTAGTGATGTAGTTGACAGCTATGATGATATAGTGGTGCCCCCTTGCTAATGGGGGGTTGAAAATAGTGTAATCAATCCCCCACTTGGGGAAGGGACCAACTGTGATGACAGGAAACATAAGAGCGAGATGCGCCCTCATCTTCTGAGAGAAGACTTGGCATGGATGGCACTTCTTGACTGATTCTATACAATCCTTGATAAGTGTCGGCTAGAAGTAACCTTCTCGTAGAATATTTTGGGTTGTTCCCAATCCAGACAAATGATCGCCACAAGATTCGGTATGGAAATCATTGAGCACGATGACTGCCTCCTCATGTGTGAGACATCGACGTAAGACACAGTCTACACCTCTTTGATACAATGTATCATTGACTATGAGATAATTCTTAGCCTGATGGCATATACACCAACGCTCATCACGAGAAGCAGAGGTGGGGCACTTCAAAGTCTGGAGATAGATAAGTATATCTCCATACTAGGGATCTGAATATGTGATCAAAAACATATCTCCCTGGATAGGCGATTCCTCAGGCACAACATCACCTGACTCAACCAAAAGTTCTGAAATAAGCTCTGCAAAGACCAATGACTTTTTGGACTTTGCTGAAATGAAGTCTAAGTCAAATTATTGAAGGATGACTATCCATCTACTAATTTTTCCACCTATAACCCGTCGTCTCAACATGTACTGGAATGGATTCATGACAGCAATGACGGTGGTCTTGCGAAATAGAACATAATGACAAAACCATTGAACAACATGAATTGCTGCCAATGCAAGTTTTTTGATATGAGAATAATTGAGTTCCTATCCTACGAGGCCTCGGCTCGGGTAATAGATCACGTATTCTGAGAAGGAATCGTCTTCCTGAACTAAAACCATGTCAATGGTTGACTCTGCGGCAGCCAGATATAATAAGAAATCTTTGTTATAGTTAGGTGGTCGTAGCAGAGGTGAAGTTGTGAGGGCGTGTTTTAATGCGTCGAAAGAGCGTTGAGCGGATTTTTCCTAGAAAAAGGGAACGTCTTTCTTCAGTAAACGCATAAAGCCCTTAGTGATTTTGGCATAGTTGGCGATGAAGCATCGCAAGAAGTTCGCCTTGCCTTGTAGACTCTGAAGTTGTAGGATTGTGCGTGGGGGGGGGGAACTGGATTATTGCCTCCACCTTGAGAGGATCAACCATGAACCGTGTTGTTGATACAATGAAACCTAGAAAATGTCCCGAAGTTACGCAGAAGATGCACTTGTTTGGATTCAAGTGAATCCTAAAGTAGCGACAACATTCGAAGATTAGTCTAAGGTGTGTAGGATGATCCATTCTCTTGCGATATCGTGATGCTAAATCATATAGATAGGCCTCAAATATATGCTTGAGATCATGAAAAGCAAAAGACATGGCCCACTGGAAGGTGGCACCAGCATTTTTAAGACCAAAAGGCATCTTACGATATGTGAATGTATGCCACAGACAAATGAATGTCATTTAGTGTTTGTCTTCGGGCTTGATTTGGATTTGTTTATATCTTGAAAAACCATCCATGAAAGAAAAGGCTTCACAACCAACACATTCATCAATGATCTGGTCGATGAACGGTGTTGGAAAATTATCTTTGGGACATGCCTTGTTCAAATCATGGAAATTGGTACATACACGAATCGTGCCTTGTTTTTTATTGACCGGCACAAGATTCGACACCCATTGAGTCAAATGGATAGGATAGATAAAACCTACCTTTAGCAATTTCACAACCTCAATCTTGATGGCTGCTGCTTTCTTGGGATTAACTGGACGAAGCTTCTGTCGAATAGGCTTGGCATCAAGATATGTTGTGATTTCATGTTCAACTATTTTTCGATCGATACCTGGCATTTCCTCATAAGACTAGGAAAAAACATCGCGGAATTCTTTGAAAAGGTACATGTAGATTTGAATCTCTTCGAGGGAGAAATCCACTCTGACGAAGACATTCTCCACGATGCTAGGGTTTTGAGAGATGTTGATTGGTATGGTTTCAGCGATAGTTTCCATATTTCCCTCAACATAAATTTCATGTGTAGCTAAGAGATTAATAGGACACAGTTGATCTCATGTCATGGTCACGATGAATTCTCCTTCTTTTATTCGTCTTAACTCTGGGAGAAAATATGATCTGTGATGAAGATTTTCCCAAGGTTTGTTTAGACTAGTCATCGCTTCGATTACTACTTCATCAGAAGGAAAGACTAAGTCTAATGAATTGACGTTAGCAAGAGAACCCTGAGCCCAAATAGGCTCTAGAAGTGGATCTAACTCTTGTGCAGGGGTCGGATCAGTGTTAGCTGAACCTTGCTGGACTAAAGCGTACACTACTTCAGCGGCAGACAAGGGAATGAACATGCCGGGATGCCCTGTCTCATCCATTGTGGCTGATGGGGAAGGAAGAATCCATGGATCCACAAAGTAAGTTGTGTAGAATGACGAAACTTGAAAAATCTCAACCTTATGGTGACTAGATATAAATTTGATATCGCCCTGTGGAGGTGGGTAATCGAAGGTACCCATCAAAGATGGGCACAAACCAACTCTTATGTTGACGACACCTGGTTGAGGATTATTAATCATTGGGACCGTGGATGCCCCCAAAGTTGGGTCAGGTCTGGATAAATACAATTGATCGATGGTCACGATCCAGCCCTTGTGTGGAAACAACAAGACCCGAAAAACTGTAGAAACCACAGCTTGCATAGCATAAGTCCAAATCCACCCTAACAAGAGGTTATAGTCGAGGGGAGCATTGAATACCTCTACTTCGACACACATGGTCTTCCCTCCTAACTACACAAAGAAAGAAGGAACAATTCCATGTGGTCGGAACAAACGACCGTCGAAAGCAGTGAGGAGAGTAGGTGATGGAGAGAAAATGGGTTGGCCAATGGCGTTCCAACATGCCAATGACATAAAAAAGAAACCTACTCCCTAATGGCGTTTCTCTTGCCCAATAAAACCTACTCTCTCCAATCCAAGTACAAGTCAATGGTGATAGTTCCTTCTTAGTGTGGTCTGGCCCCTAACCCTATTCAACCCAATCCTATGGGTCAAAAATCCCACTTACTCAAGGCTCATGAAAAATATGTCATGGAAATTCAAAAGGGGAAACAAGCACCCATCGCCATGGTCCTTAGAGAGGGGAAAACCCTGAAATGTCCCCTAAAATGATCATTGGATCTTTTAATGTGAGAGGGGTAGGACCCTCCAAAAAACTGTTATCCCTAAAAAATATTTTGCAAAATATCAATTCTAATGTTTTTCTTATTCAAGAAATGAAGTGCTATGGAATTACAGCTAGGAGTATTCTAGAGTTGTGGTTGAAGAACTGGTCATTTTGTTCTATTGGCGCTGAAGGACAATCATGTAGGAACTTATCCGGATGGAGCCCTGTGTGCAAGGATCTTTCCTCAAAAATGTTTTGTTCAACAATCTTGATTAAATTGTTAGTCAAATATTTTGGCTTTCCATTTTTAATTTTAAACATTTATGGACCCTATGTTGATAGAATCCCCTTATTGGATGATTTGGATTTTCCATGCATGTTAAATGAATCTTGTATTTTGTTTGGGGAGACTTTAACTTTACCATCTCTTAGAGAGAATTTTGGGGTGAATTTCCTAGCATGGAATCATAAAGGGTTTTCTTTATCTCTTTTTTGGAATCTCATCATCTGATGAATAATGAACTAGTGAAGTTGGTTCCCACTTGACACATTTTATGAACTGGAAAATATGTTGTCTCTAAAATATTGGATGGATTCATTTCTTTAGAATACTTATTTTCTTCTGTACTTTTAGTAAAATCATCGGTGGTTGAAGGAGGGATTTAGTCCTCAAGATAAATTTGGAATTGGACTCACTCCCTAGCCCTTTCAAATTCAACCACATTTGGATGGAAGAAGAATATTTTGTGTCTATGGTAAAAAAATATTGGAAACCATTGGACTCTCTAGAGATCAGTCGATGATGTTCCAGTTCTCTGAGAACATTGTTTTTTTTCTAGAGAAAAAAGCGTAAATTTAATTAAGATAAATAGAACTTACATTATGAGAAACCTAGAAAAAGAGAATCAGGCTGACAAAAATTAGCATCAAACATTTGACTTAAACAAACTTTGGAAAGAAAAAATCCAAATATGAGTAGAAAATCATGGGGATACCATCTGATATAAAACAATCTATAAAAACTTAGCTGAGAAGGACCAGTAGAGGAAAAATCAAAAAAACGTTGGACATGCCAAGACAGAGTGAAAAATAATCCTCACAAGATCCAAAACTGGAGGGACAAAAATAGAGAGTCTTTCATCCATGGAAAAAAAAGAAGGCAAAAAATGCATGCCCAATAAGGACCTTAAATTGTTGACCCAACTCCACAATCAACACTGCATGCCCAAAAATAAAGGACCTATAAGATCTAACCCAAACTCCAAAAATAAGAAATAAACCCCAGCATCCACTACACAAATCTACAGAACCCAAGAGGAGAAAAAAGACCCCCTATCCACCACAACATCAGGGGAAAAACCTGAAAATGCATCAGGCCCTGAACGAACTAGTAGAAAAAGAAGAGAACGGGGTCACCAAAAATACTATGACGAGGAAAAAAAGAGACTCAAACAACATATATCCACCAACAAAAATACTTCCAAAATATTGAGGGAGAGGCACTAGACACCAGGAGATGCCCTGTCCACTCCCAAAAACCCCATCACCAACAAGATGTTGACATTATGGTAGTTGTGGGAGGTATTTACCTCCACATGTAAACCTGACGAGGATAGAATACTCTGGGAAGAAAGAAGAAACCATAATGAGTTGGCTAATAACCTTGAAGACTTGTTGACTCAAGAAGATAATTTATATTAGTTTATGAGAATCCAAGAGAAGAATTCGGCCATAAATAATAATATATAATGAATAGAAAGATACCCAGAATGAGAAGTCAGCCCAGGCAGTTAGCCAGAATTAGTATAAATAAAAAAGGCCAGTTCTCATTCTGGCAAGCAGTCTCAGAATTGCAGAGCAACAACTTGTGCACACTGTAGTGCCCAGTCTTGTGCATTGGTTTGAGGAGAGTTTCCATTGCAGCTGTTGTAGCTAGCAAATCATGTTTGGTTTTGCCTATCTCTTACTTAGGGTTTGGACTATCTAATCAACTCTTGTTGGTGCACTATCCTTGGGGAAAGGTGCACTACCCTTTGTTTGGATATCTAGCCTAGGGTTTGCTTCCAGACTGATTCTCTATCAAGGTTAAGGTGCTCGAAGGGTGGCTTAGAGATATGGTTGGGTGACAATAGTGATATTGTCAATGGTAAAATGAGCACATCGATTATATTTTAACAGGTTGTGGTCCCACACCTCCTTCATTCAGTCTAACTACTGGAAGGAAACATAGCTAGAAGGATATTAAGCTCGTTGAAGAACTTCCGCTAGGATTTCTGGCAGGAGCAGTCACCAAAGCACTGTCCCTATGGTTACTAGCAGGTGCAGTTGTAGAAACACTAATCCTCTCATTGATACACCTTAAGTGAAGAGATTGACCTAATCTCTAGACAGATCAGTGCACCCTAGCCTAGTGCATCACCTAGTACTCTCAGCAAGCCAAGACGTCAAGTTTGATTTTGTAGTCAAATCTAGGGTTTGGGCAAGTAAAAGAGGGCACGACTTATTCTATGAAGTCAGAGAACAAGCTAGATGGAGCCTCTAACTTCAGAGCATGGAAGACAAGGATTTACCTCATCCTTGCCAAGAATAAAGTGTTGGATATCGTGAAAGGAAAGATCGTTGAACCAGAGTTTGAAGAAGGAAAAGAGAAGGAACCACAAAACGTTGTAGTTGTGGAGAAGTTCAAAGATGGTGACATCATTGAAGAAGATGTTCGATGCCCTAACAAATATCTTCTTGGTTAGAAACATTGGACAGGTTATGAGTTTGAAGAATGAGCTCTGTGACATGAATATGAATGATGAGGATAGCATAACATCATACTTTGTAAGGATCTCCCAATTAAGATATCAACTACAAGCTATTGAAGAGATCATTTCAAAGAAGGAATTGGTAAACATAGTACTCAATGGTCTTCCCAAGACGTGGGATGCATTTGTCGCAAGAATGAACAAAAGAAAGGAGTATCCTACATTTGAATAACTTTGGACTTGTTGTGCTCAATAAGAATCAAGGATCATTGCAAAAGAGAAACCCCAAAATAAGTACGATGATCAGGGCTTCACAGCAAGATTCAAGAATTTCAAGAACAAAAGGAAGTTTGGCTCAAGAAGGAAGCCAAATCAAGAGAAAGACATTTCAGAAATACAATGCTTCAACTATTGAAAGTATGGTCACTACAAGAATCATTATCCTAAGCTAAAGAAAAGGAAGGAGAAACATGAAGCATCAGTTGCCGAAGAAAAATAACCTACAAAGAAGACTAAGCATGATGAAAAAGACTTCTTCTAAATGTAACAATACTCTTCTTATTTCTTGTGCATATCTTGTTTGCATCGTCTTTGTACATATCTTGTATATCTATCTCCTGGAAGATAATGTATTCCAAGAAGAACTATACCTATGGAAGAACAACAAGAAAAGGATTGATATCATTAGATAATATGCATGAAAGGATGAAATACGTCGAATCAATCATGAAGAGACTTAGAAGAAGAAAAGACAAAAAGAAGCCAACAATCAAGAGGAAATTGCATAGAGACTCATGACGTTTTATAGAAGACAACAAGACGGAAGTGTGGAATCTGTTAGACAGAGAGAGCCAATTATATATTGTAGAAGACAATAAGGATGCAGATAGAAGCATGGAATCTATTAGATGGAGGGAAATGATTATATGCACTTATACATGAAAAAAGGATTAGGAGGGAGATAATCCTATGATCCATTGAAGATGATGAAATATATATTCCTAGTGGCATCCATGAAAGATAGTACATGTTCAGCTCAACCAAAGAAGAGGACTTCTTCGAAGAGAAGCCTTAAAATATCCTTGGTTGTCCATTGACATCCGTGATCCTATAATGAAAGGAAGAAGTGGAATCTCTAGGGAATGGAGTCTATAAGAAACTCTGTGGACACAAGAGCTAAAGGGAAAACATGAGGAATAACATGAAGAAACAAGAGAAGCCAGAACAACCAGTCATTATATCACAAGATTACCAGCCTCACATTAACTCACTAAAAGAAATTGAACAGAGGAACTAAAAATTGTGATGAAGAACAATATATGGAAGACTTATGAATGAAAGCATTGCAAGATCCATAACTAGAGGTTCTCCCAGATGGAGGGAGAAGACTATGATGATTACTCATTGCGGTTAATATGGGAAATGGTCTATTTTGGAGGTTGCTACAAGACATTCTTTTCCTCTTGTGGTTAACAAAGGAAATGGTCCGAACATTCATTCCTTAGGGTTTATACATTCTCTCTAGGGTGCACTTTTATTAGTGTAGGAGGAACGACCTAGGGTGGGGAATGGTCTAGGCTCAACAATTAGGGACAAGCATTCCTTAGGGTTTATACATTCTCTCTAGGGTGCACTTTTATTAGTGTAGGAAGAATGGCCCAGGGTGGGGAATGGTGAAGGTTCAGAAGACAGGACAATTATTCTCCCTTGCTTGAGAAGAATAG
This sequence comes from Picea engelmannii, assembly GCA_009831015.1. Classification (NCBI taxonomy): domain Eukaryota; kingdom Viridiplantae; phylum Streptophyta; class Pinopsida; order Pinales; family Pinaceae; genus Picea; species Picea engelmannii. The sequence continues at coordinate 1,952,785 of ML779073.1, read as the reverse complement.
TCCAGATATCTCATTGTTCTATTCTTAGGGAAAATATTCTTTCAGATATCATATATATGAGTGAAATATTGGCCTAGATGATTCAGTTTATATCATAACATTGTTTCTGTGCAAGTTGATATCAGATGATTGTTATGAAGATTGTATGACAATAGATGTATACTACAGTGGTGTATGTGTTCCACTATTCGTGACTATACGTTGTTGATCATGTACTTGTGTGTTACTTAGTGTGGTAGTGTACCACTGGATTGTAGTTATGTACTACTATGAATAGACACAATTGTGTTCTAATTTTTTTAGTTTTCCTTGAAGACTATCAACAGTATTGGAAATGATTATCAGTTAGATGGATAGTCAAAGGAAAAAGATTTCCTAGACGAAAAATGGTTCAGAGCATTTACTCTTCTAGATTAGAAGAATGTCTCTTGTATCACTCGATGGAGTGAGAATCATGTATGATTACTCAAATAGAGTATGCTTTTGAGAGATGATGTAGTTTATGACATTGATGATGATGATGGTGCTCATGATCTAGTCATGATCTAGTCTATACAACTATGTTGATGCTACCAGTTGAATGGTATGTTTTTGTGCTCAAGACCATTACGTATAATACCTCCCTAGATAGGAGGGAGTGTTGATATTATGGTAGCTACGGCAGGTATTTACCTCCACGTGCAAGGAAGGATCGAGCAGTAGGCATGTCAGCTCTACGGCTCCATTTGGCAGACTCAAAGTCATAAATGTATACACACTTCGTCAAATTCATGTTTAACGGATAGACTCCACCTATAAGAACCAACTTCCTATTCACAGCAACGCACTGAGACCATGCTGTTATTCCAGCAAAGAGGGGATCATCAATGGGAGGTAGCCTTTCCCAGGTGTTGTTGATAGGGTCATGAACCATTATTACGAAGGCGAGATGAGCCCTCGGATCTCTGTGGATCAAGCACAACAGTTTCTCGTTCGTTCCAAATATCTTTTTGTCCGCATAGAACTCAGGGCTACCCACGATAGCCTCCCAGCTTCCGCACACAGCTTTCAAGTCATCGTGTGACACGTAAGTCACTCTTTGCAAGAAATTTTGAACGAGATCATCTGGAATAACCTCCATTAGAACACTTCAAACACACCTATTTCCTGATCAAGTTCAGCCAAAGATTTACCAGACATAAAGCTGCGAACATGAAAGTGAACGAAGCAAATTGAAAATATGAAAGTGGAGTTAAATATATAATGTGTAGACGTTAGGCATGACCAGTGGTAACCTAATTTCCAGCCCGACCAGAAAGTAACATCGATTTGTCCATTAATAAACCACATTATATGGTATTTATTTTCATTATGGAAATATATTAATTTTTTAATTCATAATATGGATTTTGATTTTGAGTAGTTATGACTATGTTTTATTTAAATTATTTAAAATTATATTTAAATAATTTTTGATAATTTAAATCATTTTGGGGTCTTATACACCAATTTGGTGTTTGGTGTGGCCAATGATAATAATAATAATAATTATTATTTAAATAATTTAACTATATCATATAGAATTAATTAGGAGAATAATTATATTTAAAAATTATTTAAATAATTTAATTATATCATATGGAATTAATTAGTGGAGTAATTTTTAATAGAATCAGAGTACTTCATTCAACCCAATTCATTGTTATACTTTCAAGTCACTCAATGTTAATTCATTTTCACTTTTTTCATATTCAAAGATATCCAACTTCCATGTTGTGTTCTCTGTCTCTTGTTATTAACTAGAAATTTGAGGATGACCAAATATTAACATCCTGAAAGGGGAATTTGAAGATTCTGGAGAAGAGGTAGAGAGTTTGTAGATGAGTATAGAGGCTTTGTGAGTTAGTAAACTTTCACCCATAGGATATCGATAAGCATTGGTTGCTTGAGAGTGAAATTGTATTCTTCCAAATTATTCCCAATTTAAGGCCTTTGACAATTTTTTATTTATTTTTGCCTACATTGAAGGGCACTAGAAGGGATGCATATCCATGAGGGGCTATTAATAAAAGAAGTGTAAGACCTTCCTTGTGTTGTGTAGGGTAGTGGAAGGAAGTGCCATGGTTATTTGATCACTGGATTATAGGATTAGAGTTCTCTATAGTGAGTAGATTGACTAAGCCATGAGAGAAATGGGTTTGGTCGAGTGAGCTTAGAATATGTAACATGAATTCCTTCACCCTAGTGGCCTCATAGATTTGCATGGGGGTGGAATATGCCCTCAATGCCTATGGTTGGGTGGAAATTTTCTGAGACACAATGAGTTTCTTGGACCATCTTCTAATAAAGACAAGTATTTTATCTTTATTGATGAATTTGAAATTGAATGTTAATTTCTATTATAAATTTACATTAATTATGCATGTTGTTTGTGGTTATGCTTAATTCAAAATAAGGGCACTTGATTGCAATTAAATCTATTAATCCCTCCTTGATAATTTTATTTTATTTTTAATATTTCACCTTATACATGTATTTAAATGAATTTTGGGCCTCCATGGAAGAACACATTTGTGCTATTATGGTGAGTTAGTCTCTTGAGGGTTGAGATTTTAATAACATGATCGTGTCTCCTTGTATCATGAATGGGGATTCCATAGTGTTGTATTTGAGCCTTATTTCAATGTGGCCTCATAGCTTGGCATGGGGCTAGAATATACCCTCGATGCCTATGGTTGGGTGGAAACTTTCTCATACACAATGAGCTTTTTGGACCATCTTTGGATGAAGATAAGCGTTCTATATTTATTGACAAATTTGCAGTTGAATATTATTTTCTATTATAAATTTACATGGATTATGCATGTTGTGTGTGGTTATTCTTAATTCAAAACAATGACACTTGATTGCAATTAAATATATTAATCCATGCTTGTTAATTTTGTTTCATTTTTACTATTGCACGTTATACATGCATTTAAATGAATTTTGGGCCTCCATGGAAGAGAATATTTGTGTTATTATGGTGAGATAGTATCTTGAGGGTTGATATTTTAATGACATGATCGTGTCTCCTTGTCTCATGAATGGGGATTCCATAGTGTTTTATCCGAGCCTTATTTCAATGTTGGGAGAATTCAGGTAATTTTACACAATAGGCTTCATAGTCACATGTAGTTATTTAACAACCATTAAATTTTAACATGGATAGAATCAAATATGATAAAGGTTTCGTTATGTTCAAACTCAACATCCATAAATGGGATTGGATCATAAAACTCGAGTTGCAAGAATCATTTCAGAGAGATATCATACTGTGTTTTTTTTTCAACTATGGATGGGGAGATTCATCATTTGAAGATAATTGAGAGTTGTAGTCTATGTAAAGGAAAACATTTAGTCTTGTTACACCACAATGATGAATAACCATTTGGTATTGGTATGATTCCCCCTCCCCCACTAATGAAAATGTGGAACTAGAGGTAGGGTCGTAATTGGATGGAAGAGGCGTATTGTAATGTTTCCCATATTTTGCGATAAAAAAAAAATCCTTTTATAATGTTACTATAATTTATCATTGATTTTAAAAGAAGATACCTTCTAAAAATCATAACTTCAATCATAACCTCATGAAGGGAAGGTTTCACTACCCCCTTGGCATCCATAAGTTGGTCTTGCCACTTCTTGTCTAGGTGCATATATCTAGTAGGACCTGTCAAATCTACCCTCCATAAGAGCGGGGTGAAACTACTACTTAAGGATTATATTTCTTTGGTCCTTATTCTAGATTACATGGTGTTTCCTTTTGTAAACTATAGAACCATTTTCCTATTTGAACAAATCCCATAGCGTAATATAAATAACCTATAACAATTCTGATCATTTGTTAATATCATGGTGATTGTTTATATAAGTATTAACACTCGAGACAAAGTGACTAACGCAAAGGGTCATGGTTACTATTTGAATGACCACATGTTAAGTAAAAAAATTCAAGCATTTACTAGGCTACTGTTAAGTGTTAAAACATAACCATAAAGACAAAGGTGTGTGTTCTAAACCTAACTGGTCTTCACTTGTTCTTCTCCATTACTAAGAGTTAAGTAAGGTCGTAGAGGCATAATGTCAAGTTTTAGAGACCCTATCTCCGATATTAAATAGAGACCTTGTGGCCTACTCCTTGGGATAATGCTCGGACTTCGTTCCCACTGCACTCTCACCACCTCATGTCGATCACATGGCCTTGAAATGTATCCTTACTCGTCACCATTACTCGGCTCATTAGGGGTTTTCCAATGTTGTTTTGTCAATTCCTATCCCTGTGGTTACGCAAAAATTTGTTAAACGACCTTTGTTACTCTTCGGCCTGATGTAGTGACCAGCCATTGGGAAGCTGGGACTCACATCGATGACAAGATTTTCTTAAGAGAACATTGCTTGGAGTCTTTGAAAGGTAAGAATTATTCTATACTGGTTATTCTTCCTTTGTCCTACGTGGTTACACCGTCGGGTAAAGATACTTAGATTATGTTTGTGTCCTCTCGAGCGTTGAATCTTTGGAAAGAATTATTATCTATTCTGTATAGGATTTTAAGTAGGAGCTTAGAATACTGTAATAAAGATAGAGTTCGATTGAAACTGGGGCTTTGTCATTTCATTGTTTGTTTTTTTTTTTTTTTTCCGCCTCCATCTGATGTAATTGAAGAATGTTCTTCTTGAACCCTAAGGGTTTTAATATTAGAAGGTTTCTATGGAAAAACATCATGGCCAAAAATTGTAACTCTGTGTTAACATTTGTTCTACGAGGGTTCTTCATCAAGGGTGGAAATTCGATTCTCAAATGTGTAATAGTTATTCTCTAAGGGTCAACATCCTACTGTAATTTATGTAGGAATAGATCATATTTCATTGCGTTGAAACTTTATGTTTCACCTCCCGACCTCCCCGTAAGGAGTCTTGGAATTCTGGGTTATCAATTGCAAATCCTTGCTGTAAATTAATGTAGGTTTTCCTTTATTATTTGTACATACTAGATGTCTCTACAAGGTTTTCCTAACTATGGTTCAACGCGTCTGAAACAATGATGGTTTCACTATGAATTATTAGTATTCAGAGTCTTTAAAGAATTCCCCTGAGAGAATTTACCCCATACTCATCCAAATATATATGTCCGTTAGGAAACATAAAAGGGTTTTTGTCTTATCTTTATCAACAAGGGTTTCCATGCACCCCGAATCCCTGTTGACTCTCATGGTCTTATTATCATTGACCGTTAGTGCATAGTGGCAAAGGTGAAGTCTCATGGTTGTAATAGTTCTATAATTAGTATAAATTTGGTAGTGTATAATCTTTGTATATTTAATCATTTAAATTTTAATAGTTCCTTGTATTTCTTTCTAGTAATCATTGTTACAAACTTTTTGTAGGGATCTAATGATGCGACCCGTGGTTTTTGCGAGGGTACCCATCAGATCGACCTAGACCCACTTCTCCCTTCTAGTCTGTGGATATCTTCCTCAATTGCGCAGATGGCATGACTGACCGAGACCACTAGTTAAGTTATGCTAGGAATCCTAGATATTACCTTTCTAAACCATCAAATTTGTCTCCAAGTCGTTATTCAAAATTTTGTTAAATTCTTTTACTCATTACTGTCTTTGTTTTCTGTAGGACTGTTGGTGCCTATCATCTCTCAAATTGGAGTCTCACCCTGCACATAAGGTACTTGGGTTCTAAAGTAGAGCTTCAAACAACACTTACAGGTTCTATTGCATGAATAGATTAGCATGCAGTTATCGTGGGTAGAAGTACCAGATTGCTTTGGAAGTTGGTTTAACTATGTCTTCAGATTAAATAAAATACCTATGGTTCGAACCCTTGCCTCTGTATAAATGAGAATATTAAGGAGTAATGGACATAAATTTCACCATCATTCATAGATTGTAAATTTTTTTTTTGTGGATAAAACTAAATTTGTCAATTGCTTGTTTGGTATATTGGCTATGTTATTACTTAGAATTCTAGACGAATAGCAAATATCGACTATTAGTGAATATGTAAATACCTATAATTTAGATGATTCTCGGACAACATGTAATTTAATATATTTAATTTCCTCCTGTATTGTTTTAATTCCAAAAGACTTCGTTGTGGCCAACAGAGCTATTTATTTTCTTTTATTTCATTGGCACCAACCTTATATAGAGGTTGGAACGATTTATTGTTTGTTAGTAGAGCTATGGAATTTCAAACTTATCATTTAAATTCATCCAGCTTTCGTTCCTCTAGCATTTAAGTTCAGGAATACGTTTGCGATGACAGACCTGGTTTTTTTTCATGTACTAAATTTCCAGCACTTAATAAATGATCAGTTGGACTTAATCGTCTTCCAATTTTTCATTAACACCGATTGATATACATATCGTAGGATTTTTAAAGTGAGTCTGGTTAGTCGTATGGTTATCTTTATACATATGTAATTATATATGTATTTGCATACAAAGTTATCTGTTATTAAATATAATGGTTTGCAACAGTACTTTCAATACGATAGGGTAATCTATCCAAATTCAAGAGATAACTCATAGAGATTTATAAATGTAGTATAGATGTGCAATATTCATAAAGTTTAGTTTTATTCCAGAATAGTGATTACTAAACATAATAATTAGATCTACATGATGCACCAAAATGGTAGAATATTTCTAACACAAATAATGAAGTAGAATTATGTTAATTACAGTTACAGTTCCTTACATATTTCCCATCCAAATTTCATCCCAGACAAACAAATTAGTAAATTTTACTCAACAACTGTATCTAAACTATGAGACTCTATCCTACTTATCACTACATTCCTTCAGAATTAAATAACAGAGTACCTCATTCATATTTAAATAGAATAAATCCTACCAGCCAATAATTCACAATGACAAGTAAAGAGAGAAGGAGAATATGTACATATCTGGACAATTTTTCCAAACAACAAATGGAACATCCACGGTCCTCCCAACCTTAGAACACGACAGCCAAATCACTTGTCCTGTTCACCCCCTATCGTGACCATGAATCCATGAGGGATAACTCAGAACTCCTCCTCAACAAATGCCTTTTCAACAGTCTTCTCCTTGCCTCACACTAAACAAGTAGTGTTTGTAACAACAAGAGATAGATTTATCTCCTGCATACTAGGAAGCATCCTGCCTCCTCCCATATGCTATATATCCAAAATAAAAAGTGCCTAGGTGTTTTTTCCCCTTGGGAATTTTCGCATATTTCCAAATACCTGATTTTCAAGGGCTACCAATGGACAAATTCTTGATTTTACACTTGTAATAATCAGCGCTGAGGTAGTTCCAACATGTTCCCCACTGATGGAGTCATGGTCAACTGATTTTAACCTGGTTTTTCCATTTGTCCATCAAAAATAAATATAAAAATTTTTGTTTCATACAAGTGTCATAGTCAAGTAGTTAGTTGGTTCAAATCATATCTCTGCCCAATAGTCATAATCTGTAATTGCAATTAACTAAATTTGAAATTTGTAATTTCCATAAATGGCAAAAATTTTCCAATTTCAAATTTACCAAAAACAAAAATAATTTCCCACGAAATTTCAGACTTTAAAGATAAATTTATTTTCAGGATGTTACATCATTTTCCCCTTTAATAAAATACTATCCTCATTGTTCATTCCTCATTGCCCTGTGCCTCTTTTAGGTTCTGTTGTACTTTTCTTACCGTGCTCTCCATTTCCTAGAGAATATCTGGTCCAACCATGAGTCTGTCAGTTGGGTTATCCCTACTAATTAGAGTCGTACACTTTTTGTCATACAGTACCTCGAAAGGGCTCATTTTAGCCGAAGTTTGGTACCCATTATTGTATGCAAATTCTATCAAGTGTAGGTAGTCTTCCCACTTGCATGGATTTGTTCTTACATACATGCAAATCATATCTTCTACGATTTGGTTTGCTTGTTCAGTATGTCCATCCTTTTGTGGATGATAACTTGTGTTGAAATTCAAGTTAGTACTTAACCCTACAAACAATTCTTTCCAAAAAGAAGATGTAAATTTTACGTCTCTATCTGAAATCACCATTTTAGGAATACCATGCAGTCTAAAAATTTCTTTCATGAATATTTCAAGGATGTTAATAGATTTAAAAGTATACTTCATAGGAATAAAGTGTGCAGACTTACTAAGTTTATTGATTACCACCATAATTGAATCATTATGTTTCTGAGTTCTAGGAAAACCTGTAATAAAGTCTAGATATAGTCTCCCATTTCCATTCCGGAACAGGTAAGGGTTGCAACAGACCGGCTGGATGCTGGTGTTCGGCTTTTACCTACTGACAATATTGACACTTAGCTAAGTATTCTATTGTTTTCCCCTTCACATCAGGCCAATAAATTAACTTTCTTAGTGTTGTTATCGTTTTTTGTGATCCTGGATGACCCAAATATGGTTTCCTATGAACTTCATCCAAAACTGTTAGTTTTAGCTCTGTCGAATATGATATGTATATTATGTTTTTAAATAATAGTAGACCACTTTTGTCCAAACTTAGATCTGTTTTGTCTGAACTTTCTGTAGTGTTCTATAATTCTACCATTGTTTTAGTGTAATTTTCATCGTTAATACCTGCAACCTTTATCCTCTGTTCAAGATTGCTTTCTGCCCTGCTAATGTTTATTTGAAGCAACCCATGAACTCTTATGTTTAAAGTTTCATCTACTTTGTTTTCCTTACCCTTGACATGTCTTATCTCAAAGTCAAATTCGGTCAAGAAGGCTATCCATCTTTCTTTCCTTGCACTAAGGTCCAGCTGGCTAAACAAAAATTTCACACCATTGTTGTTGGCCAATAAGAGAAGCCTTCTACCCATTATGTAGTGTTTCCACATCTTTAATGCATTTATTAGAGCTACCAACTCTAAGTCATGGGTGATGTAGTTTCATTTGTGTTCCTTTAGTTTTCGGGACTTATAACAAATAACATGTCCTTCTTGAGTTAGGACACCACCTAGTCCTTCTTTACTCGCGTCTACACAGATGGTGAAGTCTTTGTCTAGATATGCTACCTTTAAAATGTGTGTGGTCGTTAACAATCCTTTTAGCTTATTGAAACTATCTTGGCATTTTTGTGACCAGTGAAGCTTGGTTCCCTTCTTTTGTAACGATGTTATAGGGTATGAAATTTTGGAAAATCCCTCTATAAATTTGTGGTAATATTCGGGGATTCCCATGAACGATTAGATGTCTCCCGCTTCCTTAGGAATTGACCACTCCATGATGGATCTTATTTTCTCAAGATTGACCACAATTTCTTCTGCAGATATTGCATGTCCTAGGTATTCTATTTTCTTTTGATAAAAATCACACTTATCGAATTTAGCATATAGTTTGTGCTTTCTTAAAGTTTGCAGCACTATCCTTAAGTTCTCTTCATGTTCTTCTTCTGTTTTAGAATATACTATAATTTCGTCAATAAATACTAACACGAACTTGTCTTAGTACTGACTGAAAATACTATTCATTAAACACATAAACATGGTTGGAGTGTTCATGAGTTCGAGAGGTATAACCACAAATTCATCCATATCTCATTCGAAAAGTTGTTTTACTTACGTCCTCATATTTTATCCTAACTTGGTGATAACCAGATCGTAAATACAATTTCAAGAAAATATTTGCCCCACCTACTTGATCGAACATATCATTTATCTTAGGTAAGGGGTACTTGTTCTTAATAGTCATTTTGTTTAATTTTCTATAATCGATGCATAATCTCAGAATTCTATCTTTATTTTTCACAAAGAGGACTGGTGCTCCCCATGGTGAAACACTCGGTCTAATATATTATCTGTCCAATAATTCCTGTAGTTGAATTTTTAGTTCTGTTAATTCTATCAAACTCATTCGGTAATGTCTTTTCAAGATAGTGGTTGAACCAAGTAGTAGGTCAATAGAAAAGTCTATCTCCCTCCATGGGGGTAATTCAGGTATCTCATCAACAAACACATCTCTAAAATCATTTTCGTCCTTATACTTAAGTGATTTTTCATAACAATATATCACTGCTTTATGCCTTTCTAACCAATCCATTCTAATAATTACATCATAATATCCTAACGGTAGAATGTTTAGATTTGTCTTTATGTTTTGACCACCTAAACTGAACTCATAATAAAAAATAAAGTCAACAACTTTTCTGTTCGTTCTTGTTGCTAGTTGTACCAGCCAAGATTTTGCGTGTCTTATTTTCTTAAGTTTATTTGAGTCCACTATACCAAGAGTGATATAACTTAATGTATCTCTAGGATCAATTAAAACATAAATTCAAGTGTTATTGATTTTACCTTAAATTTCCACCACAGAGGACTCGTGGTCAGCTTGTCTGCCCTCCATGGCTGAATTGATCTGATGCAAGCTTATGCCTACATCCCCTACTGTAGAGGCTTCCTGTAGATTGTGAATAGTAGTTCTATTTGCTGAAATCAAATGTGGACAACTCCTCCTTAGATGAGATTCTCCACATTCCCAACATTTTAATGGTTCACGGGGGTTGTGTCCAAACTTCTTTGTTCCCAGATTTACCAGTTTATCGTCTCCTTGCGTGTCTAGATTATTGGAGTAAAAATATTTGCTTGGAAATATTTTTTCTTCCTTATGATAAGGAGCTAGTTGGTATCCCTTCTTCCGCTTGTTCATTCGGTCTTGTTTCTTGTCTTTCCAAGCCTTGGGAAATTTTGTCCATTGTTTGTATTGGTCATAACACATTCAGGATTTCCTGAATACTTCACTCAAGCACTTGGGATTATCAAATTCAATTATTTCCTTATAGGACTGTGGTAGACAACTTAGGAACCACTGGATTTTCACTTTATCCTCCCGGATATAAGGTACGAACCTTAGTAATTCCAGGAATTTGTTTATCATATCTTCCATAGACATTTGACCAAGTCGTAGCTCATAAAATTCTTTGGTTTTTCTTTCATAGTAACTTTCAGATAGGTACTGTTTCTTAAAGTATTTCTTAAAGTCTAACCATTCCATTAGTTTTTCCTTTAGGCTCTTGGCCAATTTCAGGTCTTGCCACCAAATGTTGGCTTTTACTATCAGATTATAGATGGCCATCTTGACCTTCATATTATTGGAATAGTTGTATATCTGGAAATACTTCTTGATATGTAATAAACATGCTTCAGCTTTGTCCCTTGTTCTCGATCCCCCATAAAAGGTAGATGGTTTCATTTTCTTAAATTCTCCCTCAAGGTGATCCACCTGTTTCCTTTTTCTGTCTATTTTTGTTTTATCTTTAGCTGGAGGTGTACCTTCAGATGAGTTGTCCCCTTTCTCTACTTCAGGAACATAATTCTTGGAGGCCCTTTTACGAATCTATTCTTCCTAGTTATCGTCCTTTGGGGTTTTCTTTGTCACTATACTTTTCAACAAGACTTCATGTATTTCCTTCTATTCATGCTGTTCCTTTTTCAGTTTCTCATTGTCTTCTTTGAAAACCTGCAACTCAACAATGAGATTTCCCATCGTTTCTAGAACTTCGGTATGTGAGCTTCTGTCATTGTTCTATTTCTGATCTTCAGGAGGTCTTTGTCTAGGATTCTCTTCAAGTTTGATTTTTTCTTCATCCTGGGCTGCCATTATTAATACAGAACAAAAAAGAGTTTTTTGTTTGTAACAATAATGGTTCATTAGTTTTACATAGACATAAATATGTGCTAAGTAATTAATTTGGCCTTGTTAAAGGTCCAAGTGTTGTAACCTTTTCCCTGATACCATATGTAATGTTTCCAATATTTTGCAATAATGTTTTTTTTTTCCTTTTATAAGGTTACTATAATTTATCATTGATTTTAAAAGAGGATACCTTCTAGCAATCATAACTTCAATCACTACTTCATGACAGGGAGGTTTCATTACCCCCATGACATCCATAACTTGGTCTTCCCACTTCTTTTCTAGGTGCACATATCTAGTAGGACCTGTCATCTCTACCCTCCATAAGAGCGGGGTGAAACTACTACTTAAGGCTTATATTTCTTTGGTCCTTATTCTAGATTACATGGTGTTTCCTTTTGTAAACTATAGGACCTTTTTCCTATTCGTGCAAATCCCATAGCGTAATATAAATAACCTATAGCACTCCTGATCATTTGCTAATATCATGATGATTGTTTATATAAGTATTAACACTCGGGACAAAGTGACTAACACAAAGGGTCATGATTACTATTCGAATGACCACGTGTTAACTAACATAATTCAAGCATTTACTAGGCTACAATTAAGTTTTAAAACATAACCATAATGACAAAGGTGTGTGCTCTAATCCTAACCGGTATGCACTTGTTCTTCTCCATTACTAAGAGTTAAGTAAGGTGGTAGGGGCGTAATGTCAATTTTTAAAGACCCTACATGTGATATTAAACAGAGACCCTATAGCCTACTCCTTGGGATAATGCTCTTCCTTCATGCTCATTGCACTCTCACCACCTCACATCGATCACGTGGCCTCGACATGTATCTTTACTCGTCACCATTACTCGACTCATTAGGGGTTTTCCAGTGTTGTTTTTTCAATTCCTATCCATGTGGTTACGCAAAAATTAGTCAAACGACCTTTCTTACTCTTCAGCCTGATGTAGTGACCAACCATTGTGAAGCTGGGACTCACATCAATGCCAAGATTTTCTTAAGAGAATATTGGTCGGAGTCTTTGAAAGGTAAGAATTCTTTTGTATTGGTTATTCTTCCTTTGTCCTATGTAGTTACACCATCGGTTAAAGATACGTAGATTATGCTTGTTTCCTCTCGAGCATTGAAGCTTTGGAAAGAATTATTATCTATTCTATAGAGGATTTTAAGTAGGAGCTTAGAATATTGTAATAAAGACAGAGTTCAATTGAAATCGGGGCTCTGTAGCTTCATAGTTATTTTTTTTTTTTTTTTTTCCGCCTCCATCTAACGTACTTGAAGAATTTTCTTCTTGAACCCTAAGGGTTTTAATATTAGAAGGTTTATGTGGAAAAACATCATGGCCAAAAGTTGTAACTATGTGTTAACATCTGTTCTACGAGGGTTCTTTGTCAAGGGTGGAAATTCGATTGTCCAATGTGTAATAGTCATTCTCTAAGGGTCAACATCCTACTGTAATTTCTGTAGGAATAGATTGTATTTCATTGCGTTGAACCTTTATGTTTCACCTCCCAACCTCCCCGTAAGGAGTCTTGGCATTCTCGGTTATCAACTGCAAATCCTTGTTGTAAATTAATGTAGGTTTTCCTTTATTATTTGTAGAGACTAGAGATCTCTACAGGGTTTTCCTAACTGTGGTTCAATGCGTTTGAAATAGTGATGGTTTCACTATGCATTATTAGTATTCAAAATATTTAAAGAATTCCCCTGAGAGGATTTACCCCATACTCATCTAGAGATATCTAGTCGTTAGGAAACATAAAAGGGTTTTTGTCTTATCTTTATCGACAAGGGTATCTAGGCACCCTGAATCCCTATTGACTCTTGTGGTCTTATTATCATTGACCATTAGTGCATAGTGGCAAAGGTGAAGTCTCATGGTTTTAATGGTTCTGTAACTTGTATAATTTTGGTAGTGTATAATCTCTGTATATTTAATCATTTCAATTTTAACATTTCCTTGTATATCTTTTTGGTAATCACTATTAACGATTTGTTTATAGCAATCTAATGATAGGACCCATGGTTTTTGCGAGGGTACCCATCAGATCGACCTAGAACCACTTCTCCCTTCTAGTCTGTGGATGTCTTCCTCAACTGCATAGATGGCACGACCGACCTAGACCACCAATTAAGTTATGTTGGGAATCCTAGATATGACATTTATGAAGCACTGAAATTGTCTCTAAGTCATTTTTCGAAATTTTGTTAAATTCTTTTACTCATTAATGTATTTTGTTTTCTGAAGGAATGCTGGTGCCTGTCATCTCTCGAATTGGAGTTGCACCTTGCACAGAAGGTACTTGGGTTCTAAAGTAGAGCTTTAAACAACACTTACAGGTTCTCTTGCATGAATAGATTAGCATGCAATTATCGTGGGTAGAAGTACCAGATTGCTATGGAAGTTGGTTTAACTATGTCTTCATATTAAAGAAAATCCCTAAGGGTTGAACCCTTGCCTCTGTATAAATGAGAATATTAAGGAGTAATGGACACAAATTTTGCCATCATTGATACATTGTAAAGTAAATGTTTTTGTGGATAAAACTAAATCTATCAATTCCTTGTTTGGTATATTGGTTATGTTATTACTTAGAATTCTGGATGGATAGCAAATATCGACTATTACCAAATATGTAAATACCTATAATTTAGATGATTCTCAGACAACATGTAATTGAATATATTTAATTTTCTCCTATATTGTTTTAATTGTAGAAGACCTCGTTGTGGCCAACAAAGCAATTTTTGTTCTTTTATTTTATTGGCACCAGCCTTACATAGAGTTTGGATTGATTTATTGTTTGTTAGCAAATCTATGAAATTTTGAACTTATCATTTAAATTCATTGGGCCTTCGTTCCTCTAACATTTTGGTTCAGGAATACGTTTGTGTTGACAGACTTGGTTCTTTTTCATGTACTAAATTTCTAGCACTTAATAAATGATCATTTGGAGTTAATTGTCTTCCATTTTGTCATTAACAACTATTGATATACATATCATAGGATTTTTGAAGTGAGTCTGGTCAGTCGTATGGTTATCTTTATACATATATAATTATATATGTATTTGAATACAAAGTTATCTCCTATTAAATATAACATTTGCAATAGTACTTTCAATATGATAGGGTAATTTGTCCAAATTCAAGAGATAACTCACAGAGATGTATAAATGTAGTATAGGTGTGTAATATTCATAAATTTCATGTTTATTCTAGAATAGTGATTACTAAACAGAATAATCAGATCTGCGTGATGCACTGAACTGGCATAATATTTCTAACATAAATAATGAAGTATAATTTTGATAATTATAGTTACAGTTCCTTCCATATTTCCCATCCAAATTTCATCCCGGAAAAACTACTTAGTAAAGTTTACTCAACAACTGTAGCTAAATTGTGAGAGTCTATCCTACTTATCACTGCATTCCTTCATAATTTAATAACAAAGTACCTCATTCATATTTAAATAGAATACATCCTACTAGCCAATAATTCACAATGACAAGTAAAGAGAGAAGGAGAATATGTACATATCTAGACAATTTTTCCGAACAACAAATGAAACAACCACGTTCCTCCCAACCTTAGAACAGGGTAGCCAAATCACTTGTCATGTTCATGCCCCAGCGTGACCATGAATCCATGAGGGATAACTCGGAACTCCTCCTCAGCAAATGCCTATCAGTTTCAATAGTCTTCTCCTTGCCTCACACTCAACGAGTAGTTTTCATAACAATAAAAGACAAATTTCTTTCCCGCGTACTAGGCAGTGTCCTGCCTCCTCCCATATGCTATATATCCAAAATAAAAAGTGCCTAGGTCTTTCCCCCCTTGGGAATTTTCACAGCTTTCCAAATCTATTATTTTCATGGGTTACCAATGGACAAATTCTCAATTTCCCATTTTTAATAATCAACCCTGAGGTAGTTCCAACATGTTCCCCACTGATGGAGTCATGGTCAACTAATTTTAACCTAGTTGTTCCAATTGTCCATCAGCAATAAATGTAAAATAAAAAAATTCATACAAGTGTCATAGTCAAGTAGTTAATTGGGTCAAATCAGATCTCTTCCCAACAATCATAATCATTAATTAGAGTTAACTAAATTTGAAATTCGGAATTACCATAAATGGAAAAAAAATTCCAATTTCAAATTTACCAAAAATGGAAATAATTTCCCACGAAATTTCAGACATTAAAAATAAAACACTGTACTCAATGTTATTTCCTTTCTTGGAATAGGATTGGATGAGATTTTTGTAAATCTCCCTCCAACTCCCAAGTGGCCTCCTCAGGGCTAAAGTGCTTCCATTGCACTTTTACCTGGGCGAGAGCTCTGTTCCGAAGTGTTATTTATCTCTTGTCTAGAATGTACATAGGTTCCCCTTGGAACTCTCCTTATAGTTCCACCTGAACCAAGTTCCAATCGATCATATGAGTAGGGTCATGAACATAATTCTTTAACAAAGAAACATAAAATAAATTATGAGTTTTTAGATTGGCAGGAAGTGCAAGTTGGTATGCTACAGGTCCAATTCAAGATAAGATCTCGAAAGGCCCACAAAACCTAGGTTCCAACTTGGCACAATTCCCTAGCTTTAGTGAAATTTTTTGGGCTTTGACTTTTAAATAGATGTGATCTCCCACTTGAAATTCCAAGTGTCTTTTTTTTTGGTCCACGTAACTTTTATGTCTGTCCTGTGCCTATTTTAGGTTATGTTGTACTTTTCTTAGTGTGCTCTCCATTTCTTAGAGAATCTATGGTCCAACCATGAGTCTGTCAACTAGGTTATCCTTTCTAATTGGGGTTGTACACTTTGTGTCATATAGTACCTCGAAAGGGCTCATTTTATCCCAAGTTTGGTACCCATTGTTGTATGGAAATTCTACCAAGTGTGGGTCGTCTTCCCACTTGCTTGGTTTTTTTCTTACATACATGCAGAGCATATATTCTATGATTTGGTTTGTTTTTTTAGTATGTCCATCTGTTTATGGGTGATAACTCGTGCTGAAATTCAAGTATGTATTTAACCCTGCAAACAATTCTTTCCAAAAAGCAGATGTAAATTTTACGTCTCTATCTGAAATCACCATTTTAGGAATACCATGCAGTCTAAAATTTTCTTTCATGAATATTTTAGCGATGTCAATAGCTTTAAAGTTAGACTTTACAGGAACAAAGTGTGTAGACTTAATAAGATTATCGATTACCACCATAATTGAATCATTATGGTTCTGATTTCTAGGAAAACCTATAATAAAGTCTAGTGATATAGTCTCCCATTTTCATTTAGGCATAGGTAAGGGCTTCAATAGACTGTGTGGATGCTGGTGTTTGGATTTTACCTACTGACAATATTGACACTTAGCTAAGTATTATGTTGTTTTTCCCTTCATATTAGGCCAATAAAATAACTTTCTTAGTGTTGTTATCATTTTATGTTATCCTGGATGACCCGAATATGGTTTATTATGAACTCCATCCAAAACTATTAGTTTTAACTCTGTCAAATCTTGTATGTATATTCTGTTTTTAAATTTTAGTAGACCACTTTTGTCCAAACTTAGATTTGTTTTGCTTGAAATTTCTGTAGTGTTTTGTAATTCTTCCATTTTTTTAGTGTAATTTTTGTCGTTATTACCTGCAATCTTTATCCTCTGCTCAAGATCGCTTCATGCCCTACTAATGTTTATTTCAAACAACCCATGAACTCTTCTGCTTAATGCGTCATCTACTTTGATTTCCTTACCCTTGATATGTCTTACCTCGAAGTCAAATTTGCTCAAGAAGGTTATCCATCTTTCCTACCTTGCATTAAGGTCTAGCTGGCTAAACAAAAGTTTCACACCATTGTCGTGAGCCAATAACAGACACTTTCTACCCATTATGTAGTACCGCCACATATTTAAGGCGTCTATTATAGCTACCAACTCTACATCATGGGTGACGTAGTTTTGTTTGTGTTCCTTTAGTTTTCAGGACTTATAACAAATAACACCTCGTTCTTGAGTTAGGACACCACCTAGTCCTTCTTTACTCATGTCTACACAGACAGTGAAGTCTTTGTCCAGATCTGCTACCTTTAAAATGGGTGTGGCTTTTAACAATCCTTTTAACTTATTGAAACTATCTTGGCATTTATGTGACCAGTTAAGCTTGGTTCCCTTCTTTTATAACAATGTTATAGGGTATGCAATTTTGGAAAATCCCTCTATAAATTTGCGGTAATATCTAGTGATTCCCATAAATGATTGGATGTCTCCCACGTCCTTAGGAATAAACACTCAATGATGGCTCTTATTTTCTCAAGATCGACTGCAATTCCTTCTGCAGATATTACATGTCCTAGTTATTGTATTTTCTTCTGATAAAAATCACACTTATCGAATTTAGCATATAGTTTGTGCTTTCTTAAAGTTTACAACACTATCCTTAAGTGCTCTTCATGTTCTTCCTCTATTTTAGAATATACTAGAATGTCGTGAATAAATATTAACATGAACTTGTCCAAGTACTAACTCAAAATACTGTTCATTAAACACATAAATGTGGTTGGCGTGTTAGTGAGTCTGAAAGGTATAACCACCAATTCATCCATATCTCGTTCAAAAAGTTTTTTTACTTATGTCCTCATATTTTATCCTAGCCTGGTGATAGCCAGATCGTAAATCCAATTTTGAGAAAATCTTTGCCCCACCTACTTGATCGAACATTTTATTTATCCTACGTAAGGGGTACTTGTTCTTAATAGTCATTTTGTTTAATTGTCTGTAATCAATGCATAATCTCAAATTTCCATCTTTATTTTGCACAAAGAGGATTGGTGCTCCCCATGGTGAAACACTCAGTCTAATATATTCTTTGTCCAATAATTCCTATAGTTGAATTTTTAGTTCTGTTAATTTCGGCAAACTCATTCGGTAATGTGCTTTCGAGATAGGGGATGAACAAGGTAGAAGTTCAATAGAAAAGTCTATCTCCCTCTATGGGGGTAATTCAAGTATCTCATCAACAAACACATATCTGAAATCTTGCAACACGAAAAAATCCTCCAAGTTGGGTTTATTTTCTTTTTCGAACAGGTTTGTTACTTGGATGGCATAAAATTGACAACCCTTTCTCATGCATTTCTTGAATTGCATTGTTGAAATCTGTCTAACTGATACTGGTTTTTGTATACCTTGAATTGTCCTAGCAGTGTCATTTTCGTCCTTATACTTAAGCGATTTTTCATAACAATATAACACTTATTTATTCCTTTCTAACCAATCCATTCTAATAATTACATCATAATATCCTAACGGTAGAATGTTCATATTTGTCTTTATGTTTTGACCACCTAAACTGAACTCATAATCAGAAATAAAGTCAACAACTTTTCTTTTCATTCTTGTTGCTAGTTGTACCAGCCAAGATTTTGCGTGTCTTATTTTCTTAAGTTTATTTGACTCCACTATACCAAGAGTGATATAACTTAATGTGTCTCCAAGATCAATTAAAACATAAATTCAAGTGTTATTGATTTTACCTTAAATTTCCACCACATAGGATTGGTGGTCAGCTTGTCAGCCCTCCATGGCTGCATTGATATGATGTAAGCCTCTGCCTACATCCCCTAGTGTAGAGGCTCCCTGTAAATTGTGAACAATATTTCTATTTTTTGAAATCAAACGTGGATAGTTCCTCCTTAGATGAGGTTCTCCACATTCCCATCATTTTAATGGTTCACGGGGGTTGTGCTCAAACTTCTTTGTTCCCAGATTTACCAGTTTATCGCCTCCTTACGTGTTTGGATTGTTGGAGTAAAAATATTTCCTTCGAAATATTTTTGTTGCATTATGATAAAGAGATGGTTGGTATGCCTTCTTCCGCTGGTTCATTTGGTCTTGTTTTTTGTCTTTTCAAGCCTTGGTAAATTTTGTCCATTGTTTGTATTGGACGTAACACATTCGGGCTTTCCTGAATACTTAACTCAAGGAATCGGGATTATAAAATTCAATTTGGTCTTTGTAGGAATGTGGTAGAGATCTTAGGAACCACTATATTTTCACTTTATCCTCCCAGGGATAAGTTACGAACCTTAGCAATTCCAGGAATTTGTTTATGATATCTTCCATAGCCATTTGACCAAGTCGTAGCTCATAAAATTCTTTGGTTTTTCTTTCATAGAAACTTACAGATAGGTATTGTTTCTTAAAGTATTTCTTAAATTCTAACCATTCCATATGTTTCTCCTTTAGTCCCTTGCCCAATTTCATGTCTTGGCACCAAATGTTGGATTTTACTTTCATATTATAGATGGCCATTTTGACCTTCATAATGTTGGAATAGTTTTATATCTAGAAATACTTCTTGATGTCTAATAACCATGCTTCAGCTTCCTCCCCTATTCTGGATCCCCCATCAAAGGTAGATGGTTTGATTTTCTTAAATTCTCCCTCAAGGTGATCCACCCATTTCCTTTTTCTGTCTATTTTTGTTTTATCTTCAACAAGAGGTGTACCTTCAGATGATTTTTTTTTTCTCTGCTTTAGGAACAAAATTCTTGGAGGCCCTTTTACTAACCTCTTCTTCCTGGTTATCGTCCTTTGGGGTTTTCTTTTTCACTATACTTTGCAACAAGACTTCATTTATTTCCTTTTGATCATGTTGTGCCTTTTTCAGTTTCTCATTGCGTGCATTGAAAACCTGCAACTCAACAATGAGATTTCTCATAGTTTCTAGAACATTGGTACGTGAGCTTCTGTCACTGTTCTGTCCTTGATCTTTAGGAGGTCATTGTCCAGGATTCTCTTCAAGTCTAATTTCTGCTTCATCCTGGGCTGCCATGATTAATACAGAACAAAAAATATTTTTTTGTTTGTTACAAGAATGGTTCGTTAGTTTTACATAGACATACATATGTGCTAAGTAATTAATTTGGCCATGTTCAAGGTCCAAGTGTTGTAACCTTTGCTCTGATACCATATATAATGTTTCCCATATTTTGCGATATTTTTATTTTTTTCCTTTTATAAGGTTACTATAATTTATCATTGATTTTAAAAGAAGAGACCTTCTAACAATCGTAACTTCAATCATAACTTCACGAAGGGGAGCTTTCACTACCCCCTTGGCATCCATAACTTGATCTTGCCACTTCTTGTCTAGGTGCACTTATCTAGTAGGACCTATCAACTATACCCTCCATAAGAGCGGGCTGAAACTACTACTTAAGAATTATATTTCTTTGGTCCTTATTCTAGATTACATGGTGTTTACTTTTGTAAACTATAGGACCTTTTTCCTATTTGCGCAAATCCCATAGCATAATATACATAACCTATAACACCCCTTAGCATTCGTTAATATCATGGTGATTTTTTATATAAGTATTAACACTCGGGACAAAGTGACTAACGCAAAGGGTCATGGTTACTATTTGAATGACCACATGTTAACTAACAGAATTCAAGCATTTACTAGGATACGGGTAAGTGTTAAAACATAACCATAAAGAAAAAGGTGTGTGTTATAAACCTAATTGGTATTCACTTGTCATTCTCCATTACTAAGAGTTAAGTAAGGTGGTAGGGGCATAATGTCAAGTTTTAAAGACCCCACCTGTGATATTAAACAGAGACCCTGTGGTGTCCTCCCTGGGATAATGTTCATCCTTTGTGCCCACTGCACTCTTGCCACCTCACATTGATCACATGGCCTCGACATGTATCTTTAATCATCACCATTACTTGGCTCATTAGGGGTTTTCCAGTGTTGTTTTGTCAATTCCTATCCCTGTGGTTACAGAAAAATTGCTCAAACGACCTCTGTTAGTCTTCGGCCTAATGTAGTGACCAACCATCATGAAGTTTGGAATTGTATTGATGACAATATTTTCTTCAGAGAAGATTGGTCGGAGTCTTTTAAAGGTAAGAATTCCTCTATATTGGTTATTCTTCCTTTGTCCTATGTGGTTACACCATCGGGTAATGATACGTAGATTATGTTTCTTCCTCCCGAGCATTGAAGACTTGGAAAGAATTATTATCTATTCTATAGAGGATTTTAAGTAGGAGCTTAGAATACTATAATAAAGATAGATTTCGATTGAAACTGGGGCTCTGTCGCTTCATAGTTCTTTTTTTATTTTTGTTTTCCACCTCCATCTGACATGATCGAAGAATTTTCTTCTTGAACCATAAGGGTTTTAATCTTGGAAGGTTTATGTGGAAAATAATCATGGCCAAAAGTTGTAACTCTGTGTTAACATTTGTTCTACGAGGGTTCTTCGTCAAGGGAGCTAATTCAATTCTCCAATGTGTAATAGTCATTCTCTAAGGGTCAACATCCTACTGTAATTTCTGTAGGAATATATCATATTTCATTGCATTGAGCCTTTATGTTTCACCTCTCGACCTCCCCGTAAGGAGTCTTGGAATTTTGGGTTATCAACTGCAAATTCTTGTTGTAAAGTAATGTAGGTTTTCCTTTATTATTTGTACAGACTAGAGATCTTTACACGATTTTCCTAACTTTGGTTCAACTTATCTAAAACAATGATGGTTTCACTATGCATTATTAGTATTCAGATTCTTTAAAGTATTCCTCTGAGAGGATTTACCCCATACTCATCCAGAGATATCTGCCTGTTAGGAAACATAAAATATTTTTTGTCTTATCTTTATTGACAGGGGTTTCTAGGCACCTCGAATCCCTGTTGACTCTTGTTGTCTTATTATTGTTGACCATTAGTGCGTAGTGGAAAAGGTGAAGTCTCATGGTTGTAATGGTTCTGTAATTTGTATAACTTTGGTAGTGTATAATCTATGTATATTTAATAATTTCAATTTTAACAGTTCCTTGTATTTCTTTCTAGTAATCATTGTTAACGAATTGTTTATAGTGATGTAATGATGGGACCCATGGTTTTTGCGAGGGTACGCATCAGATCTACCTGGACCCACTTCTCTTTTCCAGTCTATGGATGTATTCCTCAACCGTGAAGATGGCACGACCGACCCAGACCGCCAGTTAAGTTATGTTGGGAATCCTAGATATGACATTTTTGAACCATCGAATTTGTCTCTAAGTCCGTATTCAATTTTTTTTTAAATTCTTTTACTCATTAGTGTATTTGTTTTCCGTAGGACTATTGGTGCCTATCGTCTCTTGAATTGGAGTCACACCCTGCACAGAAGGTACTTGGGTTCTAAAGTAGAGCTTTAAACAACACTTACAGGTTCTATTTCATGAATAGATTAGCATGCAGTTATCGTGGGTAGAAGTACCAAATTTCTATGGAAGTTGGTTTAACTATGTCTTCAGTTTAAAGAAAATCTTTAAGCGTCGAACACTTGTGTCTGTATAAATGAGAATATTAAGGAGTAATGGACCTAAATTTCACCATCATTCATAGATTGTAAAGCCGATTTTTTTGTGGATAAAACTAAATCTCTTAATTCCTTGTTTGGTATATTGGCTATGTTATTACTTAGAATTATGGACGGATAGTGAATATCGACAATTACCGAATATGTAAATACCTATAATTTAGATGATTCTCAGACAACATGTAATTTAATATATTTAACTTTCTCCTGTATTGTTTTAATTCCAGAAGACTTCATTGTGGCTAACAGTGCGATTTATTTTCTTTTATTTCATTGGCACCAACCTTATATAGAGGTTGGAATGATTTAGTGTTTGTTAGCAAAGCTATGAAATTTTGAACTTATCATTTAAATTCATTGGGCCTTTGTTCCTCTAGCATTTTGATTCAGTAATACGTTTGCATTGACAGACTTGGTTCATTTTCATGTACTAAGTTTTCAGCACTTAATAAATGATCAGTTGGACTTAATCGTCTTCCATTTTGTCATTAACACCTATTGATATACATATCGTAGGCTTTTTGATGTGAGTCTTGTCAGTCGTATGGTTATCTTTATACATATATAATTATATATGTATTTTCATACAAAGTTATCTCCTATTAAATATAATCGTTTGCAACAGTACTTTCAATCTGATAGGGTAATCTGTCCAAATTCAAGAGATAACTCACAGAGATGTATAAATGTTGTATAGGTGTGTAATATTTGTAAATTCAAGGTTTATTACAGAATAGTGATTACTAAACACAATAATCAGATCGACATGATGCATTGAACTGGTAGAATATTTCTAACATAAATAATGAAGTAGAATTTTGTTAATTACAGTTATAGTTCCTTGCATATTTCCTATCCAAATTTCATCCCAGACAAACTACTTAGTAAAGTTTACTCAACAACTGTATAAACACTGCGAGAGTCTATCCTACTTATCATTGCATTCCTTCATACTTTAATAACAAAGTACCTCATTCATATTTAAATAGAATAAATCCTACCAACCAATAATTCACAATGACAAGTAAAGAGAGAAGGAGAATATGTACATATCTAGAAAAATTTTCCGAACAACAAATGGAACAACCACGTTCCTCCCAACCTTAGAATAGGAAAGCCAAATCACTTGTCATGTTCACCACCTAGCCTGACCATAAATCCATGAGGGATAAGTCCGAACTCCTCCTCAAAAAATTCCTTTCAGTTTCAATAGTCTTCTCCTTGCCTCACACTCAACAAGTAGTGTTTGTAACAATAAGAGATAGATTTCTTCCCTGCATACTAGGCGGTGTCCTGCCTCCTCCCATATGCTATATATCCAAAATAAAAGGTGCCTAGGT
The DNA here is from genome assembly GCA_009831015.1 of Picea engelmannii. Taxonomy (NCBI): domain Eukaryota; kingdom Viridiplantae; phylum Streptophyta; class Pinopsida; order Pinales; family Pinaceae; genus Picea; species Picea engelmannii. The sequence goes on along the minus strand of ML779073.1, from coordinate 1,928,363 downwards.
CTTTTCCCCCCTTGGAAATTTTCGCAGCTTTCCAAATCTTTGATTTACAATGGTTTTCAATGGACAAATTCTTGATTTTCCACTTGTAATAATCAACCCTGAGGTAGTTCCAACATGTTCCCCACTCATGGAGTCATGGTCAACTGATTTTAACCTAGTTGTTCCATCTGTCCATCAACAATAAATGTAAAATATTTTTTTTCATACAAGTGTCATAGTCAAGTAGTTAATTGGGTCAAATCATATCTCTTCTGAACAGTCATAATCATTAATTAGAGTTAACTAAATTTGAAATTCAGAATTTCCATAAATTGCAAAAATTTTCCAATTTCGAATTTACCAAAAATGGAAATAATTTCCCAAGAAATTTTAGACTTTAAAAATAAATTTATTTTGGGGATGTTTCACCCTTTCTCACTTCAACAAAACACTGTCCTCAGTGTTCTTTCCTTTCTTAGAACAGGATTGGATGATATTTCTCTAAATCTCCCTCCAACTCCCAAGTGGCCTCCTTAGGGCTAAAGTGCTTCCATTGCACTTTTACTTGGGCGAGAGCTCTGTTTCGAAATGTTATTTCTCTCTTGTCCAAAATGTACAGAGGTTCCCCTTGGAACTCTCCTTCTGGTTCCACCTACACCAATTTCCAATCAATCATAAGAGTAGGGTCATGAACATAATTCTTTAACAAAGAAACATGAAATAAATTATGAATTTTTAGATTGGCTGGAAGTGCAAGTTGGTATGCTATGGGTCCAACTCAAGATAAGATCTCAAAAGGCCCACAAAACCTACATGCCACATTTCCCTAGCTTTAGTGAAATTTTGTGAGATTTGAATTTTAAATCGATGTGGTCTCCCAGTTGAAATTCCAAGTGTCTTCTTTTCTAGTCCACGTAACTTTTTTGTCTGTCCTATGCCTCTTTTAGGTTATGTTGTACTTTTCTTACCGTGCTCTCCATTTCTTAGAGCATCTCTGGTCCAACCATGAGTCTGTCAACTGGGTTATCCCTTCTAATTGGAGTCGTACACTTTGTTCCGTACAATACCTCGAAAGGGCTCATTTTAGCCAAAGTTTGGTATCCATTGTTGTATGCAAATTATACCAAGTGTGGGTAGTCTTCCCACTTGCTTGATTTTGTTCTTACATACATGTGGAGCATATCTTCTACGCTTTGGTTGGTTTGTTCAGTATGTCCATCCATTTTTGGATGATAACTCATGCTAAAATTCAAGTTAGTATTTAACCCTGCACATTTCATACCATGCTAGAAAACTAGCGACGCAACTCATATTGCGAACCTATTTTTCAAGGAAGTCATCAGACTTCATGGCTTTCCAAGGAGTATCATGTCTAATCGAGATACCAAGTTTGTAGGAAATTTTTAGAGGACCTTATGGAAAAAGACGGGGACATGTTTGTCTTTTAACTCAACATTTCATCCTCAAATTGATGGAGAGAGAGAAGTCCTGAACAAAAGCTTGGGAGATTTGTTGAGGAGCTTAATGACTGAACACCACAGTCAATGGGATCACATTCTGCCACAGGTGAACTTTGCTTATAATAATTCTCTCAATAGAAGCACAGGGCAGAGTCCATTCCAGATTGTATATGGAATGCAACCAAGGGAAGTTTTTGAATTGAAAGATTCAGAACAAGCTGAATTCGGGACTGTTAGTGCAAAAGACTTTGCAGAAGGAATGAAGGAGATTCATAGCCAAATCAAGGAGTGATTGCAAAGTTCGAGTCAAGAATACAAATGAAGAGCATATCAACACAGGTGAGAGCTTCAATTTGAATTTGGTGATCCGATTCTTGCACATGTGAAGAAGGAGAGGTTCCCAAGGGGAACATATAACAAACTAAAGATGAAAAAGATTGGACCGTGCAAGGTCATAAGAAAAATTTGGGGCAAACACATACGAGATTGAATTACCTGATGGGATCAGAATCTCACCGATATTCAATGTTGCAGATTTGTACCCTTAAAGAGATGAAGAAGCAGGAGTAGAGGAGGAACAAAAAGAGGTTCAGTGGACAAAACAAATGCCTGTAGCTGAAAAGCCACAGATGGAAAGCATAATTGACAAGAGGATTAGCAAAAAGACCAGGAGAAAAGAGTATTTTGAATACTTGGTCAAATGGAAGGGACATCCAGTTGAAGATGCTAGTTGGGAAGATGAAGAAAAAATTCATAAGCATGGAAAGACCATGCAAGAGCTCATGAATAGGAGTTCATGAAAATTTTCAAGCGAGGGAGTATGATGCAGGAGCATCGTAAGAAGCTAGCCAAGCAAGCATAATAGCAGAAGACAGTTGGAAAAGTGCAGCATGCATTTTGCACATTTTGAAATGTTTTTGAAAAATTAATGAGCAGATATTAATGTAGTGGTTAAAGGAAGCATAGTTGCATGTTGTAAATAGATCTTGAGTGATTTTCTCTCATCTATCAGGTGTAATAGAAATTAAGTCTATTTAATGAAAGTAGGTAGACTTGAATTAAGATATTAGATAGTTTTAGAAGCGTAGGAGGGAAAACGGATATAGACACCCTCACCCTTGTATTATTGTATCATTAGAACAAAAAAAGAAGAAAGATTTCATAAGTTGTTGAGCTGTAGCAGAGAGCTGTAGAGAAGAACCCATGTACAGGAGCACTCGAGTTAATACATGAAGCTTTGACTCAATTTCCATGGTGTTATGATGCTTACTGTTTACATTTGTTGAATGGTATGCTTACAATTGATTTATTTCTCTGTTTATGCATTTGTTTCAATGTTGGGTTGAATGTGTGATTTCATGTTAAGTATATAAAGTATGATAGAGGATAAGAATGAGTTTCAATTGTTTCTAATCCTGAGAGTTCTTGGAAGGAGTGCAGTGAAACATCCACAAGGTGTGCATTGACAAGAGTCTGAGTTTTAGATCAGAAATATCAGGAGAGATACCGTTGTTCTCATACCAGCAAAAGTGCAGGTGAAGCACAAAGTTGTGCAAGGTGAGCATAGGCTAGTTGAAACCTTAAAATTTATCAACTAAGGTGAAGGTGGAAGGACTGTTGTTGCAAAGAGTTCACAGGGTGGGGGACTCAAATAACCAGGAAATTATTTGAAAGTTTGTCGCAAGGAGTGAGAGCAGGATTCCTCTTAGAGGCTTGAATTGCAAGTGAAATCTCAGGAAGGTTAGTACGTTTGAAGTATTCAAAGAAAGACGGGGAGCGAAATCATCGTGCAGAAGTTAAGTTCAGTGGAAGGATGTTAGGGTCCTAATTTGCACATAGGTAGATTAATATATTCGGATGTAATAAAGGTCAATATTAATAAGGCCTTTCAATAAAATAGAATAAGGTGGATGTAAGAAGACCTAATAGAAGCTTCTGCTTCTAGAAGGATATTCCTCTAGATGCTTCTCTTGATAGACATATTTAGTATAAATAAGGGTCGAGGGTATGAAAACCCTAGCTTGGAGATTATTCTAACAGAGTGTTGCTCGATTGGAGGTTTCCCCCTCGAAGAGGCCTGTGAACATTGCTTTCTGAATCAAAGTGTTATTTTTGTTGTTGCTCTTATATCATTTCTATGTTATTGTGGAGATTATGCTGGATATATTATTGTTATTCTGCCATTTCTAGCATTTTATTTTTGTTCTGCATATTTATTATATCTAGTATCTTGCAAGTGGTATCAGAGCACTTTCCTTGGCAGAGATTGTGGGAATTTATTTCAGGGTAGAGACGTATTCTGACATCTTTAAACCACAAAGATCTGTCGTTACATGCATAAACCCACGGTTGAGGGATTAATACATGTAGGAAATACAAGTGGTTCTTAAAGCACATCAGTTGGCCACCCTTGTAACCCTTGTTGGTACCCCTTCGAGTGGTGGTGCATCAAACAACACCTGTGTACAAATCGGCCTAGATTTCCTAAAGTCCTCTTTAGATAAACCTATCAGTGGTCACATTGCTATAGTGTCACCGAGAACAACACTCGGGAAGATACTCTCTAGTACCTGGGTAGTTCGGTAGTACAGCTAAGGGTATAGTCTATCCTCCTTAGTTAGTGACTTGAGATATTGGGTCGAGTACTAATGTTGGACCCTGCACGTATATCAAAGAGTTATAGCACAGGGAAAACCCTTTTCTGTAGAACCCTTATCTGTAGAACCCTTGAATACCTAACCCTTGGGCGATAGAAACACAAACAAATAAAAAACAAACTAGATCTATTGTTGTGCAACTGTGTTCATGTTTCCAAGTAAATACACATCTCTTTTTGGTTAATAATTTGGGGATTTCATCACTGCAGTATTCTTCAGACTGGAGTATAAGTCCGCAGGTGAAAAAAAAAGTCTGGAAATTTTTTCACCATTATTTGAGACCTATTCCATTGGATTCATCTCTATGCCCTTATCACATTCATCCATATCATTTTTTGAAAAAAAAATTGACCCCGCCCACCCCTTTTCAGTTCACCCATCCTCATGGCCCATATCCATAGCCAAGACCTGGAAGCTTGCTTCAACACCATGCAGTCTGGTTTCCTAGAAACCCAAAAAGAAATGAAACAACTCAGTGCTATTGTTTCCTCCATTGATTCGTCCATCAATGCTACCATAAATACAACCATGTAGTCCTCAATGGAGGAAGTCAAACAAGAATTGACCACCCAGCTTGAATCTGTCTTTGCATCACTCTACACCAAAATGAAGATCCCTACATATGACCATTTCTCTAAAGCACCTCCAAAGCATGAAGGTGAAACTTCCTCCCATTCCCATACCTTTCAGTCCCATCACATTCAATGTGACATACGCCTTCCGTGGGTGGACATGACCAAATTTGATGGCTCGGACCCCACTAGTTGGGTAATCGAAATGGAACATTATTTCTCTTTATATGGCATTACATATGACTTGGCCAGACTCCAGTATGGTGTTCTCCATCTAGATCAAGAATGTTAGCAAATGTGGCAATGGAGAAAAACTTTTCGTCAAGGGTATATTGCTTGGACCCAATTTGTGACTGAGCTTTATGAACACTTTGACATGGACACCAACCATTTGGGCCATTTGACGAAGTTGAAACAATCCAGAACAATAGAACACTTCATAGATGCCTTTGAATGCCTGTCTTTTCGAACAAAGGGCATGACTGATGCTTTCTTTCGAGAGTGTTTTATTAGTGGCCTCAAGGAGGAGATTCGGGCCCATGTCCTCATGGCTCAACCATCGACTTGAGTGGAGGCTACTAAAAGAGATAAAGAAGCACAACAAGTTGGATCTATATTTTTTATATAAAACTCTCATATTTAATATATATTTTTTATATAACACTATCGAGGTAAAATAAAAAATATATGTAGCGCTTCTCTTTTTGACAAATTTTCATTGGATAGATTGGCCTTTTATCCATCTCCTTGACATTTAATGTAGCTGGTATGTTGAAAATAAAATATCATAACCTTTAACTCAGACCAGGGTGATACTAAACATATTATATCGTAAAAGCTCCATACATAATCAATGAAATGTAGCATGTGATAAAAGTTAATATTTTTTCATAAATTATGATTTAAAATTGTATATAATCGATTAAAAATTAGGTTTCATGTCTAAATTAAAAATAATTGTCTATGTTTAGTGTATAATGTCAGAGTTGAAGATCAGAATGCTTGTAAATTTAATGACAAGATTAAAAATACAATAATACCAAACAATCTGTCTGCAATACGACAATTTATTTGGACATATGAAATATTTGAATGCCTTGGAATAAGACTCTTTGAAACAATCTCATTGAAAATATCATAAGGATCCTTGGACATTTCTCCATAAAATAAATTAAAACAAATCATTATTCAGCAAGCTGCAAGATCTAAACATAACTGAAATGCAATATTTAAACAACACAAACTATTTTGTCCAAATGTCCAATTTTACATGGCCATTTTGTCCAATTGTCCAAATTTACATGGCTTACAAAAAAACATGAAAATATTACTATATTATACAAAATCGCTTGATTTCACTAAAGACATTCAAATCTCCACGGTTGTTGTAGATACGATCACGCCCACAGAACCTTCGTCACCATAACCATTAACTTGACTCCACTGCCCCGTTGACGGCTTAAACAGATATGAGATGTGTCTATCGGGGTTGTCCATCCCGCTTACAAAAATATGGTCACCGCACTGTGTAGCACATTTAAAGAGGTAATTATGTCGCGGAAGAGAAGCTACAACAGTCCAAACTTGTTTTCCACCATCATACTTCATCACCTGTTGTTGTCGTTCACTGAAAGCGTACAACTCATCGGAAGAAGAACAAGCAACCGCAAAACTTCTCCATAAATCTACCCTGAAACTTATCATATCTTCCCACCTTCTCCACGTTGATGCAGTCGGGTCGAAAAATTATGCACTTCTGTCTCTGCTTAACACCATGAATTTACCATCCATGAAAACACCGTAGCATCTCGGACCGTGCGGTTGGATCATAGGAGGCAGAATTTCCCACCTGTCTTCCTCCACGTTATAAGCTTCTGCATCCGCCAGAGGGTCATTACGCTCATTTTTCCCGCCAATGAGGTAGACAATTCTGGTGGAAGAAGAGACACAGAAGGCAAAGAAGGATTGAGTTGTAGGCATGTAATCTCTGTGGCTCCATTTGGCAGACTCAAAGTCATAAATGTATACACACTTCGTCAAAGTCGTGTTCAACAGATAGAATCCACCTATAAGAACCAGCTTCCTGTTCACAGCAACGCATTGAGACCATGTTGTTATTCCAGCAAAGAGGGGATCATCAATGGGATGTAGCCTTTTCCAGGTGTCGTTGACAGGGTCATGAACCGTTATTATGAAGGCGAGATGAGCCCTCGGATCTCTGTGGATCAAGCACAGCAGTTGCTCGCTCATTCCAGATATCTTTCTGTCCGTATAGAACTCAGGGCTACCCACGATAGCCTCCCAGCTTCTGCACACAGCTTTCAAGTCATCATGTCACGTGTAAGGCACTCTTATCAAGCACTTTCAAAGGAGATCATCTGGAATAACCTCCATTAGAGCACTTCAAACACACCTATTTCTTGATCAAGTTCAGCCAAAGATTTACCAGACATAAAGCTGCGAACATGAAAGTGAACGAAGCAAGTTGAAAATATGAAAGTGGAGTTAAATATATAATGTGTAGACGTTAGGCATGACCAGTGGTAACCTAATTTCCATCCCGATGAGAAAGTAACTTCGATTTGTCCATTAATAAACCACATTATATGGTATTTATTTTTATTATGAAAATATATTAATTTTTTAATTCATAATATGGATTTTGATTTTGATTTTGAGTAGTTATGAACATGTTTTATTTAAATTATCTAAAATTATATTTAAATAATTTTTGATAATTTAAATCATTTTGGGGTCTCATACACCAATTTGGTGTTTGGTGTTTGGTTTGGGCGATGATAATTATTATTATTACTAGCACAGTCGTTAACTAGCAGCTGAGAACACCCAAAGGTAGCGGCTGAGAGCGTGTGCCCCCAATATACTGAGAACGTGTGTCCCCAATATAAAACGTTTGTGGTAATCTATCTGTGGTAATACGAAATGTTTGGTTGATAAATGGAACGTGGTAATTACATATCCTTACAGTAATTTTTTAATGTGATTAGGTAAATGTTAAAAAGTAAACATGTTAAGGGATGCCTTGATAAATGCAAGAAAGTTATGAACACTAAATATGATCCATCAATTTTGGAGGACGACTAAGAATATGCCAGCATCTTCAATGCATAACCATCAAATTAGGGTTTAAGATTAAATAAGGTTAAAAGATCATTAAGTGTTCCCATTGTCAATAGGTGTATGCATTTCAGCGTAATTATTTAAATAATTTAACTATATCATATAGAATTAATTAGGGGAATAATTATATTTAAAAATTATTTAAATAATTTAATTATATCATATGGAATTAATTAGTGGAGTAATTTTTAATAGAATCATAGTACTTCATTCAAC